>OY986056.1:31403765-31761512 GCA_963920205.1 Stenodema calcarata | reverse complement strand
CCATAAAATTTCCTATCGATCCTTAAACAGGCGCCACTCTACGACAATTTTTCTGACCACCGTTCAACTTTGATGTTTTCGGAAATTAGCCAAATCAGTAGATGTGGAATTTATTCACGTATTTTTGGCTGTGGATTAGTCAAATCGATTGAGATTTAGTTCAAAATTATTGAGCATATTCTAGACAACCTAGCGGACATTTTAAGACCAACCGCACCAATTTTCATCAATATTTGCGGCAGTTGTTGTTGAAAATAGAAAAATCACCATAACTCCTTTATTTTTGCCCTTAGGAAGCATTTTTTGATCTCAAATTAAACAGTTTGAAAAGCTCAACACAACTAAAAAAGAAAATCTGAAAAAGCTTCAATTTTGAAGGAGTTATGACCATTTGAAATTCCTAAAAAACACTATTTCCCCCCTAATTGGGGGGGAAATGGGGGGAGGGAGAAAAAATGGTCAAAAGGCACTCCCTTGGAGCATAACAAACGTGTGTGCAAAATTTCAGCTCGATCCGATTTGTCTGCTGGGCTGTAGCCCCGTCAATGAACAACAACAACGAGAAGAAGAAGAAGAACACGAAAAACGTGAAAAATAGTGGTTTTAAAATTGTTATACCCCCGACACCTGATGTTCCCAAGAGCTGAAATTTGTTTTACGTCCTCACGTGCCCCTGGAGAGTTGGTGTACAAAAAATCAACTCTCGAGACACTCAGGGGACCGAGCTATGGTAGGGTGAAAACCCCAACTTGTTCCGTCGCGTAATCAGTGTCTCAGTCGCTTCGGTTTTCTGGGCTTCGGTTTTCTTGGCGGGCGGGACGCTCCCGCGTCCCTAGATGTTTCTATGTTCGTTGCTAGTTTCTATTCTACGTTAGACAACACCTTTGAGTTCGCTTAGGCTCACAAAAGACCATGTTTCATGGGACTCAGGCTCACAAAGAAAAAAGGTAGTTTTATTCTGGGCGTCTGGGGGTTGGGTCACATAACGGCCGTTTTCGACGCGAAAGTTTAGTGTTTTTCCTAAACCTTTGCGCGGTCACTGTGAACGAACGGCTGGTCGCAAAAAAATCCAATTGGTCTTAAAAGATTCGTAATTTTTTGAGTCATTCAAAAGTGAACTAAACATTACACGGTTCAGTTAAATATTTGGAGATATGACATTGTCGAAATTTTGAATTTCGTTTTGAACCCCTTCCCCTTGACCTAGGGTTATGAAAAGTTTCGAGGATCATTGTGGGGCTGGTCCAAACACAGAAACCAAATTTCGTAATTTTAGCTCAACGCTAACTGGGCAAAGTGCCACGGACGGCGGACGGGGGACGGCGTACGGCGTACGGGTGACGGACGGATTTTTTTTTATTCGATTTTCTGAATCTACGTATCTTGAAACGTAAACCAACAAATTTTGAGGGGGGGTTAAAACATTTTTTTCTTTGGGCGATTCCAATGGTTCATTATCGAAGATAATAAACCAAAATAAGTACCTACTCGTGAGGATAAACACCAACTCTCAGTAATATATTATAAATTCTATCTACCGAAAAATTATTCAAGGGCACTTATTTTCTGAAAACTGCATTTGATCTACTGACAGCTGGCCGACCTTCCAATTGTCATCAACTCCTTATTCGCCTTCGCCTCTTCCCCATCACATTCAACCCGGTTTTATAAAGCTTATCGCGACTTGACCGCGAATCACGATCACACCCTAGACTAGCTCCTCACCTTATACGAGTATAACCCTTGTTAGTATCCGCGATGATTTAGAAACGCCTCGATCTCGGTTTGGATTGCCAATTATGCCGCTGTAATTCGCAAGAGACGTGTAATCCAAGATGTTTATTTGAAGGTTTCTGTTATTACCTTTGCCTGCGAAGAACTGCAATTTATCTCCGTTATCTCAATGGTACTTCCATAAAAGGGGAAAGGTGAATTAAATGAAGAACATGGCTATTTGATAATTTTTTATACTTGCTCCAGTTAATCGAGCAAACAATCTATTTAGCTCCTAATAAATGTCAATTACTTTAATACGAAATTTATATAACTCTTTTCTCACATATTCTTTACTCAAAATCAAAATATTTTACATTTCACGTTAAGAAAAATTGCACGAGTTACATGTAGGTACGAGTACGTCAAATTAATGAAGCTTTATCAAAACTCCCCAAAATCAAAACATTTACTCGTGTTTCGCATTTGAACAAATTTTGTTTAGATTTGTCTGTATCTTCAAATCTGATATCGATGAAATTATAAGAAAATAGGGATTGCACTGAGGACTAATGAAGAAGTAGGTATAACTTTAGGTAGGTAGAAGTAGGTATAACTATTTTGGTTTATTATCTTCGATAATGAACCATTGGAATCGCCCAAAGAAACAAAATTTTTAACCCCCCCTCAAAATTTGTTGGTTTACGTTTCAAGATACGTAGATTCAGAAAATCGAATAAAAAAAAACTCTGCAAATTCTTGACACAACGGTTCATTATCTTCTTTGTACAGATCACCCTTCTGTCTAGATCACTAGGTCTAAATGTCTAGATCCTAAATGTTAGATTAATTATTATTATCAATTATCACTAATTATTAACAATTTTATCAAGTACCTAGTGAAAATTATTATAATTTATTGTTAGGTATTAATAATTTGTATTTATTATTTATAATAATTATTATTAATTATTATTAATTAATACTATATAATTCTGGGGTTTTTAATACTACGTCGGTAATACAGTTTCTATAAAAGAATTACCTACCAACAAACATTCGAAATTACCTTCATTTCCGTAGCACGAAACGCACCTCAGAACAACAAACTCGACATCACTTAACCCATATGATGTTCCAAAGAGCTTGTTAGTATGAAAATGGACCTGTATTTCAACAGTTTGATTCACGATCCTGTAGTGAGGCACAATCTTTGAGCCGTCATTGTGAACGAACGGCTGGTCGTACAAAGCTGCGGATGGTCTTAAAAAATTCTACGGAACAAACTCTATCTAAATATGAAATAAAAAACATACCGTTCTATATGAATTTTTCGAGATATGAAATTTTCAAAATTTCAAAATTCGTTTTGAACCCCTTCCCCCTGACCTAGGGTTACGAAAAGTTTCGAGGACCATTGTGGGGTTGGTCGAAACCCATAAAAAAAATTTCGTAATTTTAACTCAACGCTAACTGGGCAAAGTGGCGCGGACGGCGGACGGTGTACGGCGTACGGCGGACGGACGGATTTTTTTTTATTCGATTTTCTGAATCTACGTATCTTGAAACGTAAACCAACAAATTTTGAGGGGGGGTTAAAAATTTTTTTCTTTGGGCGATTCCAATGGTTCATTATCGAAGATAATAAACCAAAATCCGTCCGTCCGCCGTACGCCGTCCGCCGTCCGCGCCACTTTGCCCAGTTAACGTTGAGATAAAATTACGAAATTTGGTTTCTGGGGTTGGACCAGCCCCATAATGATCCTCGAAACTTTTCATAACCCTAGGTCAAGGGGAAGGGGTTCAAAACGAATTTTGAAATTTTGAAAATTTCATATCTCGAAAAATTCATATAGAACGGTATGTTTTTTATTTCATATTTAGATAGAGTTTGTTCCGTAGAATTTTTTAAGACCATCCGCAGCTTTGTACGACCAGCCGTTCGTTCACAATGACGGCTCAAAGATTGTGCCTCACAACACGATCATGAATCAAACTTTTGAAATACAGGTCCATTTTCATACTAACAAGCTCTTTGGAACATCATATGGCTTAAGTGATGTCGAGTTTGTTGTTCTGAGGTGCGTTTCGTGCTACGGAAATGAAGGTGATTTCGAATGTTTGTTGGTAGGTACTTCTTTTATAGAAAAATTATTACCGACGTAGTTTTAAAAACCCCAGAATTATATCGTATTAATTAATCATAATTAATAATAATTATTATTAATAATAAATACGAATTATTAATACCTAACAATAAATTATAATAATTTTCACTAGGTACTTGATGAAATTGTTAATAATTAGTGATAATTGATAATAATAATTAATCTAACATTTACGATCTAGACATTTAGACCTAGTGATCTATACAGAAGGGTGATCTGTACAAAGAAGATAATGAACCGTTGTGTCAAGAATTTGCAGAGTTTTTTAAATAAGTACCTGCATGGTGAATTCGGTCAAAATTGTTTTTATTGGATTTATACATGCGAAAAAAATAACTAGTTTTCAGAAATGGGACAATGGGCGGTATAAATAAAACGAAGTAAAACCATTTACTTTCGGAAAACGAAGCAAATCCTTCAAGTATTATGAATAAAAAAAAAGAAGAGCAAAACCTTCTGCTTCTGTAGGAAAATCATAAGCTAGAAAAAAAAGCATTTCCTTCAATCAAAAGTATTCAGTATGAATTAAGCTGCTCTTTTACTTCGCTTGTGAAGCAAAAGCTTTAAAAAAGATGCATCTACTCCAGAGTAGATTCACTTTCCTCAATTTATCATATCGGTCGTTTATCAAGTGTGAGTGTGCAATGCACACTGTGCATTTCGTGCTTTTTGCTTCCTCTGTCAGTGCGTTTATATTATTATTATGGCGGAAATCGTGAATATACGTAATCGTAAATGTTATAAGGAACGAAGGTCCCCACGGGAACAAGATTTCGAAATTGCGATTCTTGGAGGAAAAATGGCTAGCAGATCATTTTATTGGAAATGATGTCAACGATACTCGCGGTGGTTCCCCATCTCCGGAGTTGGGAATTAAAGCATGTTTGCTTTATCTAGCGGATCCCGGGTTCCAAAAAGGCATACGGGGAAGAACATGGTATACACCAGTCGAGTGTGTCATTGGCGGTGAAATTCGTTGTTGAAAGAATTGGACACTTGGATACGATTTCCGACGGCAGAAGAGGAAGTAGTGAGGGCAAAGAAACTGTAGCTCCGTAATTTTTCTTCTCCCAGTGCAATTGGTGTCGTGGACTGCACTCATATTGGTATCGAAAAACCATCGGTACATGGGGACTAATATATCAACAGAAAAAGCCGAGCATTTCTGAACGTGCAAGCAACGTGTGACGCCACGTGTACGTTCACAAGCGTAGACGTCAGATGGCCGGGTTCTGTCCATGACAGTCGAATATGGAAGAATTCCATTACACGTGCCTGCATGTCTCGCACTGAAAAAACTGTTATACTGGGTGATAGTGGGTATGGCACTGAACCATGGCTGATGGTCCTTTTTCGTAATTCCAGCAATGATCTGGAAAGATCTTTTAATACCTTACTGACAAAAAAAGAGTGTGTTGAGAGATCTTTTGGCCAACTGAAAAGGAGGTTTCCAATTTTAAAGTAGTTACGTTTGCTGGGTTAACAAGACAGAGTACCTAAAATAGTCGTGGCGTGCGTTGTACTGCATAACCTAGCCAAAATGATACGAGGCTTCTACTCTTTTCCCTGAAGCAAATCCTTCAGAGTGAAGGTAATGATTATTCATACGAACAAGAGTAATACCTTTTACTTCGAGCATTTCCTTCCAAAGCAAATGCTTTTCCTTCGAGCAAATGCTTAAAAGCATTTGCTTTCGTTTTATTCATACCGCCCAATGATTCTGTTATGGGATGCCAAGTGGAAGTTACCTATGCAGAGAAGTATTAGTAGTGATGGCAATTGTCTGTAATTCTCCACCAATTCGGTGGAATGTTTGTTTGTATTTATAGGACAATTCAAGTTACCGAATTCTTCATGGGGTCCAATTGTCGCATGAGAAATACCTGCTAGTTTTTTTTTTTTTTTTCTCTTTATTGGCTTCGGAAGTACCATACAGCCGTGTTCAATAGTTATACTAGTTACAGAGAATTACAGTGTTAGAATTAAGTATAGAATTACAGTGCTGCGCTAGCAAAGTAAATTAAAAGGACACTTCTATTTTTGAAATAAACTCATTGATTAGTTCATACACCGTTGTGATTTCTTGCGCGACGAGGGTATCCAAATTAAAAGGTGGCTCCAAGTCTCTTGGTAGTGATGCCAGAAAGGTGCGTCGGACATCCACGTATTGAGGGCATTCCAGGACAACGTGCTCCATGGATTCTTCCACTCCTGTGCAGTGAGGGCAATCGGGTGACGCGTCCATGTTGAAAAGGCGATTGCGAGAGTTGATGTTTCCGTGCCCGGTTCTCAATCTAATAATATTGCGGAAAAAGGACTTGGGTTTGGCACCAGCGACTGTTGTGAACCATGGATACCTTCGCAAAACAGGGAATAAATTCTCGTACCTCTGTTCAGGGTGTTCAAGGAACCGCGTGCTACACTTTTCCCACATTTCATTGGCAATTTTCCTCTTCAATTCACTTGAAGGGAAATCAGGAGAAATCGCTGGCGGTTGGAGGGTGATTGCGCGTTTTGCAATGCCATCAACGATCTCGTTCCCCGGTATCCCGGTATGGCCTTTAATCCAGCATAGCACTACTTTGTTCCCTCTGGTTCTCAGCTCGTGAATGCTGTCCAATATCTTTCTTTCATATAGTGAGATTTTAGAGGAGATAGAGAGATTCTGTAGTTTGGCCAGGACGCTTTGAGAGTCGCTTAGAATTACAACTGCTTTCCTGGGATCCCCTAGATCAATGGCATGTTTTAGGCCTTTCACTATGGCTGCCGCTTCGGCAGAATAGATGGTGGCATAATTCCAGAGGCGGAACTGGTTTGATTGGCTGTGCGTCTCATCGTAATAAGCACAACCAACGCCATCTTCTTGTGCTGAGCCGTCTGTGAATATAAGTATGCTTTCTGGCCATCTTTGGCGAAGAGATGTCTGATTATATGAAGCTAGGCGTAAGACGGGGACGGGGGATTTGAAAATTTCATAAGGCAGCAGGAACTGTAATGGAGTTGGAGTAACGGTAATCCAAGGGAGATCACTGCACAGGTTTGTGAAGCTGTCGCATAACAAGGGAGATGGTTTCTTGCTCCAGTAAGGCGCTGTCAAATTGTGGATTGCTAATGATCGGATTTTGGAAAGCATTCCGGGGTCTTTGCTGTGCGTTGCCACCAAAAATCTGTCTGCTAGCAATTTGTGGCGTAAATGAGGGGGTGCTTCACCTGATTCAGCCATCAACGCATTGAGAGGTGTTGAACAAAACGCCCCTGTAATGGTTCTGAGTGCCCTGTTCTGAGCCCTTTCCAGTTTTTGTAAATGGGTCTTGTACGTAGAACTATAAAACATTGCCCCGTAGTCCAAAATGCTTCTTATCGTGGCCTTATAGAAGATCATTCCTGTTTTGGGGTCCGCTCCCCACCTGGTGTTAGTGAAAGACCGCAGAAGGTTATAATATGGTTCTACCTTCATTAACGTTTCGTTCACATGTCGTGACCAGTCCAACTTTGATGTGAGGTGAATGCCAAGAAACTTGACAGTTCGGGCTACTGGAATCGATAATCCTCCTAATTGCATCTCACGCGCAAAAGGTATGCGCCTCCGTCTCGAGAAGGGGAGGAGGACTGACTTGTGCAGAACGATGCACAGTCCAAGTGAGCCAAGGTGGTTGTTAGCCTCCGACAAGGCTTCGTCTAATAAGTCCTTGCACGTTTCTGGTTCCCGAGAAGTAGCATACATACATAAATCATCGGCATACTGTAGCAGTTGAACTTCTCTGGAAAGTACTGAGTTGAGCTCTGACACATACACCACGTATAGGATTGGGCTGAGGATACTTCCTTGGGGTAGACCCTTCCATAGCGTTCGCCGACCAACTATGTTACCGTCAACTTTGAGGAATATGATCCTTTCATGGAAAAGTTGTACTATGCTATATGCTGGCATAGCACCTATTCCACTAGTTTCTGGTGTAAAATGTCCAAATCCACGTTGTCGTACGCGGATGCAACGTCCAAAAAAAGACCAAGCGTCGTATTATTTTCTGTTAGCGCTAATTGGATATCGCAGACTAGGTTTATTGAAGACCTGCTAGTTTATTGAAGTCGTAACCCGCTCATTGACCGTCTTGGAAAAGATGTCGCGTGGTTGTCAATTATTTACGGTCGCATTTTAATTCCGTACGTAGGTTCAATTTGAAAAACCGGAGCTATTTTCTGAAATACTAGTAGAGCAATTAAGCCCGAACCCGAGCCAATCGCCAGAATTCCACAACACTGTAAGGCTACTTGCACACACACCGATTTTGGACGGCCGATTTTTTACCGGTCCAAATTCCAATAGTGAACCGCAGGTGGGAATGGGACCTGGCACACACGCCGACCGCTGATCGGCACCGGTAAAATGCCGGTGAGCAGCCGGCCACTGCCACTGTATACCGCCGGTGCCGGGACGTGCCGGCGATACAGTGGCGTACATGACTAAATACACGCTTGCACACACACCGATTGTTTTCCGACCGTCCGCGGCAGTTCTCGCTACACCACCCTCCATTTCAACCATTTTAAAATTGTTACTAAAGAAAGTGTACTTTACATATCACCTTAACATTTAAAATTAGCTTCAAACATAAGTTCCCAAAATCATGACGAAAGCATATCAAAATTTTTGGGACTTAATTGTCATTTTATTGTGGATGGTATCTTGTTATAATAATTAGTACATTGGGATCATCACTAAAAAGTGTCATATATAATATATTAGATTACTTACCTCAATGTTAGAGCGAGCCTTTCTTTTGAAGGAATAGAGTTTCTCATTTTAGTATTCTGATGTTGGATTTCATTTTTCAACTTCTCATGGAGTTCGTCAAAGGATGCAATAGACATTCTGAAGTAGTTAAAAAACTTACTGCTATCAAGCCTTAGTTCTTGTAGAATGTTCCCGTGTTTTCTCTGCTTTGATTGATTGGATGAATCCAACACTTAATTCTTACGCTTAGTTCTACGGCGCTTAATACGACGATACATAGCAACCACTCTTTTAGGATTCATTATTATTCAATAATCTCGTGTCACAACAACCAAGCAACTGATTGTTTGACCGGTAAAAATCCGGTATGTCTGCAAGCACCGACTGCCGATAAAATATCGGCCGATTTTTTTCCGGCCGTCCAAAATCGGTGTGTGTGCAACTAGCCTAAAAGAAGTGGTAGACCAACCTCTCGCCTTGTCTATTTTGGTTTATTATCTTCGATAATGAACCATTGGAATCGCCCAAAGAAAAAAAAATTTTAACCCCCCCCCTCAAAATTTGTTGGTTTACGTTTCAAGACACGTAGATTCAGAAAATCGAATAAAAAAAAACTCTGCAAATTCTTGACACAACGGTTCATTATCTTCTTTGTACAGATCACCCTTCTGTCTAGATCACTAGGTCTAAATGTCTAGATCCTAAATGTTAGATTAATTATTATTATCAATTATCACTGATTATTAACAATTTTATCAAGTACCTAGTGAAAATTATTATACTTTATTATTAGGTATTAATCATTTGTATTTATTATTAATAATAATAATAATTAATTATGATTAATTAATACGATATAATTCTGGGGTTTTTAATACTACGTCGGTAATAATTTTTCTATAAAAGAAGTACCTAGCAACAAACATTCGAAATTACCTTCATTTCCGTAGCACGAAACGCACCTCAGAACAACAAACTTGACTTCACTGCCATATGATGTTCCAAAGAGCTTGTTAGTATGAAAATGGACCTGTATTTCAACAGTTTGATTCACGATCGTGTTGTGAGGCACAATCTTTGAGCCGTCATTGTGAACGAACGGCTGGTCGTACAAAGCTGCGGATGGCCTTAAAAAATTCTACGGAACAAACTCTATCTAAATATGAAATAAAAAACATACCGTTCTATATGAATTTTTCGAGATATGAGATTTTCAAATTTTCAAAATTCGTTTTGAACCCCTTCCCCTTGACCTAGGGTTATGAAAAGTTTCGAGGACCATTGTGGGGTTGGTCGAAACCCATAAAAAAAATTTCGTAATTTTAACTCAACGCTAACTGGGCATAGTGGCGCGGACGGCGCGCCGTACGGCGGACGGACGGATTTTTTTTTATTCGATTTTTTTCTTTGGGCGATCGTGAATCAAACTGTTGAAATACAGCCTGTATTTCAACAGTTTGATTCACGATCGCCCAAAGAAAAAAATCGAATAAAAAAAAATCCATTATTATACAGGTCCATTTTCATACTAAGTAACAAGATCTTTGGAACATCATAATATGATATTATTGCCCGGCCAGAGGCACCCGGCGGCTAGAGGCTACCGGCAATTTTATAGATGGGTGAAATGTAGACTACTCAGCTTTTCGTTCCTGTCTTGCAGGTTAGTATGGAGCTTGGGAGCCTCTGGCCCTGGGGATTATTTATTTTATTATCAATCCGCAAATTACCTATCTAATTACTCAAAAATTTTGTTGTAAAACAATATTAGTATGTAAAAACGCTGCAAAGTCCTTGTCACATGGGTTTATTATTCTACTGGACTTACCCACAGAAGTGTTAGCCGTTCATTTATTGTTTCTTTCATGTAAAATAATTGAAATAGCTATCTGTGATGGTTTCAACCAATACCCCCCACCAACTTTGATGTGAATTTTGATGTGTCTTGTCTACAAGAAGATACCTATCCCCCCAAAAAACACTCCGTGTAAAAATATCATTCTTCAGAGGCCGGAAAAAGTTATGATATCCACTTTCCCCGCCCGCCCTTTTCCTCATTAAGGAGCTAAGTATAATGAAAAGCTTAACCACTTCACAAGCACCGTACCCCTTTTTCCCTAATGATCCCACGATTCTGAGATTTGGTATGTAGGCCCTTGAGGGACTTCTGAACACAACTGACCGATCCCAGATCAGCTGAGTGGCTCTAAAATCCTGTTTTTTCCCTAATGATCCCATGATTCTGAGATTTGGTATGTGGGCCCTTGAGGGACGTCTGAACACAACTGACCGATCCCAGATCAGCTGAGTGGCTCTAGAATCCAGTTTTTTCCCTAATGATCCCACGATTCTGAGATTTGGTATGTGGGCCTTTGAGGGACTTCTGAACACAACTGACCGATCCCAGATCAGCTGAGTGGCTCTAAAATCCTGTTTTTTCCCTAATGATCCCACGATTCTGAGATTTGGTATGTGGGCCCTTGAGGGACTTCTGAACACAACTGACCGATCCCAGATCAGCTGAGTGGCTCTAGAATCCAGTTTTTTCCCTAATGATCCCACGATTCTGAGATTTGGTATGTAGGCCCTTGAGGGACTTCTGAACACAACTGACCGATCCCAGATCAGCTGAGTGGCTCTAAAATCCTGTTTTTTCCCTAATGATCCCACGATTCTGAGATTTGGTATGTGGGCCCTTGAGGGACTTCTGAACACAACTGACCGATCCCAGATCAGCTGAGTGGCTCTAGAATCCAGTTTTTTCCCTAATGATCCCACGATTCTGAGATTTGGTATGTAGGCCCTTGAGGGACTTCTGAACACAACTGACCGATCCCAGATCAGCTGAGTGGCTCTAAAATCCTGTTTTTTCCCTAATGATCCCACGATTCTGAGATTTGGTATGTGGGCCCTTGAGGGACTTCTGAACACAACTGACAAAGCGTGTACTATTCGTGGCGACGTATCTTTCAAATGGGACAACACTGAACGATAAAATCAAGTTCTTCGAGCGATATCTACTACCGTACTCGATCAAACTCAAGGGTTTGTTTCTGTTCATCGACGAGCTCAAGCTATACGACTTACCGGTTGTACTGTGTGGAGATTTCAACATTGACTTGCGTTCTGAAGAGGGGTTAGCGTTTCGTAAATTTATGACTGAAACTTTTGGGTGTGAATTAAACAATTCTCCGGAAATTCCCAATGTTGCACTCCAAGTGGTCAAGTAGTTTTGAATGCCTGTAGACACCCCTCCCCCTCACCACCCCCACCACTAACATCCTGATTGAAGTACCACTTGAAAGTACCTACTCGCCGAGCTGAATCCAGAGACTACTTACAATCGGATTTACGTTCAACCGTTCAAAAGTTATAAGCATAAACGTCCTCATAGAAGTGATTATAACACGTTTTTTAGTAGGTAGTATTTCATTCATAGCGTATCAACGGATGGACAGATTTAAACGCGGATTTTTCATAAACCTTCCCAGATAAATTCTGCGTCAAATGGTACCAGCCGCAACATTCTACGTTCAGCCGTTCTCAATTGATGATGAGGCAAACAGACAGACCGAAAAACAGACAGACAGAGACGATTTTATTATATAGTATAGATAATTGCTCCCCCGTATACGCGAGCAAGAGCACACCCGCCATTTCGCACAAGAGACCTAGCACGGGCGGGAGGACTGAATCGCGCGCCACTCTCTTCTGTTTACATTAAGTTCATAAACTCTGCAAATTCTTGACACAACGGTTCATTATCTTCTTTGTACAGATCACCCTTCTGTCTAGATCACTAGGTCTAAATGTCTAGATCCTAAATGTTAGATTAATTATTATTATCAATTATCACTAATTATTAACAATTTCATCAAGTACCTAGTGAAAATTATTATACTTTATTATTAGGTATTAATCATTTGTATTTATTATTAATAATAATTATTATTAATTATGATTAATTAATACAATGTAATTCTGGGGTCTTAATACTACGTCGGTAATAATTTTTCTATAAAAGAAGTACCTACCAACAAACATTCGAAATTACCTTCATTTCCGTAGCACGAAACGTATGTCAGAACAAAAAACTCGACATCACTTTCAACGTTTGATTCGTGTTTGATTCAACCTTTGAGCCGTCATTCTTTCACAACTGTTGAAATACAGGTCCATTTTCATACTAACAAGCTCTTTGGAACATCATATGGCTTAAGTGATGTCGAGTTTGTTGTTCTGAGGTGCCTAACTAAATATATATATATATATATCATAATATAACTCGACATCACTTAAGCCATATTATGGCTTAAGTGATGTCGAGTTGGTTGTTCTGAGGTGCGTTTCGTGCTACGGAAATGAAGGTAATTTCGAATGTTTGTTGGTAGGGACTTCTTTTATAGAAACATTATTACCGACGTAGTATTAAAAACCCCAGAATTATATCGTATTAATTAATGATAATTAATAATAATTATTATTAATAATAAATACAACTTATTAATACCTAACAATAAATTATAATAATTTGCACTAGGTACTTGATAAAATTATTAATAATTAGTGATAATTCATAATAATAATTAATCTAACATTTAGGATCTAGACATTTAGACCAAGTGATCTAGACAGAAGGGTGATCTGTACAAAGAAGATAATGAACCGTTGTGTCAAGAATTTGCAGAGTTTATTTCATATTTAGATAGAGTTTGTTCCGTAGAATTTTTTAAGACCATCCGCAGCTTTGTACGACCAGCCGTTCGTTCACAATGATGGCCCAAAGATTGTGCCTCACAACACGATAATGAATCAAACTGTTGAAATACAGGTCTATTTTCATACTAACAAGCTCTTTGGAACATCATATGGCTTAAGTTATGTCGAGTTTGTTGTTCTGAGGTGCGTTTCGTGCTACGGAAATGAAGGTAATTTCGAATGTTTGTTGGTAGGTACTTCTTTTATAGAAAAATTGAAGACACGAGTGGAAGAAGGTGCTATGTAACATTTTTTCGATAATTCATGTGGTAGCGCGTAGCGCAGATAATCATCAAAATATTAGGTTCATTGTCATCAGTGCATGATTGACAACACCTTAGCAACAACTAGGAGAAGAAAAGAAGAGAAAACTCTGCAAATTCTTGACACAACGGTTCATTATCTTCTTTGTACAGATCACCCTTCTGTCTAGATCACTAGGTTTCTAGATCCTAAATGTTAGATTAATTATTATTATAAATTATCACTAATTATTAACAATTTTATCAAGAACCTAGTGAAAATTATTATAATTTATTGTTAGGTATTAATAATTCGTATTTATAATTAATAATAATTATTATTAATTATGATTAATTAATACGATATAATTCTGGGGTTTTTAATACTACGTCGGTAATAATTTTTCTATAAAAGAAGTACCTACCAACAAACATTCGAAATTACCTTCATTTCCGTAGCACGAAACGCACCTCAGAACAACAAACTCGACATCACTTAAGCCGTATGATGTTCCAAAGAGCTTGTTAGTATGAAAATGGACCCGTATTTCAACAGTTTGAGTCACGATCGTGTTGTGAGGCACAACCTTTGAGCCGTCATTGTGGACGAACGGCTGGTCGTACACAGCTGCGGATGGTCTTAAAAAATTCTACGGAACAAACTCTATCTAAATATGAAATAAAAAACATACCGTTCTATATGAATTTTTCGAGATATGAGATTTTCAAATTTTCAAAATTCGTTTTGAACCCCTTCCCCTTGACCTAGGGTTCTGAAAAGTTTCGAGGACCATTGTGGGGTTGGTCGAAACCCATAAAAAAAATTTCGTAATTTTAACTCAACGCTAACTGGGCAAAGTGGCGCGGACGGCGTACGGCGTACGGCGGACGGCGGACGGCGTACGGCGTACGGCGGACGGACGGATTTTTTTTTATTCGATTTTCTGAATCTACGTATCTTGAAACGTAAACCAACAAATTTTGAGGGGGGGTTAAAATTTTTTTTTCTTTGGGCGATTCCAATGGTTCATTATCGAAGATAATAAACCAAAATTCCGAACCAAACAAAATAGGCAAGTATGCAAACTCAATTTTCTTGACATTTTACTTTTGTTACATAGCACCTTCATCCACTTGTGTCTTCAATTATTACCGACGTAGTATTAAAAACCCCAGAATTATACCGTATTAATAATTATTATTAATAATAAATACAAATTATTAATACCTAACAATAAATTATAATAATTTTCTCTAGGTACTTGATAAAATTGTTAATAATTAGTGATAATTGATAATAATAATTAATCTAACATTTAGGATCTAGACATTTTGACCTAGTGATCTATACAGAAGGGTGATCTGTACAAAGAAGATAATGAACCGTTGTGTCAAGAATTTGCAGAGTTTTTAAAGAATATTTCACCCCCAGTCACGTCAGAACTGCAATATCTAAATCACCGACAAAGAAGTCGCCCGGTGCTGACCGCATTACCCAACAACTGCTGAAAAATCTTCCACGCAAAGCCCTCGTCCAATTGACACAAATATATAACGCGATGATCCGTACAACCTACTTTCCATCCCGCTGGAAACATGCAGAAATAATAATGACCAGGAAACCTAAAAAATCAGCCAACGACCCAAAAAGTTACCGTCCGATAAGTCTTCTCTCTATCTTGTGTGCCGTTAACCAAAACGGAATACTCTAAACACTGGCGTGGGGATGAACCCACTCAGCAAAAAAAATGAACGGGAGATGAGACTCAAAAAAACGAAAATGTGAATAAAATAAAATGTACTCAGGGCTCCGGCACAGAAAACAATTCGGAAAAAAAAAAAATCATACAATGCACTTAATACAATAAATTGAACTTCTGCTTAGAAAATAACCAAAAAAAATAATAACCTAACTGAATAATTCTTGTCCTTACTATCAGTAGTAACGGTAACCTTAACGGTACTGTACCTACTTATACTTGTAGTATTTAATTGGTTGGAGAATACCTGGTACTTATTGGGGGGAGGAAAAGGGAAGAAATACTTAAGGGGGTATGCTCCTGAAGACGGAGATCCAGGAAGGAGGGGTGCGGGGCGGCAGTTCGCTGTAGATTGATGTTCGGCAGTCCTACTTCCTGAATTTTCTGAATTCGATGCTTGGAAGTTTTCGACGGTACCTAAAACTGTTACATGTCTTCGTCAGAAAAGGGCATTTCATAGAATCCAATCGCATGATGGGAGAATTCGAGGTTAGTCACCTACCGGTACGGTAATTCTTGTAGTTGTAGGAATACTTCCTCGACGAACTCTTCTCAAGATGTCGACACAGCAATCCTTGACCAACGGGAATTTTCGATGAACAGCAAATGCAATGAATGTGATGGAAGGATGAAGGGATGAAAAATCGCAGAAAGTCGAGACGGTAGACGGGATGGGAAAATCGCAACGTGTCGGGAACCAATGCCGTTGCAATCGTAAAAACGCCGCGACCCGGCGATTCTCAGCTGATCGCAACCCACGGAATATTACAAATAATTTGTAATTATTATAATTGATCAGGTAAAATTCAATAAATTTGTTTTAATAAATTAGAGGACTTGATCGGAGGAAACAAATCAGAAGCTTGCGGTCGCTATGACGTCAGCGGCTAAGTAGAAGCGAGACCGCGATTATTCAAATAATTTTCACGTTACACTTCTCTAAGATTTTCGAAAGACTTATGCTCCCTAAGCTACTAACACTCCTAGCCCCTGTCATACCGGATTTCCAGTTCGGATTCCGACCGTCCCATTCTTGCCAACAGCAACTTCACAGGGTCGTAGAAGAGATTCTCGAAACATTCGAGAACCAAGAAGTATGCCAAGGGCTGTTTCTCGACACAGAGAAGGCTTTCGACCGAGTTTGGCACACTGGCTTGTTGTACAAACTAAATCCGCTGCTACCGGATACTCACTATAGGCTCGTTCAGTCGTTTGTCTCGAATCGCACTTTCCACGTGAGGTGCGACACCTCTCAATCCCCAAGCAAATGCATCAGGGCTTCGGTGCCCCAAGGAAGTGTCTGGGGACCGTTATTGTACCTTCTATATGTGAGCGATATACCAGTCTCGCCAAATACAATTTCTTCTATGTTCGCCGATGACCACGCAATCCTATCTCGGAACCCATGTGGTACAGTAGCGTCAAACAATATCCAACTTCATCTGGACGAGATCGAGCACTGGACAAGGGAATGGAGGATATCCATAAACGACGCCAAATCATCTGCCACAACATTCACTCTGAAGAGGAATTTTGATGCAATCCCGTTGACTCTCAATGATAACGTAATCCCAAACGTCAGAGTAGTCCGATACTTAGGTATCTACCTACAGCAACGACTGACATATGATCACCATATTGGAGAATTGGTCAAGAGACTACGCTCAAGAATAAATCTCCTCGAACCACTGCTTGGACGTACCTCACCCTTAGATCTAGCCACCAAACGCATGCTATATCTTACGATGGTCAGACCAATATGGCAATATGGCTGCTCTATCTGGGGATTGGCCAGCAAGACACAAATAAAAAGAATTCAAACCCAACTGACGCACCATGGTACGTGAGGAACGACATCATTCACAGAGATCTCGATATCCCAGTGGTTGAAGAAGTTATTCGATCCACCGCCAACCGCCTACATGTTAGTGTGCGCAACCATCCATCGCCCGCTATATTTGAAAACCTGCTGTCACTATGGGGAAGAAAAAGAGCACCAGACATATTGGACTCAAGTGATAGGACCACATAGTACCAGATTGTAAATACCAAATTATTTAACACTTATTTATTAATTATGTATTACATACATATTACTTACTTATTTATCGCATACCAACATATTATCTACTCATAATCAATTATCTATCTTCTTAAAATCAATATCATCTAATTGTCATTAATTATCTTAAAAAAAATATATATATATAATGCTGCGAACCCATCTGGGCTGGGCTCTTGGATTTTCATAGTAAATGCGTATAATTTACAACCCCAGTTGGCTCTTAGGTTGTCCAAGTTTTAGATCCTCATTAGGCACCTACCTACCTGCGTTTTTGTTTAGATACCTAATTAGTGAAAGCTCCTTCGCTACATAAAATCTCGAATAAATAACTGTTGAATTGCATCACAATTAACCTCGTGTACCTATATACATTTTCCCTTTTATCATAATTAAATCTAAATTACTGAAGACATCTTCCATTGTTTCAGATAACAGCGTGATTCTCACTGAGGACACGGACAGCTTCATAGTCGGCGACCGGGTCTGGGTGGGCGGCACCAAGCCAGGACGGATCGCTTACATCGGGGAAACACATTTCGCCCCGGGTGACTGGGCCGGCATTGTTCTCGACGAGCCCATCGGTGGGTGTTTCAAAATTTTGACATCGAATAGCCTGACTGGGTGTGTCTTTGCTTGGCAGCGAAGATGGACAAATGATTTTGTTGCATGTCTTACCGTATTAGCTTGTTATTGTTCTGATTTGAAGTCTTCCAATTTTCATTTCATTCCTCATTGAACTAGACAGATTAGTGGATAGCCCCCATTGATTGCACATTATGCGCGTTACACGTCGCCTTCCACCATCAATGCTTTCCTGCCATTGTCTTCAACGGATCCTCTTCACTGAGTATAATCACGTGGTTACTTACTCCATATAACGAGCTTGAACACATCCTTCATTCAGGAAACATTAAGCATGTTTTCATTATAGTGTTGCCGTCTGATTTTATTATTAGGGCTGTGAAATATATGCATTAAATATACATTAAATATACATTAAATATGCATTATATATGCATGAAATATATGTATTATATTGTAAGACGAGACAGGTTTCCTGACGATCGCTTTATTGTAACACTTTATTTTAAGCAAGTTTTAGAACTCCAAATTCTCACAAAATGTTCTCACAAACATGAATAATGTTTTTGCGGTGGCCTACCAGAGTTGAAAAGCGTAACGAAGTTTAAGTCACGAAATTATGTCACGAAGATTTTTAATGATTTTCACGTACAACCGAGCCTTTTTTTTTTCTATTTTGAATCTGAAAACCAATCCTTATGTTTTTGGGTAGGTAGTTATGAGCGACTGGAGTCGCTCAACACTTCTCCCCTCTCTGAAAGCGCCTTCTTCTTTGGATAAGGTGCCAGTCGGTCTATGTGGACCACCTTCAAACCTCCTCGGGTATTCTTGATCCTGTAGACAACGTCATTGAGCTTCTTCACAACTTCAAATGGACCTTCCCAGGGCACATGAGGTTCGGGCTTTTCCCTCTCACCCGGCGAGGATTATGCAACCATACGATGTCCCCGGCATTAAATGCACGCATCATCGTCCCCCGATCATAACGCCGTTTCATGTTCTCCACTTTCACACGCAGGGTGTTCCGTGCTTTTTGATGGGCATCCTCCAACCGCGCACGCAATTCCACGGCATAGTTCTCGGCTACCTGTTCCCCAGGGGCTTGGCCGAACAACAGTTGAAGGGGTAGGGTGAGCTCCCTGCCGAACATCATATATGCAGGAGTGTACCCGGTTGCTGCGTGCACTGAGATCCCAGTCACGCTGATGGTCCTGTACCATCTTTGCAAGCCAGTCGTACAAAGTCCGGTTCAGCCGTTCCACTTGCCCATCACTCTGTGGTCTTAGGGGTGTGGTTCAGGAGCGTAGCGTGGCTCTGGAATGCAGGGTACCGCACTCCATCCCCTCCCCCCCCACCACAAATATCCCAAGTCTCCTACTGAATTTACCTACGCACATTATTCACGCCAACCAAGACAGAAAAGTAAAGCAGTTCTTAGCAAGCTATTTGCTCAAGGGAATTGTACAGTGTTATTATATTAGCCTTCAAACATTAGTTAGAAAATGAGTTTTGCTAACCTGAAAACTTCGGGTAAAACCCATGGCATGTCAGCAAGATACAAAACTAGTTCATGAATTTCTTTACCACTAAAATCCTCGTCTTTGTAAAGGATTGTTAATTCGTTTTTTAGCTGAATAGAGTCCAATCTTTTCTAGGTTGAAACAAGGCAATTGAGAGCATCTCGCGGAAAACTATTTTGGTACATTCCAAATTTGCGTGTGTACTCACGATAACGTTCTTTTACGACTGCCGACAGGTTTGGAAGCGGGGAAGTAGAACGGCCCAACCTGATGATCTAACATTTCTGTACAAAATTACGTGAACTAGGTAAACGATCGACTTACATTCGAGGAACAATTCACGCAACAGCTATCCATTTTCGAAGCAGCTAAAAAGTCGCGTAAAAAACAAGTTGACACTCAAGAAAACGATGGAGTGAAACAAAATCGAACAAATCGGCTCCTAAACAAATCGATTATACCTACCAGCTTCGATAACACCGGCGTGATCACGACAGCCACCGCACAAACCTTGCGGTGACTCGAGGGCTGGACTACCACTAGAAACTACACAAACACACACACACCGAACCATCATTGTGAAGGCGAGGAGACACTGACACACGGGCTCGGCAATTGACCTTTTGTCACCGCAACGGAAGTGCGGTACACCAAAATAATTCCATGGGTCATTTCTGCTTCAATGGATACTACTCTATCACCTCTATCGATAAGTTTGTAGTATCGATTCAGACAAAGAAGTCATCGATCTCTGATTTGAACCTACCACGAAGAATCGATGAAACTGGTTTCTAATCGATTCCATCAGAATGCGCCCAAATTCAACTTTTCGGATTTTTATTCTTTGTGGAGGTACCTTTTTTCTTCTTTTCGTCGGGGGTACCGCCGCTACCCGCGTTACCCCTGAATCTACGCGCCTGGTGTGGTTCTTGTTTTCGTGCTGCCCAGTTGCTCCATGGTGGCCTTGAATAGCTCAGATTCAAAGTTTGTCCCTTGGTCTGAGTGCAATTCTCGGGGAACACCAAACCGCGACACCACGTGTTCAAAGAGAGCTGTTGCAATGGTCTCTGCTTTTTGATCTGGCAGGGGAATGGCTTCTGGCCACTTTGCGAAATAATCCACCACAGTGAGGATGTATTTCTTGTCACGATCAGTTTTTGGTAGGGGCCCTAGAATGTCAACTGCTATACGTTGAAACGGAGACCCTACTCGGTAGGTTTTAAGTGGAGCTCGTACTCTACGTCCTCCACCATTTCGTTTCCCACATTGTACACACCCTTTACACCAATCCCGTACACCCCTGTGCATCCCAACCCAATACACTGTTTGCCGGAGTTGCTCCAACGTCCTCTTTTCTCCCACATGTGCGGGTTCATGGGCTTGATCAAAGGCTTCTTTCCTCAAGCTGTGTGGGAGGATGACTTGCTCTTTCCTTAT
Organism: Stenodema calcarata; assembly: GCA_963920205.1. Lineage (NCBI taxonomy): Eukaryota > Metazoa > Arthropoda > Insecta > Hemiptera > Miridae > Stenodema > Stenodema calcarata. The sequence continues at coordinate 31,740,532 of OY986056.1, read as the reverse complement.
TTTTCCATCTGGGCTTTCCCATACCCGGCAAATGACCTTTCCTTGAAGCTTTAGCGAACTAAATTGAGCCCAATAGGCTTTTGTCTCAGAACTTTCCCCAGACACTTCTCCCCATGGTGGACGTACCGACTTTTCTAACCACTGTAGCACTGGTCGAAGATGGTTGTCCCCCCGCTGCTGTAGTTCGAGTTCTGCTGGGTCATAGCTACTAGTTGAGACAGCATACACCTTTTCCTCTAACTTCCGGCTTTTCCTCTGGCTTGCTGGCTCGTCACAGAGGGGCTGGAGAAAGCTTGGAATACTTAAACAGTGTGCAGAGACGCTCTGTGGCAAGTCTTGGCAAAACCTTACTGCATTTTTTGCCCCTCGGTATTCCACAATCTCATCCGCACACTTGAAGGACCTCTCACGGAAGTCAATGCAGCAGTCATTCTTGGCAAGAAAATCAACTCCGAGGATACAAGCTTCGCTTATATCTGCAACTAAACAGTCATGGGTTCATTGTCTCTTCCCAAAGCCAATATAAACCCGGACTTGGCCCAACACCGGAATCGTGGACCCAGCTGCAGTCCTCAATTTACCACATGCTGCAGGTGTCCTCCTCACTGCAACCTCAACACTCGGGTTAATTACAGAAATTGTGGCTCCTGTATCCACTATCATTTCACATGGCTGCCCATCCAGTGTTCCATTAACCACTATAGATGCTTCATGCATCAAATACAGAGGGAGACCGTCTCTTCCCCCTTCCGTGGTGTCTGACACTCCACAGGCCTCTTCACCATCTCCCCTTTTGTGGCCCTGCAAAAAGGAAGGTTCTAGTTTTCCGGAGTCGGACGCGTGGTGCTAGTTACAAGAGACTGCTGGAACTCTGGACGTTTAGAACACTCCGGGCAAAATGCCCCCATTCCCCGCAGCGGAAACACTCTCCCTTCCGACTTCGTGGCCTCAAAGTTTCTTGTGCCACTCGTCGTATGTGTGCATCCAACTCCGATAAGGAGGCACCTGAATGTCCTGGATTTCTTGGGTCTGTGGTCATTTCCAGGGGCCGTGGAGGCAGGATCAGTTCATCCACACACGTTCGAGCAAGTTTTAGAACTCCAAATTCTCACAAAATGTTCGTCTCTTTTTCTCAATCACAACAACAACTATTTTTCTATTTTGAATCTGAAAACCAATCCGTATGTTTTTGTGTAGGTAGTTATGAGCGACTGGAGTCGCTCAACACTATGCAAATATATGCAAATTTTGCATATTTTTCCTGATTTAGTAAAACATCCAGTTTTAACAAACTGTATATGATTTGAAGCATTTGGAATCAATTTAAGCTACTTTTATTTTGCATATTTAGTCATAAATGCATATTTTTGCATAAGTTGATAGTAAATGCATATTTCTTCGTATATATCCATCGGCATTTGGCACCTAATGTTAATCATTCTTCAGCGAACAAATAAATATTTATATGTATATAATTGAAACACATTTTGAATGAGTTCGTGTTTGTTTAGGCATTTTAATGAATGCATGAGTCAAGCGGAGTTCAACATGAAAGCAGGACCTGCAATAAAAGTTTTTTATCCCAAACTTATCCTTATTACCTGCCTTGCTCAAGGTTTCCATCGTTTGGTAGAAACTGTGAGTTTCCAAATATTAATAAGTTGATTATTGAAAGTAGGTATTCTTAAAGGCTCCAAGTCGTGTTGAGATTTTCAAGACAACTTACCCGGATGTCCCGCTGCCTCCTCAGCCAATCATCACGGGGTGGGGGACGTGGCTAATGGCAGCTGAGTACTACTGTAAGAACTTCAATCAAATTCCAGATGTTTTGTCGAAGTTACCTTCTGATTCCGCTGCATTAGAAAACGACAAAAGTTTAATACCCGACTTTAAAAAACAATTTGTCATACTTGTATTCCAATGCCGTATTTCTGGGAGATAAAATTAAAACCTTAGAAACACAAAATATGCCACTGATAGACAGTATTGCTGTAGTTAACAGTGCTATTAAAAAACTAGATGAAGCACAAGGGAAAAAATGGACACAAAATGAAGAAGAAATTCATGGATGTTTTAGAGAAAAATCCAGGTTGGAAGCAAATGCAGATTATAGCTGACATTTTGTCTGGAAACACAGTGCAATTAGAGGGTGACGATTCTAGTGCCAACAGAAATTGGCATATTCAAATATGCCCAATAACTTCGGTTGACGTCGAGCGGTCGTTAAGCCGTTTCAAATCTATTTTGAGGCCAAATAGACTTTCTTTTCTGTTTGAAAACTTGAAGAAAGTGGTTGTTTGCTATTGCAACAGTTTTTTGGACCAATAGTGGCGAGTTTTATTAATGTTTGTGGTACAATATTAACGCCTCCACTCATTATCATTTGATATTGGCTGATTGTCCATATGATTGTTACTTTTCTCTAAATTCTCATGATTATTTCATCCGTGTAATTCGAACTGAATAAAGCCTTACTTATGTTCTTTTCTATCTAAAAGGTTTACTTTATAACAATTTATTCAGTTCGAATTTGGAGCGCTATCTCAAACCAGATAGGTTCGAAACAGATCCAAACTCGCCGGGCTCTGCAAAAGCATGGTCTCACTGGATCAAGACATTCGAAAACTTTCTTCTCAAAATCACTCCAGACAAAGACGACCGGACTAAGCTCCTAGACGAAGACACGAAGCTTCACCTACTGATGAACCACGTCTCGCATGAGGTATTTGAGTATGTGTCTGAGTGCGATTTATATACCGAAGCGAAATTAATTCTTGATGCCTTATACATAAAACCGAAGAGTGAGATCTATGCTCGTTTCAAACTCGCCAATCGTAGACAACAAGCGGGGGAGTCTATAGATCAATATTTACAGGTTCTCCAGATTCTCAGCAAAGATTGCGGTTTCACAGACGTCACCGCCGAAGATCATAGGAAACTTAGTATTAGGGATGCCTTTATCAGCGGAATTCAAGCTACTAGTATTCGTCAACGACTTCTTGAGAATACAACATTGACCTTAGAAGCAGCTGTGAATGCCGCACGTTCCTTAGAAGCTGCTCATACGCAATCAGCTAGCTATTCATTCCCCGACTCTCAAGATCTCATCTCTGCTTCTACTTCTGATCCAAACCCTGTACCCTCGTCGATTCCTGACCCCCAGGTGGCAGCTGTAGCATCAAACCAAAAGTGCTATTTTTGTGGGGGTCCTAGACATTCTCGCTCAATCTGCCCTGCCAGAGATGCGACCTGTATGTCGTGTATGAAACGTGGGCATTATCAGAAGGTGTGTAGGTCCAAGAAGCAACCTTTGGACCGAGCTGGAGCTGCTGCGTCTTTTCAGTTATCAAGTATTTCCGCTTCTATCAGCACTTTACAGAAAGCTATGGTTCCAGTAGCTATCAACCAGTTCCCAGCCAAGGCGCTCATTGACACTGGCAGCTCAGAGAATTTCATTGACGCGGCATTCTCTCAACTTCATTCCCCAACAATCGTCTGTTTCCATGGCTTCAACTGCTCATACTTCGACTATTACAGGCTATTGTATGGTAACCGTTAGGATGATGAACCAGTCCTATGATGATGTCAGGTTCTCTGTTTTGAATGACTTGTGCTCTGATGTAATTATTGGTCACGAATTCCTGAAGCACAGTCAAATTTCATTGAATTTTGGGGGTCCCATGCCACCCCTCAATATTTGTGCCCTTGCTCATGCCAAAATCGACCCTCCTCCTCTATTCCACTGTCTAAATGGAAATGTGAAACCAATTGCTATCCGGTCTCGCAGACATGCCCCTTCAGACTTCCATTTCATAAAGGAAGAGGTTCAGAGAATGTTAGCAGATGGTATTATTGAGGAAAGTAGATCACCTTGGAGGGCACAAGCATTCGTTGTTTCTAATGAAAATCATAAAAGAAGAATGGTGATTGATTATTCTCAAACCATCAATCGTTACACATTACTTGATGCGTACCCACTTCCAGACATAGAGACTATAATTGCTAACGTGTCAAAATATTCCATTTTTAGCACCATCGACCTCCGGAGTGCTTACCATCAAGTCCCTCTGAGAGATGATGATAAACCATATACTGCCTTCGAAGGGGCTGGTCGACTCTTATCAATTTTGTCGTATACCGTTTGGAGTTACCAATGGTGTGTCTTGCTTCCAACGGGTAATAGATAGCATTATTGATCGAGAGGGGCTTCGAGATACCTATGCCTACCTCGACGATATTACCATAGGAGGTCGTAATCAAATGGAACATGATCGTAATCTGGGAAATTTCATGAATGCAGTTAAAAAGTACAATTTAACAATTAATAATGAAAAGAGTAAATTTTCTGTTCCTAGCATAACTCTTCTAGGATACAAAATTGAAAACAAATCCATAAGGCCTGATTCTAATCGACTCAAACCTCTTCTGAACATGCCTGTGCCTGAAAATGCCGCCTCTCTCAAACGTGCAATGGGTATGTTTGCACACTATTCCAAGTGGATCCCACACTTTTCTGACAAGATCCGAAACCTACAAACCTCACAACGATTTCCTCTTACTTCAGACGCTACAAAGGAATTTAATCAGTTGAAAATTGATATCTCTAAATCATTTTTACCGACGGTTGATCCATCGATTCCATTCGTGGTAGAAACCGACGCCTCGGATGTCGCAATCTCAGCCATCCTGTCTCAATTAGATAGGCCTGTAGCATTTTTCTCTAAAACACTCTCAACTTCCGAAAAACATTACTCTGCAGTAGAAAAAGAAGCTCTCGCTATAGTTGAGGCCCTTCGGAAATGGCGTCACTTCCTCTTAGGCCGTCATTTCAAGCTGATAACGGACCAAAAATCTGTTTCGTTCATGTTTGATTTTAATCACTCTAGCAAAATCAAAAATGAAAAAGTACTTCGCTGGCGCCTCGAGCTTGCTCCATATCGGTATGACATCGTTTACCGTCCTGGCAAGGCTAATACGGCTGCAGACGCCCTCTCAAGAATTTCCTGTGCCTTTGACTCGAACAAGCTCTTCAGCCTACACACAAACCTTTGTCATCCCGGAGTGGCTCGAATGGCCCATTGGGTAAAGTCGTATAATCTCCCATACACAATTGATGAGATAAGAAACATTACCTCAAAATGCCCGATTTGTGCGGAAATCAAGCCACGTTTCTATAAGCCGAATGACAATAGTTTAATAAAGGCCACCGCTCCATTTGAACGGATTAGTATCGATTTTAAAGGACCTGTGCCTTCCTCCACAAAGAATCGATATTTTCTCACGATTATAGATGAATATTCCAGATTTCCATTTGTATACCCATGTTCAGACCTCAGTTCTGCAACTGTCATCCAAAAATTGAATGACCTCTTCTCATGTTTTGGCTTACCAGCGTTCCGATCGAGGACCCGCTTTCTTTTCGGCTGAGTTTAAAAATTATTTTCATTCAAAAGGGGTGGCCACTAGCAGTTCAACACCCTATAATCCGAGAGGTAATGGGCAGGTGGAACGAGCAAATGGCACTATCTGGAGAGCTATAAGCCTTGCTCTCAAGAGCCATGGGCTAGAGAACAATCAATGGGAATCCGTCATCCCTGAAGCACTCCATTCTATTCGTTCACTCCTTTGCATTTCTACTAATGAGACACCTCATTCTAGAATGTTTAATCACCCGAGAAGAACGAGTAATGGGACGTCACTACCATCTTGGCTTACAACCCCCGGATCAAAGCTCCTCATGAAAAAGCATGTGATACGGTCCAAGTATGACCCACTAGTTGAAGAGGTGGAACTTCTACATGCGAACCCCCAGTATGCGGTCGTAAGGACATTGGACGGTCGAGAAACCACAACATCTCTCCGACATCTGGCTCCAAGAGGGGACGTCAAACTACTGGATTCTACCAGTGGGGAAGGAAGCGGCGAAGCATTGGAAGCGGAAACTCCAGGAGACCCCGAAGAACCTGTCAGCTTCGACAATGCTCCACAAGCAGAGGACTCACCACCAGATCATCCAAAAACCCCCAACGTTGGTCCTACCCCAGATTCGCTAGTCCCAGACTCCGCCCCCTTACGCCGCTCGCAGAGAGAGCGGAAGGCCCCCAAGAAGTACCTGGACTACGTTCTAAAATGAAGTGGGGGAGAATGTGGTACAATATTAACGCCTCCACTCATTATCATTTGATATTGGCTGATTGTCCATATGATTGTTACTTTTCTCTAAATTCTCATGATTATTTCATCCGTGTAATTCGAACTGAATAAAGCCTTATGTTCTTTTCTATCTAAAAGGTTTACTTTATAACAATGTTCAATGCATATAATATATGCATATAATATATGCATTGAACCTGTTAAGTTTTATATAAATATATTATATTAAATATATAAATTTATATAACTTTTATAAAAAAACTTAACAGTTTCTTTTTCCACTTAAATTTGTTGAGGCACTTTGTTTGTGGTATCCCGTTGCCATGACTTTTTCCTATATTCATACGAGTTACAATTTCCATTATGCGTGTTCATTTTAGCGCAATAAAACCTTTCTAAAGGTAAAGTTTGATAGTCTTTCATTACATTTGTGTTTTTACTCAAGCTGTATGTGCATTGCGGTTACGTATGCACATTATGTACTATGTTTTATATGTACATACCTATTTCTAATTGTTTTTCGCATATTTTCAAATTTTAATAGCATATTTTACCAAATATAGTTTCATATAATATATGAAACTATATATTATATGTGCATATTTGTGCATATATTATATGTGCATATTTGTCTGTTTTTATTGCCTATAAATCACAGCCCTATTTATGATGCGTCAGGCTTGCTATCTACTTTAAACTGTTAATGTTGCCTGTCTCCTTTCTTTCTCTTTCTTTTTTTTTTTTTTTTTTTTTCTTGGCATCGGTTTTATTTCCTTTCAGCTATATTTTACATTGTAATTGTTATAAGTTACATACCAAAAGTAAATAAAATAATTGCTTCAGGCGCGAAAATTAATTGAACAAAAAAATAAATACAATTCTTTATGGATCTTTTCACTTCCTTTTTCTATTATTGTTCTCATATTGAAAGGGTGATGTAGTTCTTCGCTTATGCTATTAAAAAATAATTGTCTTTCACCGTCCAACACTATACACTCCATTACGATATGCTGCAATGTTTCTTCTACTTGCTCGCAGTAGCGGCACAGGGCGTCTTGCTCGGTGTCGAGTACTCGGATTTTCAACAGCTAGCTCCGTGTTATACAGTGGTTCGTTCGGATTCTCCCAATTGTCTTGTAATAGGCGCGTGAATTTGGTGTTTCGAGTTTATGCCAGGGTCTTGTCGAGATTTTTGGAAACCCAGCAACGTAATCTCGTCCTGATGGATAGTTCTCGAATTCTTCTTGCCATTCTCGGACTGCAGCTCGATGGAAATGGGCGTATAGATCTGTATAAGGATACTTTGATTCATTTTCTTCTTGTTCTATGTGGATGGCTCGTCGCGCTGTTTCATCGGCCCGCTCATTCCCCACTATACTTTGGTGTCCTCTAACCCACACAAATTGTACTAGCACAACTCTGTTTTTAAGCTCGGCTATATTTCTAATTATGTCTGTCTCCAGAATGCGTAGTTTCGAATTTGGACGGATACTTTTGATTTTCTTCAGACCTCTGGGCTACTTGCTATCCTCTCCACAGCCTTATTCAGCCCATACAGTTCTGCTGTGTATACCGAGCACTTGTCCCACAACCGATATCCTTCTGAAATATTTCTGTTAGCTTCATGTACACTACATGCTACTTTTCCGTCCATGGCCGATCCATCCGTGTATATATAATTTCCATTTGGCCATCGTTCATGTACTGCTGCTAGGAAGGTTGTTGCGCGTTCGTGCGGAATATCTGTCGTTGCTGGGCTGAAGTTGAGGGTTACTGAGGGTGGTTGTGCCAATGAAGAGTAATCCAATGTATATTTGTTAGGTTTTGGGGATGTTTCTAACCACTTGGTATACTCATTGACTCGGAAGAAGCTGTCACAAAGGGCTGGTACTTTATTTCTTTGCCAGTACCTATCTATTAATGTTTTAATTGTAAGTTGGCACATCTTGGGGTATTTTTTTTTTTTTTTTTTTTTTTAAAGTTTTATTTCTCAAGTAAATGCATAAATACAAGTTGAAAAAATTGTTGTACAGAAACTATTCCCCTGTGTGGGCGAGTGCCCGTGGTAGGGAGAAAAGCCGTGCTAGCGAGCTATTAATCGCAATCACAATGGAACATGCCTACGTATTATTCTTTTCAAATCTTAGTAGCTATTTTCTATAATTAAAAAAAAAAAAAAAATGTTACAATCCTGCATATTATTCTTCCTTCTAGATCTTAGTTGCCATACTTGCTTATTATTTATTAATTGCTTTCTTAGTTGTTTACATGCTGGTTGTTAATGTAAAAGCCTTTCAACAATTTGTTAGTTTGAAGAGGATGCTCAAATAACTTTTTTTTTAAATTTGGCGGAAGCAGATTGTATTGTATTATTCCCTTGTACCTATAGATACTCTGCGCCGCCGTCGTGCGGTATTGAGGAAGCGCCATGTGCCCCAAAAGTTGAAAACGGGTGCTGGTCAAATGCCGTGGGAAACTAAAAGAGCCTTCTTTTAGGATTTGTTTGATTGAGCTGATTTTAATTAAATTGGTTATATTTAAGATATTCATTTGTTTGAATAAGGGCGCGGTATGAGCAAGATAGCTGCTATTAGAAATTATTCTAATGAGGGCTTTTTGAGTTAAAACTATCGAATTCAGTGTTGTGGCACAAGCGCTTCCCCAAGCTGGCAGAGCATAAAGAATAATTGACTGAGCAAGAGCAAAATACACCATCCTGAGAAGAGATCTTGACAGTACCGATCGTAATCTGGCAAAAACATAAATAAGCTTTCGCAAGTTTTTATTAACATATGCCACTTGCTTTTGCCATTTCATGTTAGATTCAAAAACTACGCCCAAATACTTAATATCAGTGCTTTGGACTATTGCCGGGCATGTTAAGCATAGGGACAAATCACAAGCTGTCGTGTGAACCCGGATATCGGACATTGGCATTATCGTGTCATGAGGCTTAGAAAGATAGAATGGGATGTAAACTGTTTTTTTCAAATTCAGAGATAGTTTATCTAAGATAGTTTATAGATAGTTTATCGGAAGGCCTCCTACTGTAAAGAGCAACCAAAAACCGATCAGCCAACATTTTTCTTCGTGTATGCAGCGGCATCTCCCCTGATTCTGCCAGTAGTGCATTGATGGGTGTAGATCGAAGTAACCCCATTGACTGCCTCAAGCTCGCATATTGTATACGAGCGAGTTCTTTTGATTTTGTGTCGCTCAAGTCAGAATAAAATATTGCACCATAGTCCAAAATATTCCTTACAGTGGCCCTGTAAAACATGTCTCCTTTCAAATACAGTCACTTTCTCAGTTTCGTATGATTGTCATGAAATGTGATAAACGATGTTGCTTTGTAGGGAAAAACGATGGTGCTGTCGGGAACACGAGATACTTCCAGTGCGAAGCCAAGAAGGGGATCTTCTCCAAACTGACCCGTCTGACGAGAGTTCCATTAGCTTTGCCCGAGTCACCAACTCCCCAGTCCCATACGCCAGTGCCATCGACACCTCTGGCCTCGCCTCCGCCCTCTGTCAGAGGGTCCACTGCGTCCAGATCACCACCTCCCTCTTCTGTTGCGAGCACTCCTGTACCTGGTTAGTATTGACTGTGGACGTCGATGAGCGACTATCCATCTACTGTTATCTACATCTACCGACTAAACTAAAACGATTAACCTGGCTCCCTATTTCAGCACCCACTGGAGAGGTCAAGATTGGAGAGAGAGTGATAGTGATGAGTCAGCAGGGATCCAAAGCCGGCATATTGAGATTTAAAGGCCCAACACTTTTTGAGGTCGGAGAATGGTGCGGTGTCGAGCTGGACGAACCTCTCGGCAAGAATGACGGGACAGTGAATAGCGTCAGGTAGGACCGAGAGTAAATAAAGCATACATATCCTTAGAAGATCGATTCAATCCTTCATCATTTCACAGCGACAGCTTCATATTTTATAAATGAGGGTAAAACGCCTTTGAACAAATTTTTTTCTTACTGGGATCAGTATTACTATTATAGTTGCATCAAGTTCTTGATTCTATGTAATACCTGTTTATCAATCCGAATTCGTTCCAGATATTTCACATGTGAGCCGAACTTTGGTCTGTTCGCTCCCAGTCATAAAGTGAGCAGATCCCCCACCAGAGACCGCAGGCCAAGCTGCCAAGTACATCACAACACCACCTCCATGCGGAGAGCTTCCTCTAAAGAGAGCCTTACTAGCTCTATTGCTTCGGGCGTAGGGACTAGCAATACTTCCTACACAGCCCGAGTAAGTTCGTCTTTCTACTAGCAATTTTGCAATACATTGATGACTTTCAAGTTCGCAGTTTAAACTGGGTAGTTTAACGCTCGTGTTATTACAATCAGCACCTAGTCAGCAATATTTTGTTTGACTCATGGTCTTACCACGCTGGTCTGTTAATTCTAGGAAGATTGAAAGCATCGAATCAGCATTGAAGTTGGAATCAGCTGGAATTTTACCGACAGCTCATTTTTCATGATAAATCGATAAATGTGTCTTGTTTCATTACTGAAATCAGAGTTCAACGCGACCTCCTATACAGGGTGGTCCTTAACTAGTGAATATGAATTTTAATTCTTTCTTTTGAGGGATTTTGAAAAAAACTCAAAAATCCGTGTTTCCTATTAGCGAATTTTCGAAGAAAATGTAACTATTGTTCTCAGTCCAAAATTTTTAAAACTCGAATTTTCGAAAACTTTTCATACCAAAATCCGTTTCAGACCATCCTGAATCCACTGCCAAAAGACACCAAAAATTATATGTACGTTACATATCAGCTTGCCTCCTTCTTGCTTAGGCAAGCACCGTCTATCTTATAAGCCCCGCGTCGGCCTTCAGCCGGCAGTCTTCGTTCTCACGTGTCATGGGCAAGTTGCTCTCCGTTTTGTAACAAGTATTTCTCTTTGCGATTGTGTTGTGTATTGTGGAACTAAATAAATCGTTTTTTTTTAAACTCGAGTGGTATCAAGAAAACCGTAATTGGCGCATGTCGGTGTAGGACTTGTGTTTTAATCAAATTTCGTGTAAAATCGGAGTTTGAAGTGTACGAGTTCTATAGACACGAACCGGATATCATCCATCAACCGGATACCATCAACCGATTCATCAACCATCAACGAGCTTCAATCAACGAGACTTCCACAACTCACCGCCCCTACACACTTTCGCGAGAAGACACGTTCATCATCGGGTAAATAGAACAATATTTTCCCGCGACACGTGAAGACGCTGTACTCACTCAAGAGTGGAAATCCTGGAACGTATAATCGTCCTGTGAACATCCGTTACCCTTGAGTTGGACACCTCCGCGGAACCATCCTCAGGTTTTTAGTTTCTACACCTCCCTCGTAGAAACCCCGGAACCGTCTTGTAACAAATCCTGTTTCCGTCTGCCCTGACAAACAGGTCGACAAACTCCCTGTCGTTTTTTATTATTTAACAATTTAATAATTCAGTAAAAGTCTGATATTCATCGGAGGATCAACATCCGTGCTACCGGAGTCCCTCATCGATTTACTTTTGGTTTTTTAAGTAACCAATATTACCGTCCTGCCGGACACATCTCGCTTATCGCGATCAATCCCTGGAAACCTATATTAAGAACCTTATCTTGGGCGACGCTTGGACCTCAAGACTTCTCCCTCTCTTCAAGGACTTCTCTCTCCAACCTCTTCGCCTCCTCGCAGTTCAACGCAGTTCCAGCCTTCTCCGCCAGAACAAGCACACGAACTGTCAGTTAAGATTTCTTCTTCTTTTTTTTCCTCTCTTTCAATTTTAAACTTTGAATTTTAAATTTTAAATTTTTAATTTTAAATTATGCTTCATTGTTAGAATAAGAATCCTATTCTAATAAGTTGTTCCACATAAACTCCACAATTCCTAAGACACAAGCAAAACATCGTGACCCATATTTGTCACACCTTTTTAAATACCCGTACGGAACACCCTCCAACATGAACAATAACAAAGCAACAGAAGTCAGCACACCTGGTCCTTCAGACGAAAATCCCGCAACACCACACCTTCCCTTACGCGACTTCCCTTCACAACTCAACCTGAGTAGAGTCCCACCATTACAACAAGAACACATTGTACTCTTGCCTGATTTTACTTCAGATTACCTAGGAAAGCATTACCCGTGCCTCCTGACACTCCTGAACCACCATCACCCTTCGCACCAAAATTCACTACTAAATTACCCAGGAAAGCACTACCAATGCCTCCTGACACTCCCGAACCATCGTCACCCTTCGCACCAAAACTCACTACTAAATTACCTAGGAAAGCACTACCCGTGCCTCTTGATACTCCAGAACCCGGAATAGTCCTTAGTGCCCCAATTCCTCATAAACCATACAATTCGCCACTAAGTACTTCAAGCTTCTCAAGCCTTTGACGTTTTCAGATGACCACTTACTGGACACTACTGTGGACATGTCTCAACATACTGAACTATCAACTTACACAAACTATAGAGATAGAAGACATATCCTCCAACCTAGGACTTCTACCCATACGACTCGGTCCTGCTAAACGAATAAGCTACTATCACACTATCACCCACTACTACCAACTTGACGGTATACTCGACCAAGTCAACCAACTCAGAACACATATCGATGAAATCACAAACATCATCAAACACGACGTCGGAGTCCAGAAAATAGTCTACCCCCGAGTACAGTTAATAAACCACATGTTGACCCTAGCGGAAGAAAAGATCCTCGAATCGATTCTACCCCGGCGCCTCAAGCGCGGACTTCTAAATGGATTAGGATCCATCATAAAATTCGTAACCGGGAATATGGACGCCAGTGACGAGGAGAAATATAATAAAATCATTCGACATCTCCAAACAAACCAAGAGATTCTGTCCCAACAAATTCACCACCACTATACAATTAACGATAGATTAACTGAGGAATTGAATTCCACCATTGACACCTCGATTGACACTATCAATTTCAACCAGGATGTTCTAGCAAAAGAAATTAACCACCTAAAAGAATTAAGCTCCTTCTCCACTCATGTGAAACAGGTTGAAGATGCTCTCGAGCACAACCAACTGCTCATCCAGTTCCTACTAGACTTAATCCAAGATATTGACAATTCTGTCACCTTTTGCAAACTAGGAAAGATGCATCCCAGCATCGTCAAACTTCAAGTACTATTGTCATCCCTCCGTAAATTCTTTGGTAATCAACTGCCTGACTTCGAAGGTGAATATCTGTGGGAAATCCAAAGTCACATTAAGATTAAGTGTTTCATCGGCACTAACGAGATAGTTTATTTCTTAGACGTGCCCATACTCCATACTGATTCCTACGACTTGCTACTTCTGCAACCTATTCCGACCACAACTCCAAACTCAGACAGTTACGTTACAGTAATTCCTTCCACAAAGTATGCCCTGAAATCTCGAACTAATTCTGAGATACTAATTTCTAATCATGCTTGTGAACCAGGCCTTAAACTTTACTTGTGCCCAAATAACATTCAGCTGTCCACAGAATACCATTGCGAATTAGATATCCTCTTAAAAGGTGAAAATGGACGACGCGACCTTATTCAGTTAAAGTTATCCGTGAATCATATTGAACTTCTAGAAGAAGCCAAGCGCTTCATTTTCGCCTTTCCTCAAGAAGACCAAATCAAAATCATTACACAAGGAAATGTAGAATTTCGGAAACTTTCTGGAATCTACCTTGTCTCACCAGGCGCTAGCACGATTGTATACCACAACCAGTCATTAATCGCGCCCTCTATCTCCACTTTCCATAAACCCACTTTTGTTAAATTCATAAAGTCACCGAACGACACAAACGTTCAACCTTGGGCAGAAATAAAGTTAAAAAGCTTGAAAAACTTAAGCCCTCCGGCAAAACCCGTTTACACGCATAAGGAATTAATTGTACAATTTATGACTCCAGACTTTTGGACCATTATCTTGTATGTAATTGTATTTTCATTCTTTGTCTTTTCTGCATACCGACTGTATAAATATCGTAAGATTGTTAACAATGCAGTTTAGAATCCTGTATTAGGACTGTACCTACACCTTTGCATAACGCTAGCATAAGATCTTGAAATTCTGAATTATATAATTGTTTACATATATTTCTTTGCATTATATAACGCCAACACATGATCTTAGAATTCTGGATTGTATAATTGTTCCATTGTATAACACCGACATATGATCTTAGAATTCTGAATTGTATAATTGTTCATTACGGATTTTCCCCGAAATTTGATTCTAAGGGGGGAGGCGTTACATATCAGCTTGCCTCCTTCTTGCTTAGGCAAGCACCGTCTATCTTATAAGCCCCGCGTCGGCCTTCAGCCGGCAGTCTTCGTTCTCACGTGTCATGGGCAAGTTGCTCTCCGTTTTGTAACAAGTATTTCTCTTTGCGATTGTGTTGTGTATTGTGGAACTAAATAAATCGTTTTTTTTTAAACTCGAGTGGTATCAAGAAAACCGTAATTTGTATATATATCAGAGTAGTTTGCAGGTGAGGATGACCAACACTAGTCGTGACCAACTACTACTAGTGTACGACTAGTGTTGGTCATCCTCACCCGCAAACTACTCTACTGTTTCCTAGTAAAAAAAAAACCTCCGCTGTATATATATCTATATATATTATAAATTTTATAGAGAAACAAAATAACAAAAAGGGGTTTTCACAAGACTCACTTGAGACGCATATGTGTCATTATTTCTCGATAGGATTGAGATATAAAGTTCAAATTTGCACAAAAAATCTGTCTTGGCAATCGACAGGCTATTTATTTTATTTATTTATTATACGGGCAAGCCCAATTACAAGTTCGTAGATGGGCAGAATCGGACTACTCTAAGGCGGGTTTAGACGGCGCGCACCCACTCGCGCACCAGCCTCACTTCCGGTCCCTCGCTCAATGTAAACACCTCCCTCGCCTCGAGGCCCCTCACAGTGAGGCCACCTCGGGGTGAGCCGTGGTCAGTCGGTTTTTGGTCGCGCATCAAAGGAAACTCGGTCTCTAACCTCGCGCCGTGTAGACGGCAAAATGGACCCAGCGAGGTGCCTCGAGCTAATTGAGCTCTACAAGGAGCGTGGTCTGGCCTGCAGAATTTTTCGTAGTAAAATGTGAAAGTTTTTTAAATACCTACTTATTACTATTATTATACAGTTAATTTTTGTAAATACCTACGTCTTATTATTATTTATAAGTTGATTTTCATTTGAGATTTCTTTCATGAATAAAAACATCTTTCACAAAAAAAAAGTATTGTGAACTTGAGTATGAATCTCCTGTGGCAAGAAATCGTAGTGTGACAGCTAATCTTTCTTTGGCTGTGATCGCTTCTCTCATATTTGTGTTCATTTGATTAATTGACGGTGAAACCATAGTTAGCAGGTATTCAAAATCTTCCGAACTCATACGCACGAAATTTCTCAAGGTTTCCTCAGTGTGTTCAATCACCATATCGGCCATCAATCTGTTACCATACTGCAATCGCTGGCGAAACAATTCTTTAGCCCACCACCGGCGCACCTTTCGATTTCTTCCATTCTCGTTTCTTCTTTTTAAATAACACATTGCTAGGAAAGCAAACGAAACGGTAACTTGAGGTGTGGCCATGATGAACTCCCGACGGAGATTGAGCGAGTTTCGGTGCGCGAGTGAATGCGTGTCGTCTATACAGTGAGGCGAGGATGAGTTTATTGCCGGGCGAGTTGAAGTCGAGTCGGATGCGAGGTTGGTGCGCGAGTGGGTGCGCGCCGTCTAAACCCGCCTTAAAGGGGGGTTTTTGTTGTTACGATCTATTCCCCTTTCAATTTAGAGACAGTCTGCTTAATGAAAGAAAAATATGGCTTAAGTGATGTCGAGTTGGTTGTTCTGAGGTGCGTTTCGTGCTACGGAAATGAAGGTAATTTCGAATGTTTGTTGGTAGGTACTTCTTTTATAGAAACTCGGCGCTTCGCGCCTCGCCAGGGGGGCAAGCCCCCCTGGACCCCCCGGATGCTTACCGTTTGGAGCCTGCGGCTAAAAATCGAGAAACATGGAACATGCTTTAGCTATGTCTTCTTTCTCCTTTTTTTTTTTTTTTTTTTTACCATATAATAATATTTTTATTGTAGTAGGTAACTGTCGGGTAGTCTTCTTTCTCTGTTTGTTTGCTTGCACAACTATAAAGGTTTATAGCACTTATGATTACTCACTACTTCTCAACTCACTATTTCTCACTACTTCTAATAGTTGTCATGACGGCAATGGATACTGTTGAAGTTATTAATCATTATACTTAGTGCATTGGTTGCCGTGATGTTGGCACTCTTGTTTTGTACTTCTTCATGTCTGTCCGTGACCTCCATTATTTCCTGTCATACGTTTTTCAAATATAATTTGGTTCCATTTAAAGTCTACGATAGAATCATTTCCACGACCTTCAGGCTATGGGCCCAGAAACGTAGAAGAAGAAAAACAGCGTTTTCTATCGTAAGTCTGTCCTTTTCTCATTGCATTCATTGTACGGTTAACCTCTATCTGTCAACCTTCAACGAAAAAATGGGTGATTCTTCATCCAACAATTCTTATGCTTTCGAGAAGCTAAAAGGCAGGGAAAACTACCAAGACTGGAATTTTCAAATGAAAAATGCGTTGATCATTGATAACTTGTGGTGTGCAGTTGTAGGCTACCCAGAAGGTGACATCACCGACGCGCCGACCAAAGCTAGACGAGGTGAAAAATCTCTTGCTAGGATTTGTCTCGGAGTTGATAAATGTGCCTTCCCTCACGTCGTCAATGCGAAAACTGCGAAGGACGCTTGGGAAAATCTTAGAGCTGCTTTCGAAGATTCGGGACTAAACAGCCGCCTCAGAGTTTTGAGACAACTTTGCAATATCAAACTTTCCTCCTTCAAAACTATGGAATCTTATGTAAATGAGATTCTTCAGTTAGCTCAACAACTCCAAAACATGAAAAAGGCCCTAGATGACGAATTTCTCGCAGTAATTATGCTTTCTGGATTAACTTCAGAATATGACCCCATGATCATGGCATTAGAGAATTCGGCCACTGAAATAACTTCAGACCTCATCAAAACCAAGTTACTACAAGACAATAAGTACGGAGTTACTCATACTGAGTCTCATGAAAGCCAACTGGCTTTGTTGTCCAACAATAACAACTCTTACTTCAAGAAAAAGAAAAATCCGTGGTGCAAAATATGTAGAGTTAAAGGGCACTATCCCAAGGCTGATTGTAAAGCAAAACCTCAATCCAATCAGTCTGCCAATCAAAAGTTGACGGGAAAAGGCCAAGGCAAAGCCTTCTTGACGCAATTTGAGCCTAACTCCTGCTATCAATGGCATGTCGACAGTGGTGCAACTTGCCACATGTCTGGCAATAGGGATCTATTTGACAAGTTTTCTTCTGAAACTGGTGGACTTATTACAGTCGCAAATGACAATAAATTGCTTTGCCGAGGTGTCGGAAATTGCTCTATAAAATTGATATCCGGCGAAACTAGGACTATTTCTGATGTTCAATTTGTACCAGGCATGTCAGCGAATTTGCTATCAGTCAGCAACCTTGTCAAGAAAGGTTTCAACGTAGTTTTTGATGTAAATGGATGTCATATCATGGACAATGAGGGTTTCAAGTTTGAGGGAGAGCTTGTCGCCAGTGCTACCAACATACATGGATTGTATACCCTTGACACTTCATCTGGACGCGCTCATCTGGCTAAATCAGACGACATGCAGCAATTGTGGCATAAGAGGCTCGCACATCTCAATCATGTGAGTATGAAGTTGTTGAAGAATGGTGTAGCTGATGGCATTGACTTTCCAGACTGTGATTTTCATAAGTGCGTCACTTGTGTCACTGGCAAACAACCTCAGAAGCCATTTAAGTCGTCAAAAACTGGAAGAGCTCAGGCGAAGTTGGATCTTATTCATTCTGACTTATGCGGGCCGCTACCGGTCGCGTCCTGGGGTGGAGCAAGATACATGCTTCTTTTCATTGATGATTTCTCACGAAAAGTTTTCGCCTATTTTTTGAAATCAAAGGATCAGGTTCCAGAAATGTTTGCAGAGTTCCAGCGCTTCGTTGAAAATGAATGCGAGCGTAAAATCAAAGTTTTCCGCTCTGACAACGGAACTGAGTTCTGCAACTCTAAACTCGGCAACATTCTCAACAAAGGTGGAATCGTGCATCAACGCTCAGTTGCATATGAACCTTCACAAAATGGGCTAGCAGAGCGCTACATGAGGACTATCATGGACAAAGCTCGGTGCATGATGGAAGAAGCTGGCTCTGACCAGCGCATGTGGGCAGAAGCAGCAAATACTGCAGTTTATCTCACAAATCGATCACCGGCAAAGAAAATCCCTGGGAAAACTCCTGAAGAGCTCTGGACCAACAAGAAGGTAGACCTAAGCCACCTCAAAATTTTCGGTTGTCCAGCTTATGCACATATACATAAGCAGAAGAGAAAGAAATTGGACCCCAAGGCCAAGAAATATGTCTTTGTTGGTTATAGCAATACTTCAAAAGCCTACCGACTGTTTGATCCCACAACTCATGACATAGTGACAGCTAGAACTGTTGATTTCTTTGAAGATCAGTTCGTGGATGTTGTGTCACCTATCCCTAACTTTGGCTCAAGAGTTGTGAATCTTTCTGAAAGTATTGATTTGGATCAAGAAGACATACCTCAGCAAGTTGATGAATCGGACACTTCAACTAGTTCATCTGACAACGAAACCCCCGAGGACTCGGGTGAAACTACACTTGAAATTTCTGACAACGCACCATCAGACACAGAACCATGGTGCTCTATGACATCGGAGAACTCTGAAATACCTACTGAACATGCTACTACGGTTCAGGAAGACCTAGAGACGGTTGACTTCCGTGGAACAATCGATCTTACTGGAGATACTGATGACGATGGACCCATTGTAGAGCAGAGGAGCGATCGCTACCCACTTCGAACACGTAAGAAAAAAGAGCTTCCCGGTTTCATTTCCTATTTTTGTTCAGGTGAACCTTCGTCATTTAATGAGGCTATAAATGATTCTAATACAGATTGTGATAAGTGGCAAAGTGCTATGCAAAATGAAATTGATTGCTTCAATAAAAACAAAACTTGGGTTTTGGTAGATAAACCAGAAGCTTGCAATGTAGTTAAAAATAAATGGGTGTTCGCCCCTACTAGCAGTACTTGTATCGTTCCCTGCTCGGTCAACTTGAGAACTGCAGGCACCCGCCGATAGAGCGCTACCTTGCCACTTGATCCCTTACACTAGTTCTAATATATTAAGTACATATTGTCCTCTTAAATTAGTTCTATACAATTAGTTAATTAAACCAGTTCAGTTACCTAGTTCAGGAGCGGCGCCTATTGAACTTGTGGGTGAAGCCTACCCAGCGCCGCAAGCTGCTTCACCACCACAGAGCATAAATAGTCCCGAGGGTGATCCACTCAAGGATTCAGCCTACATCCATGCGTCATCGTATTCGCCTTCGTCATACCATCCATGCTCCAGTCTTCTATGATCCATTCAGTCTTTTCTCGTCTCTTGTATTCGTATAGTGACTAGTCGAGTTTCGCTTATCATTTCGAAAGTTAATTATTGTTTAACGTTCCTTTTGTTAATAAACACGTTTTAATAACGTCTGTGGTTTTCGTGTAGTGATTTAACCAGTCACCCACTAGTAAAAACCCATAGTGGTGACCCCGACGTGATTATGGGTTTTTACTAGTGGGTGACTGGTTAAATCACTACACGAAAACCACAGACGTTATTAAAACGTGTTTATTAACAAAAGGAACGTTAAACAATAATTAACTTTCGAAATGATAAGCGAAACTCGACTAGTCACTATACGAATACAAGAGACGAGAAAAGACTGAATGGATCATAGAAGACTGGAGCATGGATGGTATGACGAAGGCGAATACGATGACGCATGGATGTAGGCTGAATCCTTGAGTGGATCACCCTCGGGACTATTTATGCTCTGTGGTGGTGAAGCAGCTTGCGGCGCTGGGTAGGCTTCACCCACATCACTCCCCTCCCAGTGTTAACGAAGAAACTTGGTCGAGCAACTTGACAGGAAATTTCACCTGGCGACCACAGCGAGTTGTCGTCGGAACTGGACCAGTGACTTTGGTTGCAGGATCCAATCGAGTGGTTCTAGCTGCAGGAGTTGAAGCTGTGACTTTGGCCGCAGGTGGAGTCGCTTGGCTTGGAACTGCAATTGGAGCAGGGTTTCCAGAGTCCTGTGTAGCGTGATCCAAGGGTGCATCAGACGAATCGTTGTTGGAAGAGTAAGGAGCGCCTTCAGTGTTGAGCAGAAACGCAGGTTTAAGCCGATCAACTGAGATAGTTTGCTCGCCACGAGGGGTCTCCAACTTGAAAACCTTGACACAGCGTGACAAAACACGGTACGGTCCATCGTAAATGGGTTGGAGAGGCTTGCGAACGGCATCCTGTCTTATGAATACGTGAGTGCATGTGGACAACTCAGGGTGAACAAAAATCGTTTTCCGTGACTTGTGTCGGAACGTGACAGGGCGTAATGTCCTCACATGTTCACGCAACTTGACCAGCAACAATGGAAAGTCAGCCTGAGGTGTCGTCTCGTCAAAAAAATCAGCTGGCAGAGCAACAGCTTCACCGTATACAATCTCAGCAGGAGAAACATGCAGTTCTGGAAGAACATATGACCTCAAACCGAGCAAAATGGTTGGCAGTTTGCTAACCCAATCGTCATTCAGCTGTGCACGAAGAGCAGATTTTAGGTTACGATGCCAGCGTTCAATGGCACCATTTGCTGCGGGATGATATGCAGTTGTCATCAAATGGTCGAATCCGAGGAGATGAGAGAGCTTGGAAAAGAGTTGACAATCAAATTGCTTGCCTCGATCCGTTGTGAGAAATCTCGGTACTCCATACCTGGATATCCATGTAGACAAGAGCGCTGCTGCAACAGTTTCTGAAGTGATATCAGATAATGGTGTAGCCTCTGGCCATCGCGAGAACCTATCTATCATTGTCAGCAGATAGCGAAATCCTTGTGATTGTGGTAATGGGCCAACAATATCGACGTTAATGTGGTGAAAACGTTTGTCCACAGGGGCATACGAGCCAATTGGGCTGGATGTGTGTCTCCAGGTCTTTGACCGCTGACATGGAACGCATGATTTGGCCCACAATGTGACATCTCGTTTTAGAGAAGGCCAACAAAAACGTGATTGGATAAGATCAACTGTACCTTGGACACCAACATGCGCTAAACCATGTAAGGCATCAAAAATTCTATGTCGGAATTCTTCTGGAATAAATGGACGAAGTTTACCAGATGAGGTTTCACAAGTCAATTCAGTGTTGTTATCAAGTGTGATTATCTTGAATTTGAATGAACAAGAGGCTGAAGACTTCAGGTGTCTGAGTTCATCGCATTGCGCTTGAGCGTCAGAAATTTCCTGGAGTGAGATAGTAGATGGCATGACAATGCTTGAAATCCTAGAGCAGGCGTCAGCTGGAATATTCATTTTTCCTGGAATATACCGAATATCCGTCGTGAACTGACCTATATAATCAAGTTGGCGAACTTGTCTAGGTGAAGCTTTGTCAGACCGTTGCTGAAAAGCATATGTAAGTGGTTTGTGATCCGTATAAACGGTAAACTGGCGTCCTTCAAGGAAATACTTGAAGTGCTTGATAGATTGGTATATAGCAAGTAGTTCTCGGTCGTAGGTGCTGTATGAGCATTGTGCGGTAGATAGCTTCTTAGAATAAAATCCCAGAGGTTCGAGAACATTGTTGCGAATTTGTTGTAAAGCAGCACCAACGGCAAAATCAGAGGCATCCACTGATAATACAATAGGTAGTGTCGTAGAAGGATGGGCAAGAAGGGTAGCATCAGCTAGAGCTTGCTTGAGTGCGTTGAATGCAGCTTTAGTAGCGTCTGACCATTCTATGACACGTTTGTCCCGACGTTTTGGTTCACGACATAGGTCAAACAATGGCTGTTGCAGTTTGGCAGAATGGGGAATAGAACGCCTGTAAAAATTCACAAGTCCAAGAAAACGTCTCAGTTTTTCAACTGTGTCAGGTAGAGTAAACTCTGATATGGCCTGAACACGTTCTGGTAATGGTTTGATGCCTGAACTGGAAATTTGAAATCCGAGGAAAGAAACTGATGGAACGCCAAATTCACATTTGCTAAGATTGATGCAGATGCCATGCTGATCTAAGCATTTGAAAAGCATGTTCAAGTGACAGTCATGTTCCTGTTTATCCTTTGACGCAACCAGCAAATCGTCTATGTATGAATATACGAAAGGTAATGGCTGCAGAATGGTGTGGAGATACCGTTGAAAAGATTGGGCAGCATTCCTCAAACCAAAAGGTAACCGAAGGAACTCAAACATTCCAAATGGCGTTGTCACTGCAGTTTTTGGAACATCTTCGGGCGCAACTGGTACATGATGAAAGGCACGGATGAGATCGATTTTTGAGAAAATGGATCTTCCGTCCAATTGACTATTGAAATCCTGCAAGTGGGGAATTGGATAATTGTCTGGGATGGTTATAGCATTTAGTGCGCGGTAGTCACCGCATGGTCTCCAAGAACCATCTTTCTTTGCCACAAGATGCAGAGGACTAGACCAACAGCTTTTGGATGGCCTGCAAATCCCAAGATCCACCATGTGTTGGAATTCGTTACGTGCTTGCACTAACTTGTCTGGGGGTAGTCTGCGAGGTTTGGCTGTCACAGGAGGCCCTGTGGTAGAGATTGTGTGGGCATAATCAGAACCAGGATCCTTGAATGCAGGATTTTCCTTAAGCAAATTTGGGAACTTTTGCAACAGCTGAGCATATTTATGACTAGGGTTGACGAGATGTACAGAAGTTGGGAACTTGACGGCAGGAGTATTGGATCCAGTACGAGACAGCTTGGTGACATTATCGAGTAGACACTTGCGTTTGAGGTCGACCAAAAGGTGGAAATTGCACAAAAAATCGGCGCCTATAATTGGGTGACTGACGTCAGCAATTATGAAAGGCCACCGGAAGGTACGCCTGAGACCAAGATCAAGGTGCAGAAGCTTCTCACCATATGTGCAAATTGAAGAACCATTTGCAGCAAACAACAATCGTTTTGATGCAACGGAACGTTCACGTTTAGTGGGTGGAATGACAGACACATCAGCACCACTATCAATTAAATATTTTGAATTAGTCAGTCGGTCAAACATGAATAAGCGGCTTGTCTCGGCTTCCACTCCATTTGCCGCATTGATGAAGTGGTTGTCTAGTTTTCCGGCACAAAAGTGCAACCAGGTTCACATTTCCTAGCTTTGCCCTTGAACCTGCGATGGAAATAGCACTTCCAGTTGGGCCCTCTATTTTTGCTGGGGTCAGATGAGGATGAGCGTGACTGGCTCTTGCCCCTAGACTGT
Organism: Stenodema calcarata; assembly: GCA_963920205.1. Lineage (NCBI taxonomy): Eukaryota > Metazoa > Arthropoda > Insecta > Hemiptera > Miridae > Stenodema > Stenodema calcarata. The sequence continues at coordinate 31,716,893 of OY986056.1, read as the reverse complement.
GATCTGGAGCGTAACTCATTGACAAAACCGGCAATTTGAGCAATTTGGGCTTCCAAGCGCGAAATTCGATCAACTGGGTGAGCAGGAGCAGTAATTGGATAATTTGTGCTGGGTGGTACACTCCCCGACCTAGAAACATCATTGACTGAATAGTGTTGTGGCGAAATTTCAAGAATTTTGTCCGCCATAGTGGCCATTTTATCGAGGGTGTCGGAGCTAGATGCCAAAATGACGCGAACGTTGGCAGGAAGATGCTGCAAAAACAAAGTGCGTAGAAAATCATCTTTAACTTGGGTACCAGCAAGAGATCTCATTTCTCTGACCAGTTGTGAAGGTTTATTGTCACCCAACTGGATCTCAGATAGCAATTTGGTGATCCTACGACTGTCAGATTCCTCAAATTCTACTAAAAGCCTTTCTTTGAGGTCCGAATATGGGGTATTTCCAATGGGTTTCACTAGAAAATCGGAAATCATATCTGCAATATCTGGGTCGAGAGCGGCTACAACATGGTCATATTTGGTAGCTTCAGTTTTGATATCACATTTTCGAAAAATTGACTCAACCTGAATAAACCACACTTTGATATTTTTCCTCCATACGGGCGGAACTTTAACAGCAACACGAGCTATCTCAGAAGATCGTAAAGGCGAACGAATTGGTATGGGAGGCAGAATTTTAGGCTTGGCCCCTCCAGCACCAGACTTGTGGATGGTTGCATTGGGGTCAAATGGGTTGTTCGGATCAAAAGGTTGATCCACGTCCTCGTCCGAGTTGTTTTGCTCGTTTCCCATGTCGAATAAACTTGAATGAGTTTTACATGAACAAATTGGAACGACTTACGAACGAAATCGGCGAAATTCGTGACGAAAAATCGGCGGAATTTGTGAAGAAAAATTGGCGTCAACGTGGTCGGTTCGGCGAGACTAGGTTAGGCTTGGTCGCTTGTCGAAAGTAGATTGGATAGTTCACTTGTCGGGGGTCACCACTATGGGTTTTTACTAGTGGGTGACTGGTTAAATCACTACACGAAAACCACAGACGTTATTAAAACGTGTTTATTAACAAAAGGAACGTTAAACAATAATTAACTTTCGAAATGATAAGCGAAACTCGACTAGTCACTATACGAATACAAGAGACGAGAAAAGACTGAATGGATCATAGAAGACAGAGCATAAATAGTCCCGAAGGTGATCCACTCAAGGATTCAGCCTACATCCATGCGTCATCGTATTCGCCTTCGTCATACCATCCATGCTCCAGTCTTCTATGATCCATTCAGTCTTTTCTCGTCTCTTGTATTCGTATAGTGACTAGTCGAGTTTCGCTTATCATTTCGAAAGTTAATTATTGTTTAACGTTCCTTTTGTTAATAAACACGTTTTAATAACGTCTGTGGTTTTCGTGTAGTGATTTAACCAGTCACCCACTAGTAAAAACCCATAAACTTATTAAAGAATGAGCCAGCCACCTGTCAGTATTGCCTTCCTCCATGGATGTACGATCCATCTCTCGATCCATGTTTCTTGATAGTTCTGTGGTGTCATTGCAACCTCTCGTTCAATTCATTCTGTTTATAGCACTTGCCAAGTGATAACCTCTAAGTACTGTTCTATTTTTGTAATCCTAGTTCATCCGTGAATTATTCAGTCTAATTCAATTAAAAACTCGTTCATTGCAAAGTGTAGTTCTTCTTGTTGCCCGGTAAAACAATGGGTTTATAGAATAAAAAAGAACAGTGAAGGGAAAATAGTCAAATACAAGGCTAGGTTAGTCGCCAAAGGCTTTAGTCAAAAATATGGGATCGACTATGACGAAACTTTTTCTCCTGTCATAAAGTACAGTTCAATCAGATTACTTTTTGCTTTGGCTACGGAACTAAATCTAAAAATTGACCATTTAGATGTTGAATGTGCCTTTTTGCATGGCGAATTGACAGAGAAAATACACATGTCTCAGCCTCAAGGTTTTGTTCAGCAAGGTTCAGAAAATAAAGTCTGCCTGTTGAAGCGTGCAATTTATGGCCTAAAACAGTCATCTAGAGTTTGGTATGATAAAGCCAAAAAGGTCATTGAAAAGCAAAATTTTATACAAAGTAAATTTGAACCATGTTTATTCTATAAAATCAAAGGAAAATCTGTGACATACATTGCTCTTTATGTAGACGATTTTTTTATTTTTTACAATGACTACAATGAATGTAATATTCTTAAACATGAATTAAAATCCAATTTTGAAGTTAAAGACCTGGGAGCTGCAACCCATGTACTTGGAATGAAAATTGAGAGAAATTTCAAGCAGAATACTTTGAAATTAAGTAATGCACAGTTCATTTTAAATATTCTTGATAAATTTGGCATGATGAATTGTAATCCTGTTGGAACACCTTTGGATTGCAATATTAAACTTGTAAAAGGTGGTAAAATTGATGATTCATTTCCATATCAAGAACTTGTGGGGTCCTTAATGTACCTTTCAGTCACATGTCGTCCTGACATTTCTTATGCAGCATCCCATCTCAGTCAGTTCAATAACTGTTATAATAAAACTCATTGGCTCGCAGCAAAACGGGTCCTGCGTTATCTTCAGGGAACTAAAACCCTTGGTATTGAGTTTTCTAAATCAAATGCAGGACTTGAATGTTTTGTTGACGCAGACTGGGGAAATGATTCGAGTGATCGGAAATCATATTCAGGTTTTGTACATCTTTTGAGCAATGGAGCAGTATCATGGGAAAGTAGAAAGCAGCGTACTGTTTCTTTATCCTCTACTGAGGCTGAGTACATTTCACTCAGTCACCAAAGAAGCTATCTACATTCATAACTTGATTAAAGAACTTGTTGGAAACTTTAAAAATTCTTCTTGGAATGCTATTGATGCTCCTAAAATCAATTGTGATAATCAAAGTGCTATCGCTATTGCTAAAAATCCTATAACAAATAAACGCAGCAAGCATATCGATATCAGGTATCATTATATTAGAGATAAAATATCTTCAGGTGAAGTTAAGTTGGACTATGTTTCCACTAAATTAATGTTGGCTGACTTCTTAACAAAAGTTGTACCTAAGGATAAGCATGTGTTTTGCTCAAAAGGAGTAGGATTAATTTGAACATTGTTAAATCTTATAGCGCTGGCAGAATAATGTTACATCATATTATGTTGTAATGTCAATTGTCTTTATGCATTATAATGATTAAGGGAGAGTGTTGAAGTTATTAATCATTATACTTAGTGCATTGGTTGCCGTGATGTTGGCACTCTTGTTTTGTACTTCTTCATGTCTGTCCGCGATCTCCATTATTTCCTGTCATACGTTTTTCAAATATAATTTGGTTCCATTTAAAGTCTACGATAGAATCATTTCCACGACCTTCAGATACGATGTATGTTTTCTAATTAGCTTCCCTGGTAATGAAGCTTCGACCCTAGCACATAAGATTGTTTACTAACCATTTATAACATCGCATTGTTGGATTAATATCTCGTAGATAAATATAAAACTGCGACATAAATGCGTGATAAATCGAGAGCTTTCCAACGAATGGAGAACGATTTTTGTCCGATGAAAACTAAAGAAGTTTCATTTCCCTAGAAACGACTCGGTTGTACGTGAAAATCATTAAAAACTCGGCGCTTCGCGCCTCGCCAGGGGGGCAAGCCCCCTGGATCTTTTCTCTTCTATACTTTGTATAGAACGAGGTATTTGCTATGCAAAACATGAATAATGTTTTTGCGTCCCGTTTCCCCTTTTCCTTATCCCTTTTCTTTGTCTGTATGGAAAATATTAAGAAATGTGCGGAAAATTTATTAGTTATTTTATTTACTCAGGGCTGTATCTCAGCTTCTTCGATATTTACAGCGGTTTTGGCAGTATATAATTTATGCATAAATTAAAGGCTTTCCAACGAATGGAGAACGATTTTTGTCCGTTGAAAACTAAAGAAGTTTCATTTCCCTAGAAACGGCTCGGTTGTACGTGAAAATCATTAAAAATCTTCGTGACATAAGTTCAACTCTGGTAGGCCACCGCAAAAACATTATTCATGTTAATTTCGTCACCCATTTTTCGTGACACATTCCGCGTGACATTTTTCGGCTAGTTAGTCCAAGGCTAAAGCATGTTCCATGCTAAAAAGTTTTCTCATTATTCCTTTGGAGTTGAGAAAAAGCAATTTGAATGGTGAGTAGGTATTTTCAGTATGATTACTACGAGTAGGTTGTCAAATGTCGAGGTGTGTTAACAAATGACTTGCGTTACTCAAGTATCGACGTAAGTATTACGTAACTATATAATATAATATACTTGAAAAGTACTCGGGAAAGTAGAAAAATGTAGACGGAAGTTAACGGCTTGGAGATTATATTTCGACTGATAATGGACAGAAAAGACAGGGTTGCCACTACATTGGCAATGTCCGTAGGCAGGTTGGTTTGACCTTCCAACACGCCCCTCTCAAATCAACATGCTCAAAAAATAAAAATACAGGAATAAATATGGTTTACCTATATTAGAACATGAATGACTAGACCAAAATCGTTTAGTAATACCAGCAGTAAGAATTGAAAACAACAAGACTGACAAGAGGAATAATAAATTAATAATGACAATTAATAATTTAGATAAATAGTAACAAAAATTCAAGAGTCTTATTTGGTTAATACATTATCGACAAAATGTTTATATTTAACAGCTGGTAACGATTTTGTTAGGGCATCAGCTAGCATTTCGCTAGAAGGAACATGTATAATTTCGACATTTTTCTTTTTGACATGATCTTTTACAAAATGATAACGTATATCAATATGTTTTGTGCGATTACTTACACTGTCATTTTTACTTGTTTTAATTGCCCCAGTATTATCACAAAAAACTTTGATTGGAGCATTCAAAAATTGACCAGGAAAGATTTCACCCATTAGTGATTTAAACCATAACACTTCCTGTACACACTGACCTAGTGCCATATATTCCGCGTCAACGGTGCTTAAGGCTACAGTAGGCTGACGCCTAGAAAACCACGACACGAGCGAACCATTGTACACCACACAAACACCAGAAACTGACCGCCTCTGGGCCAAGGCGCTTCCCCAGACGCTGTCACAAAATGCAACAAGTTCAGGATTTGGCTCAGTCTTCTTGTAGCACAGCTTCTGATCGGCAGTTCCTTTGAGGTACCGAAAAACTCTTTTGAGAGCTTGCCAGTGCTGAGGTTGGTAGCAGTGGTTGAACCTCGATAATACGTTGACTGCGTAGCAAATATCAGGTCTTGAAACCTGAGACAGGTAGAGTAAACATCCAACTGCTTCTTGATATGGTACTTCAGTGTTGTAAGGTTGCGCTCCATCTTGAACTTTTAGATAATCAAGATTTACTTCAAGTGGGGTAGAAACTTCATTGCAGTCCGTCATGCCAAAACGATCCAATACTTTTTTGATGTAGTCACTTTGTTCAATGTACAAAGTATGAGCTGCGCGGTCTCTGATGATATTCATTCCAAGGAACTTCTTGATCTCCCCAAGATCCTTCATTTCAAAATGCTTCTTCAGACCCGATTTGATCCTCGCCTGCATTTTCCGATCATTTGAGAAAAGAAGAACATCATCCACCCAGATTGCAAGTATGGTGAGTTTACCATCCACTGTATTTTGAAGAAAAACACACGGATCTGAGCGAGAACGACGAAGTCCAAGACTCTCCAGTACAGATGAAATTTTTTCGTAAAAACACCTGCCAGCCTGCTTCAAACCATATACAGCTCGGTGAAGTTTCCATACCTTTCCCTTATCAGAGAGAAGATTGGCGGGTGGCGTGACGTAGATCTCCTCGTCAAGTTCACCATAGAGAAATGCAGTACAAACGTCGTGATGTGAGATGTCAAGATCCTTTTCAGCTGCTAGCGAGAACAGGAAACGTAGCGATGCGTAACGAACTACTGGCGAGAATGTCTCATGATAGTCCATCCCTGGAGCTTGTGAACATCCCCGTACAACAAGGCGAGCCTTAAACTTCCTGACTCCACCCTCCATCTCCTTGATTCGATAAACCCATCTTGTTGACAGTGTTTTTCTCCCTGCAGGTAGCTTGACAACAGAAAAAGTATTATTTTTCTTCAACGAGTCAAACTCGTCCTCCATTGCCTGATTCCAACTAGCTGCATCAGGGCTGGCAACAGCTTGTGAATATGTCACTGGTTCATCATCAATCAAACAACGGGAGTAGTATGACACATAGTCAGGAAACACCCTCGGCCTTGGCACACGTTCTGATCTTCTTGGTAGCTCCTCAGTTTCATCTTCAGGGATGGCACTGTCGTCCCAGCCGCGAGAATCATCATCATCACTCTCTGGCAAAGGCACATAAGACGGATCCACGTCTTCATTGATTGCTGGTTCTTCCAGAGAAAAAGACGATCCTGGCTGAATTTCTTGGTTTCGTATGGGCGGTGTCTGAGCTTCTATAATAGGAAAAACTATGGGGTTTTCCTGAGATTTTTCTTTTGTAGACTCAATCTTCTCAGCTCGACTGTCACCATCGCCTTCGAGAAACACGACATCTCGACTGACAACCAATTTCTTCGTCTTTGGGTCGATGAAACGGTAGGCCTTATAGTCCTCTGGGTACCCGATAAATATAAGTTTCTCTGATTTTTCATCCCATTTCTTCCGTCGCTGCTTAGGGATTTGTATCCAGGCCTGGCAACCAAACACACGCAGGTTTGATAAATCTGGTTTTTGGCCTGTCCAGAGTTCAAACGGTGTCTTACCTCCCAAAACTCGGGATGGCGAGCGATTTAGAAGATATGCTGACGCTAGGACTGCAAAGTTCCAATATTTCTTCCCAAGTCCAGCTTCTACCAGCATCGAGCGTCCTTTCTCGACCAATGTCCTCTGAACTCTTTCTGCACGTCCATTTTGAGCCGGACTGTACCTTGCAGATTTTTGATGCACTATTCCACGACTCTTGAAATAACTTTCCAATTGGGAATTACAAAATTCTGTGCCACCGTCGCTCCGAAAAATCTTGATACGTTGGTTTGTCTGATTTTCCACTAGAGCGCAAAAATCTCGTAGCTTTGCTGGAACTTGACTTTTTTCTTTTAGGGTATATACGTGTACATAGCGGGAATGGTCATCCAAACATGTCAGCATGTACCTGGCTCCTCCAATAGAAACTGTCTCCATGCAACACAAGTCACTGTGAATTAAAGCTAACACTTGATCAGCTCGTTTTGAACTATTTTTGAAAGGTGCTCTAGCGTGTTTCCCGCGAATGCATATTTCACAAACATTTGACATTTTGGTGTCGCCTGTGATTCCCGAAGAATTCTGCTTTAGGTATTCAATGCCTTTTTCATTTAAATGTCCAAGGCGCCTGTGCCATAAATTAAAGCCAACTGCTGCCAAATAACTTGAAGGATGAGTAGGAACAACATTTAGACGGTAAATTGAGTTTTCAAGTACTGCTGTTGCAAAAAGTATTCCATTGTTATCGTACACTTTTGCACCATACTTCGAAAAAACTACCTTATTTCCATTCTTGACAATCCTACTCACAGACAGCAAATTTGCAGCTGCATCTGGAACGTATAAAGTGTCTTTCACTTCGACTTCAAAAATATTTCCATCTGCCTCGACCTTCAACTCCACACGGCCTTGCTTTTCGACTATCATGTTGTCATTGTTGTTAGCTGTGGCTATTGTTGTGACGTCACTCGACTTGGGTTCTAAGAGGTGAGCTTCCGAATTCGTGATGTGACAACTGGATCCACTGTCCAAATACCAAAAATTTGAAGAGGTATTTGATGCAGTCAAAAATATCCTTTTCCCATCAACCGACGACTTCGACTTCCGCTCTTTATTTGTATCACTCTTCTCAGGCTTGCTGCCACAATCATTCCCTTTGGCCATATCACACTTATTGGCATAATGCCCAAAACATTTACACTTGAAACATTTAATTTTCTTCTTAAAAGTCTTTTTTGCAAGAAGAGCTGACTCATTTGTTAAGGGAGAGAGTACGTCCTGTAGAATTCGACACTTCACAAATTCCGTTGTGATTGCTACACCCGAATTCTCCATTCCCATTATCATTGGACGATAATCCGGCATTGGTAAACCGGCCAACAACAGAGACCCCAGCCACTCATCCGAAACCACGAATTTAAGATCGTTGAGTTTCTGAGCCGTCGTAGTTAATTTATCGATGTACTCGGACGGAGATTCAAAATCCAACAAACGGCAGGATCCAAGATCCTGTAACAACATGACCCGTCGTAGAAGACCCGAATCGTCAAAAGCCTTTTCCAAAGCAATCCAAGCTTCCTTAGCCGTACTCGCTGACCTTATGTAGGAATGAAGCGATTTATTAATACACAGCGTAATCCTCGCTAATGCTGCTTCATCTTTTTCTGAATCAACATTCACGAACTTACCCGGAGATACTTCGGTTTTCATTTCGATCACATCGGTCCACAACTTGTCAATCCGCAAAGCTGCACGCATTTCCACCTTCCAGGAATCGTAGTTGTTGCGATCCTTGAGTTTTTCAATATGACTCAGAAAAGAACTCATTTTAAAAGTGGAAAATGACCGAAAAACGAAAAAACCGGCAAAGAACCGCACACGTGGCTTTTTTCCGTTTCGCAAAAAACGTTCACCGCTCGACTTTAGCTATTAGGCTAACGAACAACAAAGAAACTGAACTCGCACGAACGAAAAATTAAACGAAAAAATTAAAACTGGGCCTTATAACCACTTGAAAAGTACTCGGGAAAGTAGAAAAATGTAGACGGAAGTTAACGGCTTGGAGATTATATTTCGACTGATAATGGACAGAAAAGACAGGGTTGCCACTACATTGGCAATGTCCGTAGGCAGGTTGGTTTGACCTTCCAACAAATATCATAATATATAATATAATAACTATATTATTATGTATATCATTATGTACATATTATGTATCACACATCTATAGAAGATACCTAATTCTCATCAAGTCCGACGGGTTTTGAAAAAATTTCCTCTTCTTGGTTTTTTGCCGATTTCCTTATCACATCTAATTAAACGATTAGCTACAATAAAGTGTGAGAGTGGGTATTTTTATCTGAAATAAAAGTTCCACGCGTGCAGCATGTACGAATTGGCGATTCTTGAAGTGAACTAGAAACTAGTTTACCTATTGACCGTAAATGCAGGACAACGGTATCAAACATGCATGGTGGCACCTGTTATCACTATGCCATAATAATTAATTATTAACTTGGAAAGTCGTATCAGTATCGTAACTAGTTTTTTCCGAAAAGTCCCTTTTGGTAATTACTCCTCAAGTGAGCTAATTGGACACACATTTTGATCTTACGATCCATACGCGAGTCGTCCGACTATCGCTGATCGGACCAATGACGACATGGGGTGAATCTCGTCCGATCTCGGCCCAATTCATGGTGTTGTAACAAAAGAAACAAGCTACCAAAGGTCCCTGCGACACAAGCTCCCTACTGACAATGGTGGGGGGATTGTGTCACGACAAAAGAACACAGCGACAAAAGCTCACAACTGACAGTGGTGAGAGGGTGGTGTCACGACAAAAGAACACAGCGACAAAAGCTTCATGGTTAGTCTGCTCTAATCTGATGACGGAATGCGATATCGCAATTCTGACTTCACCGTCGTTTTCGGCGTTGAAACGTCCAAAAGCTGAGGGAAGTTTTTTGTTGGGGGGGGGGGGGGGGAGGTCCACCTATAAATTCCAATAATGAAACGGTCTGTCAAGTGACACCTCATTTTAAAGGTTTTTACACGCCGAATAAGATGGTGAATTGCGATATTGCGATATCTTATTCCGCTCTCAAACTGAAGCACTTTGAAGATGAAGAAACGTGGTTGATACTTGAGATGTTCCTTCTTCAAAAATTTCCCAGTCGGAAAAAATTGAAAATAGCGCAGTTGAATGCAGGATAAAAATAGGAAACACGGGTTTTTCAGTTTTTTTCAAAATCCCTCACAATAAAGAATTAAAATTCATATCCACTAGTTAAGGACCACCCTGTATACGAACTATATTTTATTTTCAATCTCACAATTCAAGTTCACTCATTTTGCTCTTATACACTTGAAATTATTATTACTATTTATTTATTTTATTTATTTCAGAAAGCACTGATTCGACCACTGACTTCGCCTACTTCGTCAACGCCGAAACCATCAGCACAGGTAAAATACGGCTCTATGAAAAACATTTAAGATTTCTTTAACTGTTTTCCACCATGTCATGTAACTCATAAATGTTACCTACCTGTTGAATGATATTGTTCAGTTCTGTATATCTGCCTATTAACGGTGTTATGTACATTTTCCCAGCGCAATTGTTATTGTAATAATATTACAATATTATGTGCGTAACCAGATAACAATTTTAACACAAACACCACATGTGGTTGATGTATCAACTTATTAAAATGATGTGGTGTTTTGGGAGGTTTTGTGGTGTTTGTTACTTAGAAACGTGTAGCCTTTGTATTATTCCAATGAACAGATGAGTACCCAGTTGGTTTCATCCGCAGAATACTACAGAGCTGCATCCTAACCACGTTAGTCATTAAGAATAATCGAATAGGTACTAATCGTTACCATTGTAAAATATAATAATGAATACGCGAAACCTCATAAGTTCCAGATCTCACATTTTTCAGGAGTCGAAAAAAAACGTCCTAAAGCGTCACTCTTGGGCTCGAGATTTTTAGGTTTGATACCTACCAGTAGTTACTGTTGCTTCTTGGCCCATCTTCTTGAACTGTGGACGTACGTTGGGTCGTATCCTACCCGAAAAGCCATAAAATCATTTTTGGTCAAAATGGAACTTACGAGGTTTTGTGTATTCACTGTTGATATATAACAATTTCAAAAGAGTACTCCGAGTGATGAGGACGCAACGTACAGAATAACGCTACAAAAAACGTACTGTTGATTTATCTGTGTAGTATAATGAACTCGTCTAATCATTAATGTACTCTTACCTTTTATTATCACCATTGGTATTGAATCATCTTTGTTAATATCCTAATTTTATTTTAATGGCTTTGACATTTGATGTAACAGTTTGTGTGTCCTTTTGGATTATTACTTGGTTCGGCAAGATAACGTTTCTCAACTATAATTTTCATACTACGTTGTTCTTCTCATTTTAATCCTCATTCAGATAAATACTAGTGTTAGAATTAGTGTAATAGATATATACTGGTGCATTGAACAAAATTAAGATATTAACTACTACTAGATGGTGAAAATTTATAGTTGAGACGGATTTGATGGGATTCTATACATAACAGTATAACTCATCAACTTCTTTCTTACTTCTTTATTACAACCAAACTCATACAATAACCACATGTAAATACGTCGCTAATCATGAAACTTGTCAATTAACTAAATATTTTAACTATTGTAAATACATGTATGACTGACCTTCTGCTTGTAAACTGTTGCTTCGAGTCCATAACTCGTACACTTACTTCTTACTGGTGGAATCATTGAAATATCGACTTCCTCCATCATCCGAAAATATGCATATCTTTAATGTGTTTTCGTTGTATTTCCAGGTGACAATAATTAAGTATTACTACCCGCACTGGGAGCACGACTTTTACTAAAACTACACCAGTTCGGTTTCTCATTAATACTACCCTGAGAATATTATTGTTCTTAAATCATAATAACAGTTTGTGCCTGTAATGAAGTTATTTATTTTTATAGTATTATACTGTTAATATTCGTGTATGTACGATTAGGGACAAAAAAAAATCAACCCTTAATAGACTGATCTCCTATACCACTAATAGAGCTTTTTGTCGTTTTTAATGTTTTTCGCATTGTAGGTATAGTATTGTTTGATATTTTATCGATTTGTAGCATATCTTCGCTTTTAGTGTGATTTGTCATCCCCTTGCGAATCTTTCATCGAGGTATTTCTCTACGAATTCTCGAAACTCCCTGCCTTTTAATTTAACCATCGACGAGCCTAGTTACAGCCGATTACCTACCGCAACGATCCGATAGTCTCGATTCGACTTTTGGACAAAGACGTATCAGCTTCTTCATTCAAGATCTTTCCTGAGTTGACCTCGCGAGGAGCTGATTGTGTTTTTCAACTTGACTTGTTATGACTGTGAATTGTGAGCAAATAAAATGCATTAACCCCTTCCCTTTAAAATAATCATAATTGTATTAAATGAAGTATATCTTTCAATTCATTCTTACAATTGCTGAGACAAAGAATGTACAAATATCAGAACAACCAATGTCCAAAAAGCGTTGTTTTAGGTACAATGATGTGTTTGGGTAGCTTGTTCGCATCTGAATGTTATCAGAAAAAATTCCAGAGCCTGCTGCATGTTTCTTCCCTGTGCATGTTGGTTGTCTGTCCTCTTTCGGGGCTTCCTTTTCTTTGTTATCTTAATGAGTCTGTATCATCTGAGGGTTGCCAAAAGTCCTTAGTCTCAGAACGATGAGTTGCAAAATTACTTATTTACTATGTCTCTCTATTAAAATGTGATTTACGCGTGTCTGCAATGGTACCATAAGCATGTTATGATCACGATAGGTATATTATTTAGCCTGGTCTATGTTGAATATGTTGAAAGTTGTGTATCATAGTTATACCATAGAAGCAGACACTCGAAAAAGGGCCTACAATAATATCCTTTTCTTTACACCATAAGACAATTCGTTTTTTCACATGATCATGATTGGTATATTATTTAGCCTGAATGAATTGAAGGTCAGGCTAAAGACGAAAAAATCCTTGAAGTGGATTGTACAAATTAGAATCCGCCAGCTAGTGGTGCTCGTTAGTGGTGGCCATCTTGAGTCATCTGAAGAAAATATAAGGAAAATTTCTTCCTGGACCTCCCCAAATGAATGCTGAATAAACAAAGAATGAATGCTGAACAAACAAAGAACCACCATTGAGCTACTGAGATTTTGTAGTATGAGGAAGATATAGCGGAAAAAGTAATTCTACCCTGGTTAATTTGACATAATATATTGTATGTAATACATACGCTCCTGCTAGTTACCCTTCCATGTGAGTTGCATCTTATTATCTACACAAGATCAGAAAAACAACGTTATCAGTTGGTAGGTGTTGAGGTAACTAAATGCATTGTAAAGGGTTTTAGATTTTTTAGTATTTGATCCTGTTTTGTTAAACGGAAATAAAGGAAATTATATTAAAAACGATACTAGACTTTATTGACTGGGAAAAGCACATGCGTAAGAAGAAGGTTAAAGATGGAATAATAAAACGTTTTAAACATAGGAGGTTACACACACTTCTTCTACTTCACATGTTCACTTGTTGCCTGGGCGCGACACTAAACACTTGCGGCACTGGTTCCCAACAGATCCTGCCGATCCTTTCTTTGTTGGAGCTTTACTAGTGAGCAAATGGTTGCGTCTGGTTCCTGATTCGAGCTTCAGTGGTTTTGTGTGGATTTTGAAACGTCCTTCGAGATGAATTATTCATTCAGGAGCGTTCCAAGTACAACCTGAAATGTTTACCACTGTTTTTCATGGAGGATTGATACAGATCTATAGAAAAGGTCTATGAAAGAATCGGCCACATTGAATGGAAAGACGGAACTGGCTGAACCTATTTTGCCAAGATAGTCAAGCCTGGAAGGAAGTAGGTAGGCACTACTTAGACAGTGACACAGAATTTTACCAAGTTGGTAAAACTATAAATACAATTTTTTACAATAACAAATACGACTGCATATAAGTAATACATTGTGTAAATCTCCTCAAAAGGAAATGGTGTGTCATCCCCTCGTCCAGTTTCTAAACTGGATTCCGTTGCCAATACCATCAATGACAAGTGGAGGAGGTACCACTAGGAGGTTTTTTTTTGCATGCTGCTGCAGAACAAAAAAATCCAAAATCCTTGCATACGAGTCTGCAACACATTGGGACATTTTATGTCTTTAAAGAAGGGATTCAAGGGCCTTCAAACTATACTACATCACCTACCCCAGTAGCAGCGTAGTTGTTATACTTAATTGAAAGGTTCATCATTTTATTTATTTATTTATAGTATACGGGGCGAGCCCAATTACAAAAACTCTGCAAATTCTTGACACAACGGTTTATTATCTTCCTTGTGCAGATCACCCTTCTGTCTATACCAGACTGTGTTGCAAATCGGCACCATACCATATTCTCACCGTACTCATACCATACCATACGAATTTCTTTCCTATCATACCATACTCTATTATACCAAATCATACATACAATAATATACCATACCATACTCATACCATGTCATACAAACCGAGTGAATATTGAAATGTCATCCATTTCTGACCTATATTTAAAATTTCAAGTATCTAGCTCATCATCAAAATTTCATTTGTTTAAACAAATAGGTATTATTTAAACAATTTTACAGACAAGAAACCGAGTGAATATTGCATTGTGATCCAGTTCTGACCTATTTTTAAAATTTCAAGTCAATAGCTCATCATCAAAATTTAATTTGTATTATTACAAAAAGGTATTATTTAAACAATTTTACAGATGAGAAACCGAGTGAATATTGCAATGTGGTCTATCCCCGACTCACGGTTAAAATTTCTAGACTGTAGTTTACCGGGAAGATGAAAAAAGGTAGTTTTATTCTGGGCGTCTGGGGGTTGGGTCACATAACGGCCGTTTTCGACGCGAAAGTTTAGTGTTTAACCTAAACCTTTGCGCGGTCACTGTGAACGAACGGCTGGTCGCAAAAAAATCCAATTGGTCTTAAAAGATTCGTAATTTTTCAGGTCATTCAAAAGTGAACTAAAAATTACACCGTTTCATGAGAATTTTTAGAGATATGACATTGTCGAAATTTCAAAGTTCGTTTTAAACCCCTTCCCCTTGACCTAGGGTTATGAGTTTCGAGGGTTTCGAGGTTTCGAAGTTTCGAGGGTCATTATGGGGCTGGTCCAAACCCAGAAACCAAATTTCGTAATTTTAACTCAACGCTAACTGGGCAAAGTGCCACGGACGGGGGACGGCGTACGGGTGACGGACGGATTTTTTTTTATTCGATTTTCTGAATCTACGTATCTTGAAACGTAAACTAACAAATTTTGAGGGGGGGTTAAAATTTTTTTTCTTTGGGCGATTCCAATGGTTCATTATCGAAGATAATAAACCAAAAAATATGAAGAGGTAATGTAATATGTACAGCGATTGGTAAATTGACCGGATACACTGGGATACTCCCGACACACACTAGGCACTGGGGTCGTCGAGAGGTACCGAGCACAGATGACGGACGAGTATAGTTCGTATAGAAGAGAGGGGCGTGGAAAGAATGTCAATGTGAGGGGGAGACGTGGAGAGGAGGTTTACTAGGCGAGGAATACGGCACAATGGACGGTGGTACAAATAGTTTGTAGAAGATAAGGGGATTGCAAACGGCGTGACAGAACGGGAAGAGGGGCGCGGCACAAAAAACCCGACACGAGCCAGGAGACCCGGGGCATCAATCCGCCCCGATACCAGACCCTGCAGGAAGAATACGTCCGAACACAAACGACGGTCGCGGGGAGATAACAGGTTGAAGCGGCGGGCGAGCACGTCGTAGTCCAGATCGTCGCGGGGAATGGAGAGCTTGAAAGCCAAAAATCGGAGGAAAGCTCTGAAGACCCGCTCAATTTGCACGATGTGACTCTCGTAGTGAGGGCTCCAGATAACGGACGCGTACTCCAGGACTGGCTGCACGAGGGTCTTGTAGAGTGTCACTAGGGCTGGTGCGTGAGAAAACTCTCTAGTATTTCGCTTCAAGAAGCCAAGCGTACGCATTCCATGGGACGACACCCTCGCTATGTGGTCAGAAAAGGAGAGCTTGGAGTCCAGGTGCACGCCAAGGTCCACAATTCCATCCCTACGGGGAAGATCCACGCCGCCGATTGAGTAGGGGTAGACAACTGGTGAGTGGGAGCGGTAGAAGGAGACAGCAGCACATTTGGATGGGTTCAGGGACAGACCATTATGGTCGCACCATTGAGAGAGGGCATCTAGGTTCTGCTGGAGTAAAGAGCAGTCTGAGGGGCTACAGATGGTGATGAAGAGCTTCAGGTCGTCGGCATAAATCAAGAGCTCAGTGTGGTGAAGGGAGGAAATGACTCCGTTAATCACCAGGTTGAAGAGAAGGGGACCAAGATGGGAGCCTTGAGGAACTCCAGAAGTGGCAGGGAACGACCGGGAAACTACACCATTGATGCGCACTGAGAGCTGTCTGGCAGTGAGGTAGCTGGCTATCCATGCATGAAGCGGACCAAAGACCCCAAGCGATGAGAGCACCTCAAGGATCACGCTATGAGGCAGCCTATCAAATGCCTTAGAGAAATCAGTCGACACAAGGTCCACCTGATAACCCTCTCCAACAGCACAAAGTGTGTAGTCCTGAAAAGTAGCCAGGTTAGTCACCGTAGAGCGCCCCTTAACGAAGCCGTGCTGCTCTGGGGCCAGGAATGGGTTGAACAGTCGCGAGAGTTGAGCCACAACCAGCTTCTCCAGAAGTTTAAATTCTGAGATCATAAATTATGAAGCTTGCCAATATAAATTATTGAGAATGATCACCTGTGTGTAAACAATTATTTAAACAATCACGCTCATACCGCAGGTTGTCGGCCACGCACTCCGCAGTGGTTAACGTAATATGGTTTGGTAAATCGAGAGCTATCCAACGAGTAGTGAACGATTTTTGTACGATGATAACTGGCGAAGGTAAAGTTCCGTAGCAACGAATCGGTTGTAAGCGAAAATCATCAGAAACTCCACGTAACGCTCTCCGCGTGACGATTTTTCATTTATGTGCCATAGTAAAGACATAAAATACCATAGTAAAGACATAAAATACCATAGTAAAGACATAAAAAAAGGTATGTCAAAAATACCACACATACCACATCCCATGTTCACACAGATTATAATCTATAATCACACAGATAATTATCCATCGAAACCCCGTACAACATGGACGTACCCAATATCAAATCAAAATCAACTTTATTGTACATAGATAAAAATATCCATATTTGTACAAGGAATAACTATACTTTACTATACTTTTACAAGCCTGTGGATATGATATGAAAAAATATATACATGTATTTAACGAAGGAAATAAAAGATTGCACAAATAAAAAATTAATTGTACATAATAATAAAAAACAGAAAAAGAGAGAAAAAGGTCATACGGGGAGGGGGAATAGCTCACAAAGAGGCTAAGTACTTAATAGTTGCTTTCTTAAACCTATCTATGTCAGAGAGAGAGCGAATGCGGACGGGCAAAGAGTTCCACAGTCTCGCTCCTACAACCCCAAATGATTGGCTGAACGCTCTAGAAGCATGTCCAGGGATACGAATGGCACAAGACCTTTGGGAAAGGGCACTAGTGAACATAGTTCTGAGATAATGAGGTAAATCACCATTCATTATTTTATGTATGGTTAGTAGCTGTCGCAATTTAAAATAATCGAAAATGTCAAGGCCTAAAAATAGATGTTTATGTTCAGTGACGTGGTCGCGAGGCTTCAAGTTGAACGCATAGCGCAGACAGGAATTGAACGCCACTTCAAGTCTTCGCTTTGAAACGCTGTCTAGCTGAATAGCGTAGACAGAGTCGCAATAAAGGAAAATAGGAATGACTAGAGCGACAACTAGATTCCTCTTCAACTCCGGTGGGGTGAAAAATGCCATGCGTTTCAACGAGTGGAGAGCACCATACACCTTACCGCAAACGTACTGAGAATGGGTCGTCCAGGAAAGAGTCATGTTCAACTTAACACCAAGATCTGTGACAAACGGAGAATAGGGAATGACTATTCCATTCACCAAAACAGGCGGAATAGGATCTGTAGATCTGGGCGTTTTATGGTAAACGATTGCCTGAGTCTTCTTGGGGTTTAATAGAATTCCATTTGACCTAGCCCACTCGCCGATGAGACCCAAATCGGTGTTGAGGTTGCTGACAGCCTCAACCAACTCGTCTGAAGGACAGGTAAGGTAAATCTGAAGATCATCAGCAAAAAGATGGTACTTGCTGAATTTCAACACTTGAGGCACATCATTGATGAAGATACAGGCACATCATTGATCAATATACAGTTCAAACTCAGACTTATCTTTCTACCATCGCGGGATTAGCCGTTAATAGCCATATATGGGTGTCTTTACCGACCCACTATAAGTAGAAATTCGCCATCAACAATCATTATTGAAGCCGAACATGATTGTCATGTCATCTAACAGGTATTCATAATAATACCTAGGCGATATGTCATGGGAAACTGTCTGACGAGGGGCATGTGGAAGTTGATGTGACCGCAGTCACAACTGAGAGTTGCTTGCCATTAGGTTATTCTCGGCAACTTACCTCAAATTACCACGGAATAAGAAACTACCGGCAAGTGAAATATACATTACAACAACAAAAAATGCTGTAGGGTACGATCGTCAACTAATCAGGACCCAATACACAAGCCTTAGGTTAAGTTCTGACAAACTTGAATCACAATACCTGCGTGGTGCCAGGAAGGATGGCTGGCTGTTCCGTTCCCCTTGCACCACGATCAGGCACATGTTTTGAGCTTTACAGCGGTTGGGTGTGTACAGGATGTTTCGAACTAGCATCAGCATACGATCCTGGTCTTCGAACTCATCCCACTCATCAAGCTCAAAAATGTGTTGATAATCCATCGAGAAATGAAAGCAACAAACGAATGAATGATAACCAACAACGGAGATGCTATCTCGATTACTTCAGCAAAGGAAAAGCGTAAGGTAGCTTCTGATCTACCTTTGATTTCGGTGCTAAAGTGGGGCTGAAAGTAAAGTAACTACTTGTCTTTTGGTCTATGAATACGACCAAAGGAAATGCTCAAGAATTTGCTAGAGCATTTCCTTAGTGACTGACTGAATAGTTCGAGCAGTTGTGTCTCCTCAGATTGTCACTTAAGCATTTACTTTCAACTTAGTGAGGGACTATGAATTCCGTCTTTAGTGCCACTGCTGGTTGCACGCCCGACTATTGGAAGTAGCCACGTGATTACAGTTCCACCAACGCAAGTTTACAACTCACGACCAACAATGGCGAAAAAACAAGAGACAAATGAAGGAAGTAGTCTCCACGTGAGTGTATATCGAGAATCTCACTGCCCTGCACAGCTCCTGACAGACATCAACATCCAGGAGGAAACCCATACTATTTCTCGAAACTCGTCCCTGTCTCCAGAATTATAATAGCATAATGTCAGCGATACTTTAACCAGTCGCCACGAAGAACAGTACAGACTTAAAACTAGGACCAGACAGGTACGACTATATACCGTCGAATATTCTAAACTATTCAAATATTGTTGTAAAAGTAAACCTTTAGTAAAGTAAGGCTTTATTCATCATAAAACACGGATTAATGAATTCTAGGGGTGGGCAGTTCCAGCTGTCACCGTTACGTGGAACCGAATATTTTACAAAATAGACTGTCACCGTGACAAATTCGTCCTGGAACCGGTTCCAGCTGGAACAGTGTCAATTCTTGATGAGCCTGAAAAATTAAAATGAAGTGTCACTTCAGAAGTGAAACTCGTCTGAGTTCACTTTATTCATACTAAAATTGAGCCTGCACTTCAAATTGGCTCTCTGAGGTTCACTCCAGTTTCATCTCATCCCACCACCATGTCTGGCATGCCTGTGGCCAAGACATTTAACATGAAAGGAGAAGAAGAAGAACTTCCAAACTATTGTGGAACGGCTCCACTTGTCACCGTTGCCGGCTGCTAGACAGTTCCGATTAATGGGTTAGTAATAGGATAGTAACCTACCTACACAAGCTTTCACCGTCACTGGAGCTGTCGTCGCCGCTCCACTATCACGGAACCGGAACGTAACTGGAGCTGTCTTCTTTCCTGTAACCTATGTGCCGTGATGGAACGTCGCGGTCGCCGTTACCTTCATTGGAGCTGGTGGAACTAGTGGAGCTGGTGGAACTATTGGAGCTGGTGGAGCTTTCCTATGTGCTGTGATGGAACGGTTCCACTGGAACCTCCCTGTCGCTATCACGACTTGTCAGTTAAACTGACTCAGTTTATTCTCAAGGCTTGTTCATATTTTTTGTGTATTATTTGTTTTTCAGTGTCTTATCATTTTGAAGTCCGCCAGGTATAGTAATGCAGAAGTCCTTTTTGGTTTATTATCTTCGATAATAAACCATTGGAATCGCCCAAAGAAAAAAATTTTTTAACCCCCCCCTCAAAATTTGTTGGCTTACGTTTCAAGACACGTAGATTCAGAAAATCGAATAAAAAAAATCCGTCCGTCCCCCGTCCGCCGTCCGTGGCACTTTGCCCAGTTAGCGTTGAGCTAAAATTACGAAATTTGGTTTCTGGGTTTGGACCAGCCCCACAATGATCCTCGAAACTTTTCATAACCCTAGGTCAAGGGGAAGGGGTTCAAAACGAACTTTGAAATTTCGACAATGTCATATCTCTAAAACTTCTCATGAAACGGTGTAATTTTTAGTTCACTTTTGAATGACCTGAAAAATTACGAATCTTTTAAGACCAATTGGATTTTTGTGCGACCAGCCGTTCGTTCACAGTGAGCGCGCAAAGGTTTAGGAAAAACACTAAACTTCGCGTCGAAAACGGCCGTTAGGTGGGTCCCGGGTAGCCGCCCAGAATAAAACTGCCTTTTTTCATGTTCCAGGTAAACTACAGTCTAGAAATTTTAACCGTCAGTCGGGGATAGACCACATTGCAATATTCACTCGGTTTCTCATCTGTAAAATTGTTTAAATAATACCTTTTTGTAATAATACAAATTAAATTTTGATGCTGATTTATTGACTTGAAATTTTAAAAATAGGTCAGAACTGGATCACAATGCAATATTCACTCGGTTTCTTGTCTGTAAAATTGTTTAAATAATACCTATTTGTTTAAACAAATTAAATTTTGATGATGAGCTAGATACTTGAAATTTTAAATATAGGTCAGAAATAGATGACATTTCAATATTCAGTCGGTTTGTATGACATGGTATGAGTATGGTAGGTATGGTATATAATTGTATAATATACTATATATTATATATTATATGATTTAGTATAGTACTGTACGGTATGATAGGAAAGAAATTTAAATTAAGGATGGGATTCATTCCTCAATGGGCTGACTTAGTTAAAAAAAAAAAAAAAGCTTCAAACATCAAGGTTTGAAACAATGCCACTATCTCATTTAGAGGTCAAAATTCATAGACCCAGAGAATACTCGTATAATATATGAAATATTATTTCGTAGAACCTTATATCAATTTAATTCCCGGAGAATTGTTTCAGCAATATCCCATCATTATCATAAATGGACATATCCGCCCTGGGAATGTACCCATGTCATATAGGTAGCCTATTTAAAATAATAAATTGCTTAAAAGTAAATTAATCACTGGAACGGCTATTTGGAACGGCGACAGTGGAGTCACTGTCACGGCTGGAACGGTGACAGATTTTAGCTGGAACGGCCCACCCCTAATGAATTCTGAGAAATTGAGAGAGATAAAATGGAATTTGAACATATGGTATCGAGACGCAATTTAGATAACAAATAATTACAGTAGTAACTACCACATTCTTCCACCCATCAATAGTTCAGCTCATAGTCTTTGAGACGCTCGGGGATGCGACGCTCTCGCGACGATCGTCTCACTACCTCTTCAAGCGGTACCTGTGAAGTTGAGTCCGCATTGATAGAGTGGTCTAGGACGTCTGCACGGTCGAGCTTGTCCGGTTCGTTCTGTCCGAGTTCGCCTTCTTGAGACACTTCGGAGTTCGGTGTAAGCTGTAAGGATGGCTCGCCATTTGGGGCCAAATGTTTCAGTGCTACGGTCGTTTCCCTTCCGTTGTCTAATCTGACTCGAGCGTAATTAGGGTTGACATCTAAAAGTTCTACCTCTTCCACTAGAGGGTCATACTTTGTCAATCGTACGTGTTTCCTCATTAGGACCTTGGATGATGGAATGAGCCAAGACGGTAGAGAACAGCCGTTAGCTGATCTCCTGTGATGCTTGAACATTCGTTCGTGAGGGGTTTCGTTGGTCGCAGTACACAAGAGCGATCGGATAGCATGAAGTGAATCTGGAAGAACATCCTCCCAATCTCGCATATCCAGATTCCTCTTGTTTTATGAAGCTCTCTCTCCGGTTCTAGTTTTCCATAGGGAACAATTGATTGAAATAAAATACGCGTTCTATTCAGGTTTCTTTATTATCGATCTCCGTAGTAACATCGATAGCATTATCGAATCAAATAATCGAACCAAATATCAAACAATTTCCTTTTTTTTTTTTTTTTTTTTTTTTTATACAATAAGTATTATAGTATTGAATTTTTGCAAGTAGGTCTTGTACATGTGCGGTGAGTTATTACAATGGTTATTAGGCTATTTTTGTTAGTTTCATGAACAAATTAAGAAATTTATAAGAAATTTAGTATTTGATATTCTTGTTATTGGTTTTAGGTAGTTTCATGAACAAATAGATATACGAGAATTAATACCTATTCCTCCGAGAGGAATGTGAGGCGCTTGGGTGCTTTCGATTCTCTTCCCGACCTGGTGGTGACTGTAGGCCTTCCTGGCGCGTTAGTGTATGTTTTGGAGGACACTGGCGCAGTGGGAGCCAGTTTCCTGGATGTAGGTATGGGCTCGTGCGATGGGCTTGCTGTTCCAGGGACAGCATGCTGTGGTGCTGGACTGGCCGTAGAACTGCTTGGGGAAGTAGAGAGTCTCTGGTTCTGGCTTGGCTCTGCTGGAAGTTGAGCTCCACGGTGGACCACCTCAGGACTGGTCGCAGTAGTGTGAGGGAATGAGTCCCGTGGTCGGCGTGGCGGAGAGTGGTGGTGATGTGGTTTCAGCCACGTTCGGTCTCGGCGGTAGTCTTTACTTCCAATGCGTACGTTGTAAGATGTACCATGCGAGTGATGGATGATGCCTTCTGTCCACTGCTTAGCTTGGCCAGGTGATGATTTTACCAATACTTCCTGACCAATTTGGAGAGGGGGAAGATCTTTGGCCGTTTTGTCACTGGACATCTTGATCCTTTGGCGTTTTTGCGTCAAGGCATCTTTCACATCACTAATAGTCTTTGGAGCCAGTGTGGAGATGTGGGGATTGTTGTGCGAGTTCGTCTGGACATTAAACGTTGTACTGGGCTAGAGCCAACTTCAACAGTGGGGGTGTTCCTCCATTCAAGCAAGGCAGCATTGATGTCGGTCCCGTCCTTTTGACACTTGAGGATCATGTATTTGGCTATTTTGACGGTCGCTTCAGCCTTTCCATTGCTTTTACTGTGAAACGGCGCCGATGTTGCATGAATGAATTCCCAGGCTTTGGCAAACTTCACCATCTCCCTGCTCACTAGCTGGGGCGCATTATCCGTAATCAGAATTTGAGGAATACCATGGCGGGCAAAATTTTCCTTAAGAAAGTGTATGATAGCTTCTGAGGTGATGTTATTGAGTTTTTTAAGTTCAAAGAAGTCGGAGTATGCATCAACAAGTATGATGTAGTCCTCATTGTTGACTTTGAAGGTGTCCAAGGATAGGCGTTCCCATGGGAGAGATGGTATCCTGTGGGAAGTCATTGGTGTTTTTGTTTGTGAGGGGCTGAGTTTCTGACATGTGTCACACCCTCTAATCCTATCCTCAAACTCGGAAGACATCAATGGCCAAAACAGCGTTTCCCTAGCTCTGCGGATACAGGCATTTTGACCAATATGGCAGCGATGTATTTTGTCCATGAATTCAGTGCGCAACGACTTGGGGACCACTACCTGATTTCCTCTGAAAATGATGCCATCTTGAATCAACAGTTCGTCTCTGTAGTCCCAGTACTGCTGGATACAGGTTGGCAGATGTGCTTTGAGGCTGGGCCAACCATTTTTTATAGTTGATGCTAATATAAAAAGAGTTTCGTCCAGGGTGGTCTCATTCTTGACCTTGAGAAGACTCTGTTGCATTAAGTTGATATTCTCAGACACTTTCAGTGTCTCTAACTCTTCATATATTGAGTCTATGTTGTAGACCTCATCTAATGTGAGTGGAGGTTGTTCAGGAAGGGCAAGCCTGGACAGTGGATCTGCTATCAGCATCTGGCTGCCTTTTATGTGACATAGTTTCAGATTGAATCGCTGGAGCCGAAGCATCATGCGTTGCAAGCGGATGGGGGCCTTGAGAAGTGATTTTTTGAATATATTTACCAGAGGACGGTGGTCTGTTTCGGCTATAACACCTTTACCCCCGACAAGATATTGGGCAAAACGTTCACAGCCAAACAATATGCTTAGGCATTCTTTCTCAATCTGTGCCCAGTTTGACTCACTGTGAGTCAGACTTCTGGATGCATAGGCGATAGGTCTGCCCTCTTGAAGAATGACAGCTCCCAAACCCTTGCTGGAGGCATCCGTCTGCAGTGTGACAGGCTTCCTGGGGTCATAATATGTTAGGATTGGTGACTGAGTGACTAGGTGCTTGATTTGATCAACTGATTGCTGGCATTCCTTGGTCCAGTTCCAAGGAACATTTTTCTTAGTTAGTTGTCGCAAAGGCTCACTGGTAGCTGATAGGCTAGGTATAAATTTGCCCATGTATGTGACGAGTCCCATGAAACTCTTGAGTTCATGAGTGTTTTCCGGAGTTCTCATTTCATTTATGGCTCTTATCTTTTCTGGGTCTGCTTTCAACCCGTCTTTGCTGACCAAATGGCCCATGTATGTTACTTGACGTTGTTTGAGTTTAATTTTGTCTTTATTAAACTTGATGTTAACCTGTCGGGCTCGCTTTAGCAGGTTTTCTAGGGCAATATCGTGATTTCTAGAGGCTTCGGCCTCAGTCTGTCCTCGCCCAAGTACTAGAATGTCATCTTGAATGATAATAATATCCTGCAACCCCTCAAAGGCTTCGTGTAAGCGACGTTGATATTCATCTGTGGCTACTGCAATGCCAAATGGAAGCCGAAGCCATCTGTACCGTCCAAATGGGGTCCAGAATGTTGTAAGGAGAGAGCTCTGGTGAGTTAGCTTAACATTCCAGAACCCGTCCTTCGTGTCCACCACTGTGAAGAACTGTACATTGTTGAGCTCTGGAGTAATGGACTCAATGGTTGGAATCTCATATTCTGTGCGAAGAAGAGCTTGATTTAAGGGACGTGGGTCGAGGCATACGCGGAATTTCTTGGGCGATTTCACTATGACTAGGTTGCTAACCCATTCTGCTGGGTCAGTCTGCTTCGCAATAATACCTTTCATTTCCAGGTCAGCCAGCTTAAGCTTCAGCTCATGCCGAAGTGGTACTGGCACTCTACGGGGTGCCTGCTTCACTGGCGTGAAATTAGGATTGAGTGCTAGGCGACATTCTCCTTGTAGGCAGCCGATGCCATTAAAGGCATCTTTGTATTGAGAAATTATGGCAGTGGCATCGTTAGAGGCTGTTGTAATTGTCTTGACGCCTTCTAGTCTCACCAAGCTCAGTTTTTCACATGATTCCGCCGATAGAATGGGGAGCTGCTTCTTCTTTCCGCCCTCAACTACCTCAAACACTAAGCTGTGTTGCTGCTGTCCCTTCACTATGGCCAAAGTTATTCGGCCAACTGGTTTAATCTGGCTCCCTCCAAAGCAACGAATGATAGTTGTGGTTTTCCCCAGAGCAGGCAAGTTGTTGAACAGGGTGCTCAAGGTAGCTTTATCGATCACATTCACAGTAGCTCCTGAATCGAGCTGACAATCCATCTTCCTAAAGCTCCCTAACACATCTACGTCCAAGCGTACTACCCAAGTGCGTTTACTTGTGCGGGCTTCGTTAACAGAATCTATGAGCAGGGCTTCACTGTCATACTCCTCAGAATAGCTGTGGTCACTGTTGGTGCCATCTGATCTGTCAAGCTGACGCACATACCGAGAATTCCGTGAAGGATTCTTGCAATTAACCTTGCTTTTCTGCTTGGATTCACAAACATTTCTGAAATGATTCTTGAGGCCACAGTTATCACAGGTCTGGCCCCATGCAGGGCAAGATTCCTTGCTTCTTTTGTGGGACCCCCCGCAGAATCTGCACCGCTGGAGGGACCTATTTGATCGTTCTGGAGGTGTCCGACGCTTGGTCATCCGACTGCCCAGCCTATTGACCTCTTCGGAGTCAACTTTTGTGCCAGAAATCTCCTTCATTTGGGAGTCAGCCAGCTCATTAGCTTTACAAATGTCAATCGCCGCATGCAAAGTGAGATCTTTGTCCTTTAGAAGTTGTTTCTTTGTAGTATCGCTTAATACTCCTATGACAAGGCGATCTCTGATCATTTCATCTTGTAAAGCCCCATACGAACAAGTTGCACTCAGTTTTCTTAATAAAGAGATATATTCATCCATAGACTGACCTTCTTTCTGCTTCGTGGACCCAAAGACGTATCGTTCATAAATGACGTTCACTTGGGGAACAAACTGTTGGTCTAGCTGAGCGATGATGGATGAAGTCTTTTTCATCTGCTCCGGAGTCAGTTTCAAATCCATCAGCAGCCGAAGGGCATCGCGTTCGAGCAGAGTTTGGAAGGTGGCTACTCTAATCCTATCATCCTTCTTGTCTAAGCCCGTAGATATTTCGTAGTTCGCCCATTCTAGCTTGAAGAAATACCAATTTTCGGCAGGATTCCCTCTCAGACTGAGCTTAGCCGGAGGCGGCAACGCGGCGGCTGCAGCTGGGCTAACAGTAGCGGCAGCTACGGTGGGCTGGGTGGTTGACATGATGAACGCCGTTACACCTTACTAGAACTGTCTTACTCGAGCGGGATAAGTTCCACATTACCTGACACCATGTTTTATGAAGCTCTCTCTCCGGTTCTAGTTTTCCATAGGGAACAATTGATTGAAATAAAATACGCGTTCTATTCAAGACGACACCGGGAGGTTACTGCCCCGCGATGGTTTCTTTATTATCGATCTCCGTAGTAACATCGATAGCATTATCGAATCAAATAATCGAACCAAATATCAAACACCTCTGTTTTATGGCGAGCGAGATAGTCCTCCAAATCGTGCCGTTCTCCCGCTCAATTTGCCCATTTCCAGCAGGGTTGTAAGGAGTAGTCATGGAGGTGGCCACTCCTCGGGAATGGAGGAAATCTTGGATTTCTTTTGAGGAGAATGAAGTACCGCGGTCTGTGTGAACGTAAGCTGGCAACCCGAATGTTGTAAATAGGTTGACAAGGCATTCAATCACAGTCGATGATCGAATATCTGGACAAGGATAGGCAAAGGGAAACCTTGAAAATTCGTCAATAATTGTCAACAGATACTTATTTCGGGATCGAGACGGCAGAGGGCCCTTGAAATCCATACTGAGCCGCTCGAAAGGATGAGTAGCTTTTATTAACGTTGCGTTATTGTTTTTAAAGAATTTTGGTTTCACAGCGCTACAAGAAGAACAGGCTGCAGTCATCTTACGCACATCGTCGACGGAGAATGGTAGATTATGTGTACGGACCCAGTGAATCATGCGAGTCACACCTGGATGGCACAGGTCACAGTGGAGAGAGTAAAGCTTGTTTGGTTGAATGGAGCTGACCGTTCTGGAAAGTGTATCTGCCACGTGATTTTCTTTGCCAGGCCTGTAGAGTATGTCATACGAATAACATGAAAGTTCGAGACGCCATCGCTGTATTTTTTCGTTTTTAATTTTGCTTTTGTGGCTCTGAAACATAAATGATACAGATCGCTGATCCGTTATTATTTTGAAATGGCGACCCATCAAGTAGTGCCTCCACTTTCTCAGCGCTCCCACAATAGCGTATGCTTCCTTTTCAACTGCTGGATGTCCAAGCTCACTGTGGGAGAGTTTTTGGGAATAGAAGGCTACTGGGCGTCCAGATTGCGAGAGTACTGCAGAAACAGCATACTCAGAAGCATCAGTTTCGACTGTGAACGGCTCTTTCACATCGATAGCTTTTACAACAGAATTTGAAATTTCGTTCTTGATTTTTTCAAAGTCTGATATGGCTTCCGAGGAGAGTGGGAATGTTTTTGATTCTAACAAACGTCTAACCTTATCCGAATAAGTGAGGATCCATTTTGCATAATGGGCGAACATTCCGATCAACCTTTCTAACTCCTTTTGGTTATTAGGAGGGGGTAGATCGAGTAACGGCCTCAAACGGTCTGGATCTGGAGAAATAGTTTTGTTTTCAATTTTGTAACCCAACAGAGTAATTGAAGTTAGAGAAAATTTACTTTTTTCCTGATTGATGGTGAAGCCGTATTTTTGGACCGCGTCCATGAATCTTCTTAGGTTACTATCATGCTCTTGTCGACTGTCCCCGCAAACTGTCACGTCATCTAGGTAAGCGTATGTTTTCTGTAGCTTCTCCTTGGAAATGACATCGTCAATAACACGCTGAAAAGCAGGCACCCCGTCTGTAAGGCCAAATGAAAGGCGTCGAAATTGGTATAAGCGACCACAGGCCTCAAAAGCCGTGAATGGCCTATCCTTCTCTCGAAGGGGAACCTGATGATATGCACTTTTAAAGTCAATGGTGCTAAAGTAAGTGTCAAGATTATCAATCCGTCCTCTCTCGTGATACATACTCCGTGGATACCGATGGCCGTGGACCTAGTTCCTAAAACCACCGCAACCGTCGTTGGCGCTATGTACGCTGCCACCTCCGGCTCAACTTCACTTCTGCTCTGCCATCGACTGCGATCAGTTTCCCTAAAGTTCACTTCTGCTACTTAAGTTCATTACGATTATATTTCAATTAACTTCAGTGTATTCTGATACTATCAAGAACCCGGAGGTATGTAGAATAAATCTCATACATGTATATTTCGATATCCGTTTATTTCTTTGTCCTGAAATGTTAACATAGGTGGGCCGGCGAACGGGTGAGCCGTCCCATGCAGAGAAATAGTGCTCGTGATTTTTCTCGAGAATCCGGTGCGAATCAGGAAATAACAACTGGAAGCTCGTTGTTATAGTTTTTATGGAATAGTTAGAGAAGTATACTAGTTTTCTTCTCTGTAATCCGGACGGGAAGCACAACGGAGAAAATGCAGGTGAGAGCTTCATAAATCAGGAGGAAAATGGCGGCGGACATTTTGCTTCAAAAAAAGGATGATGCAATATTTAACTGAGTGTGCTTCCCGAGTCAAGTCGATGGTC
This sequence comes from Stenodema calcarata, assembly GCA_963920205.1. Lineage (NCBI taxonomy): Eukaryota > Metazoa > Arthropoda > Insecta > Hemiptera > Miridae > Stenodema > Stenodema calcarata. The sequence goes on along the minus strand of OY986056.1, from coordinate 31,687,642 downwards.
CGTAAGTCTAGCAGGATATAACGATGAAAAACTCAGTTTTATCGATGAAAATCGCTCTTAAATTTCGGAGAGTGCGGGTGATAACTATTCCATCTCGAGAAAAATTAGTAAGGAGGCGCATAAAAAGAAATGCGTTAGAGCGTCGGTAGAAAGAGAAGATCGATGTATGTAAATCGATATTAAGGTAGGTTACAGTTATCGAAGTGGGGAATACGGATAAAACGGCTCATGATAAAACCCGGATTCGAATATTCAACGAAGAATCGATTAATCGATCGAAATTATAGTATCAAAGTAATTCTATCAGCATTATCGATTGTTGTTCGTTATCACAACAAATTGATTTTCCACTGATAGCTAGAATTATTATTGAACCTTTTCTTTGCAATAAGGTGGAACTACTGACTTTTCCTTTTAATATGTGGTGTATTTCGTGCATGTAAGAAAATTATACCGGTAGTAACAAGGATGTCATGAAGACAAAACAGATGATCACGGTTGATTCCTGTTCAAAATAGTGAGTTCGGTGAATGTTTTGTTTACATTGTTGGCTGAATACGGCGGGAGTGTTACCTTGATACATTTAAATTAACTAAGGTGCTAAGTTACGGTATTTATAAGTTGAAAAAAAGAAAACCCACTCGATAAATATCTAGCTTGGTATTAACCCGGAGTGCTGACATTAGTTCGGAATTAATGCGGTGTGCCTCTTTCTACTGGTAAACCGGTCGCAAACACGAGACACTATTCTGCATGAAAGCCTAGGGACCTAACGAGGTCGGAATTTGCTCACGTCCCCAGTGTGGTGTGTGAATTTAGAGAAGTAAAGTATTTAAATTAATAACAGTATGATGTTGCAGAATCAGGAAAGTTAAAGTATCGCAGATGGCAAGCAGAAGTAACCCGGCTGAATGCAGAAGCTAATAAATAATGAGATTTAAGAAACTAAAATCCGATTTATTTAAATTTAACAAACCCGGAGTTTTCGAATAAAGTTTGAAATAAGATATAGGTTGGAATTAGTCTCTGAGATGAAACATGTAATGAATCGTGCATTTTTCACATTGGGTTTTACCAGCGGGATAGTCATAGCATAATTTATTTATGTGTGTGCGTGTCGCTGAGGTGTAAGCTAGTTGTTCAGGCCCTGTTACCGACGCACAGCGCGTCTATGTCTGGTAAGGTATCTCTATGAGAACGGATACAGACATGGATAGCGGGGCGGATCGAACATCCCCGTAACTGCAACCTCACTCAGTGTTTTATACACTAAAAACCCGAAAAATCACGATTCGGGACGCAAGGTGAGCGAATTCCAGACCTGGGGACAAAAATAGTATTTCGGAGAGAATAAGGCGTGCGCGGTGCTTAAGTAAGAATGTAAGTTAACGATATGTCAACGAGTATTAAACTCACGGAGTCATTTTAGTTCGGTGTCTTTTAAGATTCGTTTATTACGGATTAAGGTAGAACTATATTTAACAAGGAGCAAAATATAGATTTAATCTGGTGCTGTAACATTATCTGTTCCGGAGAGAAAAATGAACTCTGACGAAATAAGGAGAATCGTGGAGGAGGAGATCCAAAAGAGGAGTGAAGTGGTTAGGCGGGAGGTTGAAAAGGAATACGCAAGCAAATTTGATAAAATCAAGGATCAAATACGGCAGGTTTCTGAGGAGTCCATTTTAAGGATTAACGCTTTGGCGTCCACGCTAACCAACCCGGTGCGTCGTACTCACGGCGATGAAATAATGGTCACTGACGAGGTCTCAAATACGGAATCCGGTGTTAATCCTAACCTCTAAAGCTCGCTCTAGGACTCCAGCACAGAACAGATTGAGGAGTGTTGTTTCAAAAACCCGGAGTAAAACAACCTCAGACGGAGCTCATTATGCAGCACAAGAATCCGATGATGATAATGACGATGACGAAAATACGATGGCTGCCATTGCTGTACCCAGGCCTAATTCCGGGGAAACGCCCTCAGCAATGCATTCTTGGGGCTCGGAGATGTCATTGTTGGATGGTAAATTACCTCAATTAAGGTTTATAGCTGATAGTGGTGCTACTGAACACATAGTTAAGGATAAGAAGGTATTTTCTAATTTAGTAAATTTGCATAATGAAATCAGGATATCGTGTGCAAATAGTAGTAAGGAATCGGACTTAATCATTAGACAATCAGGTGATATAATATATTATAACGATGAACTAAAGAAATTTGGGATTTTAAGAGGTGTGCTGTATGCACCTGAACTAGTAGAAAATCTATTTTCTATTAGGAAACAAATGCAAAAAGGATTAGGTGCGAAATTTGATAAAAATAAATTAGAAATTATAGATCCGAGTTCAGGGGACATTCTAAAAACCGGTAGTTTTGATGGACGTTTTTGGTGGTTGTCCTTTTCGCTTCCTATGATAAATGCAAATCAGGATGAAAAATTAAGGATACTCAGTCTGGTGCAAGGAAATTCGTTGATGACCAAGTCAGAAAGCGATGAAAATCCGGCGAAAACAAATACGGTAGATAAAATCACTAAAGATGTAAACAAAACCGGAATTAAAAGAAAAATTCAGAAACCGGGGCTCAGTTTAGAGGGGAGTTCTGACCCAAAGAAGTTTAAAAAGGATGAAACTTTGCAATTTAGAAACGATGTAGGTCTAGGATGGCATTACAGACTAAATCATGCTTCTCTAAAATATTTAAAGATAGCGGGTAAACAAATTCCGGAGTTGGAAGGAGTCAAATTTGATACTAATATCTTAGACTGTCCTGATTGCAAAATGGCTAAAGCCAAACGCAAGTCATTCACTAGTAAAAGACATTGATCAGATATTGTATTTCATCGTTTGCATAGCGATCTTTTGGGACCATTAAAACCGGTGGCATATAGGTCTCAAGCTAAATATATTGTTACATTTACGGATGATGCCTCTAGGTATGTATTTGCTTACGAAATAGGCAACAAAACTAGAGTAAACTTAGCTTTGCTTTCTTGTCTAGAAGAAATCAGGAGATTAAAAGGCCCCCAAACTAAGGTTTCAGAAATTAGAACGGATGGGGGTTTAGAATATAAAACTAGTGAAATGAATGCTTTGCTTAAACGAGAAAATATAAAATTAACTGCTTGCGAGCCTTACACCCCTCAATTAAACGGCGTGTCTGAAAGGCAAAATTTAGAATTGGAAGAGAAAATCCGGGTCAATCTCATCTCTTCAGGTATTCCGACTCACTACTGGCCTTATGCCATGAGACATGTAATCTATATTCATAATAGAACTCCAAATGGGTCGATAAACTTTAAAACCCCCTATGAGCTTGTATTAAATCATGCCCCTACGGTAAAATATATCAGACGATTTGGATGTGAAGCTTATATCTTGGATACTCAATCCACTTCTAAATTTGCACCCAAAGCAAACTTAGGATTCTTGTTAGAATGTGGTGAAACCGGATACCATCTATTGCACTACAAAAATAAAACGGTGGTTAGGTCAAAACATGTAGATTTTATAGAAAACCGAACCTATGGTGATTATACTAAAAATGAAAATAAGGCTCTTGAACCCGGTAGTCAAACGGAATTTACAGTAGAGGTTAATAGTGATGTTGGTGCCAGTAACAAGGATTCTGAGCTAACTACCAATATTAATCAGGAGGATAATTCCATTTCAATTCAAATACCAACTAGGAAAGAAGATTCCATACAGGGCATCGAAAACAAACAAAATCCGGTGCTTATTCATGAAAATGATGAATGTGAATTCTTTGAAGACTTAGGCGATATAGGAGATAAAACATTTTTCCTTCAAGATTCTGGTGAAGAACCTTTAACCTATGCTCAAGCATTAAGAGCACCTGATGCTGATCTTTGGTTAGATGCAATTAATACAGAATTTCAGGCCCTGGAAAAGTGCAACACCTGGAAAATCATTTCTAGAAAGGATGTGCCCAAAGGAATGAAAGTAATGAAAACCCGGTGGGTACATAAGAGGAAATCTGAAGCTGACGGATCGGTAAGGTATCGTAGTAGACTGGTAGTCAAAGGATTTGCTGATAATAATAACTATGAGTTATCAGAAATTTATGCTCCTGTTGCAAGGTTACCAGATGTAAAATTCCTATTAATTTTAGCAGCGAAATATGACCTGGATTTGGTTCAATATGACGTAAAAACTGCCTTTTTAAATGGTTCGCTTGATAAATTGGTATATATGGAAATTCCGGATGGTTATGACAATTATTTACAACTGGATGAAAAATTTAAGACTAAACATGTGTGTGAAGTACACAGAGCGCTGTATGGTCTAAAGGTATCACCAAGAAGGTGGTATATCAGGTTTCAAGAAGCTGTGAACGAGATGGACTTCCAACCATACCCATTTCAACCATGTTTGTTTATGTGGAAATCAGGAGACAAAATAGCTATTCTTTTACTCTATGTTGATGATATACTTCTGGCTACTAATAGTAATCAAAAACTTAAACAGGTTAAATGCGTTTTAGAAAAGGAATTTTCTATAGTTGATCTCGGGGAACCTAGAAAATACCTGGGTTTAGAAATTATTAGAAACCGGAGTGAAGGAACGATAGGGATACTTCAGAAATCTCATATTGACAACATGTTGATGAAATTTGATCCTGATAGTGATAAAATTGTCTCTACTCCTATGATATTCGATAAATCGATTGAAAAGGAGGAGAAAAATCAAATTTGTGATCTTAGTTCCATTCCGTTTAGACAAGCAATAGGCTCTCTACTTTACTTGCAAGGTGGTGCTAGACCGGATATCTCATATGCCACGAATATGTTAAGTAGACGTCAGTCAAATTTCACTTTGAAGGATTGGAAAGCTGTAATCCGGATCATGCGTTATCTTAGAGGAACTAGAAATTATGGACTCTTGTTTTCTGATAAAGGGAATAATAACATTGAATGTTATGTAGATGCTTCTCTTGGATTATCTGCGGAAAGAGGCTTTTCCACAACGGGATATATTATCTACTTATTTGGTAATCCGGTAGTATGGCGCACAAAACGTCAAAATCATGTTGCTCTTTCTTCAGCTGAAAGTGAGTTTGTAGCTATGAGTACTGCGTGTCGAGACTTAGCTTCAATCAGGACCATGTGTTCAACAATGATTGGATTAAATTTAATTCCAATTATCTATGAAGACTCTAAACCGGCGATTAGACTAGCAGAAGTAGATGACTCTTCTACATTAAAACATATGGTTAGACTGTCGTATTTATATGTGCGTCAAGAACATAGAGATGGAAATATTCAAATTAAATGGATTTCAACGGATGATCAAATAGCTGATACTCTAACTAAGCCATTAAATCATGCTAAGTTTGTCAAATTCAGAGATTTAATGCTGTATAAACACTGATCAGATTCTATTTTGATATTAACAGCTAGAATCGACTAAGTCGGAAGATTTGGTCGATTCCATCACCACCATGCTCAACCCGGAGACTGATATGTAGAACCAGGAGAATGCTGCGACCAATACGGAGAACGCTATGCTGAATACGGAGCGTCATGAATGGAAGCTTGTTGCCTTGCTCGGGATACTGGACATCGAGATGACGACTTGGAGGGGAGTGTCAAGATTATCAATCCGTCCTCTCTCGTGATACATACTCCGTGGATACCGATGGCCGTGGACCTAGTTCCTAAAACCACCGCAACCGTCGTTGGCGCTATGTACGCTGCCACCTCCGGCTCAACTTCACTTCTGCTCTGCCATCGACTGCGATCAGTTTCCCTAAAGTTCACTTCTGCTACTTAAGTTCATTACGATTATATTTCAATTAACTTCAGTGTATTCTGATACTATCAAGAACCCGGAGGTATGTAGAATAAATCTCATACATGTATATTTCGATATCCGTTTATTTCTTTGTCCTGAAAGTAAGAATTATTGGCGACTTGAGAAACGACAAATTCAATATCAGGAATAGGATAGGCGTCAAGGTAGGTGTAGCGATTGATTGTCTGCGAATAGTCTATAACCATCCTCTTTTTACGACTTTCATTTGTGACAAAAGCTTGAGCTCTCCAGGGGGATCTACTTTCTTCAATAATTTCGTCTGCAAGCAATTTCTCAATTTCGTTTTTCATGAACTCTCTATCTTCAGTGCTGTATTTTCGTGATTTTCAGACAATTGGTTTCACATTTCCCGAGAGATGTTCAAAAAGTGGAGGGGGTTCGATTTTAGCGGGTGCCAAGTAGCATACCGTGTTGGGAGGCTTGGGTCCCCCAAAAGAAAATGAGAGCTCCGAATGTTGTTTAAGAAGGTCGTGGCCGACAATGATGCTTGCGCACAGATCTGAAAGGACACTAAGCCTCACGTTTTCGTGTTGGTGACCTAGAAATTTCAGTTGTGCAAGGCAGTAAATCGCAAAAATCGCTCCTCTTTATAAAACTGGTGACAGCTCAAACCCTGAAAACTACAGGCCTATTTCTCTCATTAGTGTTCTCTCAAAAATTCTAGAAAAAATTATAAAGAATAGATTGATGAACTACCTGACGAAAATTAACTTTATTCACCCAAGTCAGTTCGGCTTCCAGAACGAGAAGGGAGTGGATGATGCACTATACGAATTTACTAATTTCGTCCATAAAGCTATAGATTCGAAAAACAAAGTAATCAACTGCTTTCTGGACGTTTCAAAATGCTTCGATTGCATAAATAAGAAACTGTTATTGGAAAAACTAGAATCTATTGGTATAAGAGGGATAACTCACGAATGGTTTTCGTCATATCTATTTGATCGTGAGCAGGTGGTAGCCATCGAAGATGTATATAGTGATGTAGGAAAACTAGAAGAATATAGTATAAGCCAAGGTACGGCACTAGCGCCAATTTTATTTTTAATTTATATAAATGAAGCTTGTGAATTAAATACTAAAGGTAAATTGATTCTGTTTGCGGATGACCTTTGTTTAGTGAGTCATGCCAAGAGTTGGGAGAGATGCTACAATGAAGCCAAAGAAGACATAAAAATCATAAATCAGTGGATGGTTCAGAATCATTTAACACTAAATTCAAACAAATGTGTATTTGTACCTATATGCAAAAATCGGGATGAAGGTCCGAGTAATATGACGATAGTGGCACATGAAGACACATGTAGAACCACAACTGGATGCGCAGGCTGCCTAACAGTATCCAGAGCGAATGAAGCTAAATACTTAGGAATCTCTATTGACTGTAATTTATCATGGAAAACTCATGCCAAAAACACAGCTAATAAACTAAGGAAATGTGTATATTATATGTATAACTTGAGGTTCCTACCAGATAGATTAAAAAGAGTTGTCTACATGGCCATTGTGCAATCTATACTGCAATTCGGCATTATTGCTTGGGCAGGTACATACAGATCTGTGATAAATCCACTTTATACCATACAAAAAAGAATACTTAAAATCGCTCATAAGTTACCACCTAGTTACCCTACGAAAGACTTATTTAATAGATGCCAAGTTTTAAGCATTTATCAATTATATGTAAAAAGCCTAATCATGTTTGCTTATAAAAAGAGAAAATTAATAGAACAAAACATAAGATACACAAGGGGGCACCCCCATAGGATACATATCCCCATCATAAAAAAGTCGTCCACCATGTCAGCACCATTTTACAAAACTCTCATTGTGGTTAACAATTTCTTCAACTTCTACCACAACCAACTTAAATTCAAATTAACTCCTAAAATAATCTCTAGAAATATTGATGCACACTTCTCACATATGAATGAAGACCTATTCCACTCAAAGCTAATCAACTCATACTATACAATATAATAGAAAGTAAAAGAAAAAATGAATAAATAAAACAAAATAAATAAATAATGATAATAATTAAAATGACAATACTAGTAAAAATAAACTTACACTTACACAATTGAGACCACTTTAATACATTCAATAACGATTTAAAAATACAGTACGGCTAACCAAGAACGGACCGCACACTAGCCGAGCTACGCGGTTTCGTCCACTAGATGTTCCTAGATTGTTATAAAATTTATAATATATTTATAATAGTTGTATTTAATATTCCATTAATTTATTATGTTTGTGCACTGTAGATATATGTTGTTGTGAACTTTTGTTAAATTATATAATATAAGGTAATTATTTTGTAAAATAGGTACTATAAAAAGTGGAAAAAAAAAAAAAAAAAAAAAAAGTAATTGTAATTGGGGAGTTGCAATTGCAGTCATTTGTAATTGGGGAGTTTAGTGATGTAGAAGCCATGGAAACAGTTCCTGACATTGGATACATTGTGAAATGAAACTTCTCAGCAAACTGTCGGGAGATGAATGTTTCGGAACTACCAGTGTCAATCAACGCTTGAGTAGGTACATTGTTTACCTGGATAGCGACAGTAGCTTTATCTAATGACGAAGAAGAGGCTGCAATGAGAGCGGAAGACTTAGGTGTGTTTGATGGTTTCTTAGGAGATTGACACATTGATGCCCAGTGCCCCTTCTTCTTGCAATTACCACATTCAGCGTCCAAAGCAGGGCATTGCTGACGAGATTTATGCCGAGTAAGACCGCAGAAATAGCATTGGTGCTGATTTTGACGAATGGCTGCTAGTGCTAAATTAGTACGATCTGGTAAAGATTCCTGTGGATTAGAAAAGGTAGCATTAAGATTCGGTTCGAATTGAGAATAAGTGGCTGATTGATGTTTAGCCGATTCTAAGGCACGAGCCTTTTCAATAGCCTCGTCTAACGTCAATGTGCTGAATTCAAGTAGTCTCAAACGAATGTTCTGAGAGTTGATGCCCCGGATAAACGCATCCCGGACGTAACTTTTCCGGTGCATTTCAGCGTCAACGGCTTGGAATTCGCAGTGTTTGCTGAGGATCTCCAGAGCCTGATGGTACTGGTCGATTGATTCTTCTGGAGCTTGCTTCCGGATCGCTAACTGATGCCTAGCAAATACCTCATTTGCCGGCTTGACGTAAATAGATTTCAGTATTGCTATTGCTTCCTGATACGTACCTTTGTCTGCTATAAGAAGATAGACTGAATGTGATACGTGATTGATAAGTAGCATCAACTTATTGGCATCGTCGGCTTCTCGAAACGATGAGATGAAATTTTCAAACGTCTTGAGCCAGTATTTCCACTCTTGAGCTGCCGTGGGCGAGTGCAGGTCGACATCAAACTTGTCGGGCTTCAAGAACTTGTCCATTTCTCGTTTTACTATGTTTTTGTTTTATGATGAATAAATTGTTGTAAAAGTAAACCTTTAGTAAAGTAAGGCTTTATTCATCATAAAACACGGATTAATGAATTCTGAGAAATTGAGAGAGATAAAATGGAATTTGAACATATGGTATCGAGACGCAATTTAGATAACAAATAATTACAGTAGTAACTACCACAAATATTGAATACAAATTATAGACAATCGAGGAGATATTCTAGTACTGATTCTCTTGAGTGGAGATTCCAGCCACATCTCAGTTATGATGGAACCCTTTCATTAAGAAAACCACAAGAAGATTCAGGAAAATCAAGTTATATTGAAGTCATTGAAGAAACAACATGACTTCAAGGATATTTGGTGTCTACTCAGATGAATGTCACCTGCATGGAAAAAAGTGTTGCTACTCACCAGATGAAGTAATGAATCTAATACTTCTCTGAAAAGATTGGGAGATGCTATATTTGTCAAACTTTTCGCTGCACTCAACAGTTCACAGTAGTCAAGGAAATCCTTGAAAGTGCTCCTGCATGTTCCAATTGTTTAATTGCTGTTTTACTGAGGTACACTAGGTGGGGCTGGTGTTGCACGTCATGGATTGTCACGATAAAAGGTATCTACTCCTCCGTTTTGAACGTAGGTTTACATTTAAGAGACTGTTTTCAAGCAGAAATGCTTAGGTATCTCAACTCCCAGAAAGGCACTCTGTAGCCCCAAAACCCCACAGGTCATAATAATGCAATGCAATTCCGTTTTATTGTGAGAATCCTTGGTCATGCATAGTGTAAAGCACTTTATAATGTCAGTAGTCATCTTAGTAAATCTGAAAACCCCGCTTTACCAGCCTTGAATGAGTATTATCGAACTGCTTAATTATTTTTCAGGATTTGGTAAAATGCAAACAAGACCAAATCAACCAACTCCTCAAAGAAAAGCAGATGGACAGAGCCGCACTGACAAACGCGGCGCAGCAGGCTGATGATCTGGAACGCAAGCTTGGTATCCTTCAACTTGATTATGACAAAGTAATTGTTTACCATTTACACGAATTCATCATCATGAGTTTTCTATGATTTTATTCATTCACAACATCTCATTTCTGCCAAACATTAGCAGGAACCTTCCACTCCAGTCCTACTTTGTAACTTGTGGAAATAGTAATGAAGAGATATTATTACTAACGCTATATCTGAGGTGTATCAAGAACGGTAGACGATTACGAACTGAACTGTTTGTTATAATTCGCCATGTCATATGGTTATTGTCATGGTCAAGAAAAGACGCCCATTCACAATTCATTCCAATCTGAGTTTTCGTTGAATAAAGCCTATTATTCGAGGCAATCCTATTATTACAATTTATTCAACGAAAACTGTTTAAAAGGTACAATGGATAAATATCTACGTCCCGCACGTTTATCGGCGGATCCAACCTCAAGCACCGCTCAAGAGGAATTCCTCCATTGGGAGAAGACGTTTCGGAACTTCCTCACGATTTGCGAGAACGACGACGACAAACCCCTCAGCGATGCGGTAAAACTTTGTTTATTCACTAATTATATATCTCCTTCAATCCATAAGTTGGTGGATAGTCACGAAACGCTTGAATCGGCAATGAGAGCTCTTGAAAGTATTTTTATTCAGCCAAAAAACGTAATTTACGCTCGATACTGCTTAGCCACTCGAAAGCAAAAACCAGGCGAGTCGGTTGATCAATTTTTACAGGCACTAAACCTTCTCGAAAAAGAGTGTGAGTTTCAAGCAGTAGATGCCAAGACGAATCATGAAGAGCACGTTCGAGACTCATTGATAAATGGATTGGCTTCAAACCCGATACGCCAACGACTACTGGAGAACAGAAGTCTGACGCTCAGTGAAGCAATAAATCAAGCTAGGGCTTTGGAATCTGCTTATTACAATTCCCTCAAATTCCCTCAAACTAATGAATTTACAGCAGCAGCACCAGCGATTCGCGAGAACGCTGCCAAAAAAGAGCTCGATAAGGAAGATCCAACTACTGCAGCGGCTGCTAAATCCTCATGCTACTTTTGTGGTCAGAAACGACACCCTCGCAGCCGATGTCCGGCAAACGGAATGACATGCAGTAAATGCAGTAAGATTGGACATTTCAGCACGGTTTGTAAATCAAAACCCAGTTCTCAGAAAACCGCAAGTACTGAAGTATCTGAAGGTTTAGGAGCTACATTTACAACAGCTGCTTCAGTAGGTGCTACCTTAAGCAAAGCTATAGTACCTATACAGATAAATAATTTCAAGTGCAAGGCTCTAGTCGACACAGGAAGCACGACCAGTTTCATTGATCACACTTTAGTCAGTAAATTTCAAGTTCAAATTTTACCTTCAAACCAACGTATAACAATGGCGAGTTCCGCCCTGTCCTCAACAGTAGAAGGATGTTGTAATGTCAAATTGAGAATTCAAGAACACATTCACGAAAATGTTACACTCCTCATCATGAAAAACCTTTGTGCTGATGTCATAATCGGACATGACTTATTAGCAAGACACCGTTCACTTGAAATGAAATTGGGAGGACTTGAGGATCCACTTTCTATATGTAATTTAGCAGAAGCTAATGTGCCACCTATTTCACTTTTCAAGAACCTCACTCCTGACTGCAAACCGATTGCTATCAAATCGCGTTTTTATTCCAAAGAAGACACCGAATTCATTAAATCCGAAATTTCGAAATTGATAGCAGATGGGGTGATAGAGGAGAGCATATCGCCCTGGAGAGCTCAAGTGCTGGTAGTCAAGAGCGAAATAAGGAAGAAAAGAATGTGTATAGATTATTCCCAGACTATTAATAGGTACACTCAGCTTGACGCTTATCCCATACCCAAAATAGAGAAAATTATCGAACAAGTATCGAAGAACAACATATTCAGCACTATAGATCTAAAATCTGCATATCATCAAGTTCCAATTTTGGAGAGCGAAAAATTGTTTACTGCTTTTGAAGCCGATGGTACTCTGTATCAATTCAAACGTATCCCTTTTAGTGTCACAAATGGAGTACCGGCCTTTCAGAAATTCATCAATACGATAATCAAACGGGAAAACCTAAAGGAGACCTATGCCTATCTAGATGTGACAGTTTGCGGCAAGACGCAGGAAGTACACGATGATAATCTCAAGGCTTTCCTAAAAGCAGTCAGAAAATATAATTTAACCATTAACGAACAAAAATCAAAATATTCACAAACAAACATCAATCTACTGGGATACAATATTGTAGATAATACTATCAAACAAGATGGGGACCGATTGCAACCACTCCGTGAGATGCCTGCTCCGAAAAATGCAAAGGAACTCAAACGGGTCTTAGGAATGTTCGCTCATTTCGCAAAGTGGATTCCCAAGTTTTCAGATAAAATTCGTCCACTTGTGCTAACAAAATCTTTCCCATTAGCATCAGATGTACAAGTGCTAATAGAGACCCTTAAGGACGACATATCCAAGGCAGTTTTAACTTCAATAGACGATAAAGTGCCATTCACTGTTGAAACCGATGCGTCAGAGTATGCGATTGCAGCTACGTTGTCCCAAGCAGGACGGCCCATTGCCTTTTTTTCGAGAACACTCTCCGAATCTGAACGTCACCAACCCGCTGTAGAAAAAGAAGCTGCAGCAATCGTAGAATCTCTTCGCAAGTGGCGACATTACCTCATCGGTCGTCCTTTTCAAATTGTCACAGACCAAAAATCAGTTTCGTTCATGTTCAATAGTAGTAGGCACAGCAAAATCAAGAACGAAAAGATTGCGAGATGGCGTTTGGATCTAGCTTGTTTCAAATATGAAATTGTTTACCGTTCAGGAAAAGACAACATTGTTGCTGACACTCTTTCGCGAATCTGTGCGTCAACAACATTATCCGATCTTTTCAAGCTACACAAAACCATGTGCCACCCAGGGGTCACAAGGATGGTGCATTTCATTCGATGTAAGAATTTGCCGTACTCTGTTGACGATGTTAAGCGAATGACTTCAAACTGTAACGACTGTGCGGAACTCAAACCCAGATACTATAGGAATGAAGGAGTCCTTGTCAAAGCGACGGCACCATTTGAGAGGCTTAATTTGGATTTCAAGGGACCTCTTCCTTCCTCATCACGAAATCGCTATCTACTAACGATAGTAGACGAGTACTCTCGTTTTCCTTTTGTCTACCCTTGCTCAGATTTGACAGCATCCACAGTGATTGATCGTCTGACGATGCTGTTTTCAGTTTTTGGAATGCCCTCGTACATCCACTCTGATCGAGGAGCAGCTTTTATGTCTGTAGAGCTTAAAAATTTCCTGACAGCTCAAGGTATAGCTACCAGCAGAACTACAGCATATAACCCGAGAGGAAACGGCCAAGTCGAGAGATATAATGGAATAGTTTGGAAAACGATACAATTGGCACTCCGCTCGGCTGGCTTAGATATCAAAAACTGGGAGCAGGTCATACCTCAGGCCCTTCATTCTGTCAGGTCACTCTTGTGTACGACAACTAATACGACTCCTCATGAGAGGATGTTCCACCATCCACGTAAATCAGCAAATGGACAATCGCTTCCTACCTGGCTAACATCACCAGGCAGTGTTCTGATGAAACGGCTACCTTCTCAAGGTAGTAAGTACGATCCCGCTGTCGAACTAGTAGAACTCCTCGAAGCGAACCCTGACTATTCTCATGTGCGCCTGTCTGATGGCAGAGAGACGACGGTATCCAACCGCTACTTAGCGCCGGCAGGGGAAGCCAAAACCATTGATATTCCGCTCATCATTCCTGATGAAGATTATACCAGATCACCAGGAAACAACCGTGACGAGACACCGCCTCCAATTTCTCCTAGACCTAGCTCCGACAACGAATCTTCGAAGCCTCCGCTCCCGCCTCCATCTCAGACCAGATTAGAAACCCCAGAGCAAGAACTGCGGCGTTCCGAAAGAAGGAGGCAACCACCCAAATATCTGGAGGATGACGTTTAAATTCAAGAGGGGGAAAATGTTATAATTCGCCATGTCATATGGTTATTGTCATGGTCAAGAAAAGACGCCCATTCACAATTCATTCCAATCTGAGTTTTCGTTGAATAAAGCCTATTATTCGAGGCAATCCTATTATTACACTGTTTATTAGACTTCTTATCGGATTCATGAACGGACATGATACATAACATTTCCTCCTTTTTTAATCTATAATTCATTTTGAAAAAATAGAATAATTATACAATGTAAATTACTAAAATAAATACAAGGTTTCTTCAAGTTAAATAAATCCTACTATCTTATTAGTAAATAATAATTCTGCATCAGGTAATCATACAAACATTAGCAGTATAATCAGGCGAAATAATTAAAGTTAGTGAAATTAATGCTTAGCTTTATTCAACAATCGTTCAGATCTTCTAAGAGTATTTTTTTCCTCCACCTGATTTATTTTCCGATCGTTGTAGAGTGGTAGTTTAATCATTTGGTCAACATGACGCTTCCAGACTTCTCCACTTTCTATTTCTACTAGCCAAGTAACTGGTGACAACTTTTTTGTACAGACTGTTGAACCAAATTCAAACTGAAATCACAATTGGCGCCCTGCCGCTGGGCATTGCGGTTTAGTGGCTTGCCCCTGTTAGCGAAGTTGAAGCCAACGCATGGATCGCATGTTTTACTGATCCACACTAACCTTGTCATTGTCAAATGTGCTTTTCCCAAACCAAGTTCTGCTACCAGAAATAAAGTTTTCTACTTCAATTCACGCTGTTATTATATCTGCGTTAAATACCTGCACAACAGGTTATGATAGGCCCAGTGAAGTTTTGAAGTGAAAATCGTGATCCCTCTTTTTGTCGTGTGCGTAAGTAAAGTGCGAATGTACACGGTTCCCTTACAGTTCCGGGCACATGGTAAGTCGTGAATGAATTTATCTATAATAAATCAAATCGCGATTATCCACCGTTCAACATGTCAGGAAACTCGAATTCCACACAAATCGAGAAGTTAATTGGCCGCGAAAATTTCAACTCTTGGAAATTCGCCGCACAAGCTGTGTTAGAGGTTAAGGACCTATGGGAAGCAGTGCTAGGCACGGAACAAAACCCCAAAAAAGTATCTAAGGCACGTTCAGAAATAATTCTAACGGTCGACAAGGTAATTTACCCACATATTGTCAAGACCAAAACGGCTAAAGAATGTTGGGATGCTCTACAGAGTGCATTTGAAGACTCAGGATTGACGAGACGTATTTCTCTCTTACAATCTCTCCTAGTCAAGCTTGTTGATTTTCCTAACGTTGAACAATATTGCAACCACATTTTGACCACTGCACAAAAATTAAACGAAATTAATTTTGAAGTCAGTGATGAGTGGATTGGTTCACTGTTACTGGCGGGTCTACCAGATGAATACCGACCAATGATTATGGGTTTGGAGAGCTCAGGTACCCAAATTACTTCAGACTCCGTAAAAGTCAAACTCCTTCAGGAGATAGGTAACCGTGAGCATAAACCAAAATCCTCTAACGTCGAATCTGCACTTTATTCTGGGAAGCCTAAGCAGCGTGACAGACCTAAATGTTCATTTTGCCATCGGTTCGGCCATGTAGCTCAAACTTGTCGCAACCTACAGAAAGTGAAAAATCAGCCTACACCCGCTAACCACAAGTATAGCAATAGGAAGGCATTTTTCACATGCGGTTTCTCAGCCATGACCACTGAATCCTCAAAATTATGGTACTTGGATTCAGCCGCCTCAACCCACATTACGAATGATGCAACTAAACTCGTATGTGAAGTACCAACAGATACCAATAATCTCAGTGTTGACAACCGAAGTATAGCTGCCACTATGAAAGGCACTGTAAATTTTTTAGTTACCACTTCTGAAAAAGTTAAACCAACAGAAGTTGAAGTGAAGAATGTTTTGTATGCACCTAATGCAGCAGCAAACCTCCTCTCCCTGAGCCGTATTGTAAACAAGGGTAACACCGTAGTCTTCAATAAAGATGGTGGTTATGTTTATGATGAAAGCGGAGAAATTTTCGCTACCGCTCAAGAAACCAATGGCATCTACCGTTTAAATATTCAGGAAGAGACAGCTTTCTTTTCCCGAAACAAGAGTGCCCTCTGGCATCGCCGACTTGGCCATCTCAATGCAAGAGGTGTCTCCATCTTGAAAAATAACTCTACTGGCATAACTGGAAGCACTGACGTGATAGGGACATGCGAATTATGTATGGAAGGCAAACAAACTAGATTTCCATTTAAATACAAGGGTAATCGTTCAGATGATTTGCTCAACTTGGTGGTGAGCGATGTTTGTGGTCCAATGGAACAAAAGTCGATTGGTGGAAGCTCATATTTTCTCACCCTTATCGATGACCATTCCCGATACGTCACAGTGTATTTTTTGACCAACAAAAGCCAGGTTTCTGATTGTATTGAAGAGTTTCAAGCCATGGCAGAACGTCAGAAAGGTCGACCATTGAAAAATTTCAGGAGCGATATGGGCACTGAATATTTGAACCAAAAGGTGAAAAATAATTTCAAAAAAGCAGGAATTATTCAACAAACTACCCACCGATATTCACCATCTTCCAACGGTCTTGCAGAACGGATGAACCGTACTCTCGTTGAAAAAGCTCGCACAATGCTTGCAGATGCTGAACTTGGAAAGGAATATTGGGCAGAAGCAATTGCAACAGCAGCATATCTAGTAAACAGATCGCCTGCACGAGCTCTCAATGGGAAAACACCCTATGAATTGTGGGAAGGATCTAAACCAAACTTGGAGAACCTAAGAATATTTGGCTGTAATGCTATGGTTCACATTCCAAAAGAACTCAGGAAGAAATGGGACCCAAAGTCCGAAAAATTGCGTTTTGTCGGATATTGCATGGAGACGAATGGTTATCGGCTGATGCACCCTTCTACAAAGGATGTAACTATCAGCCGTGATGTTGTGTTTTTGGAGGATGACGACCCCCTACCTTCGGTCAAGCCCAACCCCCCACAAACAACAATATCTGTTGAGCCATCCACAACTCCCATTCCGATGATAACCCTCGATTCAGATCCAATTTCACCTGAACTAACCACATCATCTGATGACTCTATCAGTTCCTACCCTGATGACGATGATGACAGTGATTTTTATGTTCCATCCGAGATCATTGACTCCCCTACATCCGAAGCAGTACCTCGAAGATCGGAGCGGACCCCACAACCCAAAGTATGGACTGACTTTATCACCTATTTTGCTGAACAAGACGCGGACTGTCCACAGACATACCGTGAAGCCATGAACAGCGACCATTCTGCTGAATGGGCTGCAGCAATGGAGGACGAACTTTGCTCCTTCAGGAAGAATGACACATTTAGAGTGGTTAACCTTCCACCTAACAAAAAGGCCTTATCCACTAAATGGGTATTTAAAGTGAAGAATGAAGGAGACCATCAGCGTTACAAGGCAAGACTTGTAGTGCGTGGATGTTCACAAAAAGCTGGCCTCGACTATACCGAGACGTACTCTCCAGTTGTGAAGTATGCATCCATTCGTTTCCTCTTGTCTCTAGCTGCTCACTGGAACATGGACATTGATCAACTTGATGTCAAAACAGCCTACCTATATGGGAATCTGACTGAGGAGATTTACGTTACGCCACCCTCAGAATTCTTGGAACCCCATGATGTTGGGAAGGTTTGGCGACTCAACAAATCCATGCATGGACTAAAACAGTCTGGCCGTTGCTGGAACGCCAAAATTGATTCTGTTTTACGTGAGCTCAAGCTGACTCGTTCATCTGCTGATCCTTGCATTTATTTTCGTTCGAGCGAGGAGGGGATGGCAGTGATCGCTCTATACGTTGATGATCTAATTCTTTTGACAGATAATCAGAAAATGAAAACTGAAATTAAAAAGAAACTTCATCGTGAGTTCGAGATGAACGACTTGGGCAACATGAAACATTGCCTAGGAATGGAAATTTCCCGTGACAGAAACAATGGAAAGCTCTGGATATCCCAGGAGAACTACATCGCAAAAACACTGAAGCGTTTCTTCATGGACGAATCCAAGCCGATCTCGACCCCAATGGACTGCAGTTCTACAGACCAGCTGAATCTAACACCTGATGAAATGAAGCAAAACAAACCATTTGACAGTGATGTTCCTTACCAAGAAGCAATAGGGTCATTATTGTATATCTCTATCATATCCCGACCTGACATTGTATTTGCAGTGAACATTCTCAGCAGGTATAACACCAATTATCAAAAACGACATTGGATAGCAGTAAAAAGGCTGATGAGATACCTTAAAGGCTCCCTGAACCTCAAATTAGAATTTTCCAAATCTGATCATTTTGAATTGAATACATATTGTGACGCAGACTACGGAAACAAATTAAATCAAAGAAATTCAGTTTCTGGAATATGCTGTGAGATAGGAAGCAATTTCATTTCTTGGGCCAGTCAGAAACAAAAGTCTATTTCTATTTCTACAAATGAGGCTGAATATGTTTCTTTATCTCTTGGAATCCAGGAAACCTTATGGTTACGTCGGTTAGTTGCTGAAATTGTCCCTAACATTCTTAAAAATCCTACAACCGTTTTTTGTGATAACCAAGGTGCAATCGATTGGGCTACCAACGATATGGTCACTAATCGAAGTAAACATATAGATATTAGATATCACTTTATTCGGCACCATGTTAAAAATCAAGAAATTGTTATTAAGTACATTCCAACTGATAAAATGATTGCTGACGTGTTTACTAAGGCATTGGCTGGGCCTAAGCACACAACTTTTGTAAATCTTCTAGGTCTTGTCCAAGTTTGAACCTTGAGTAGTCAATTACGTTTTTTCCTTCTTTTTTATTGCGTCATTTCTAATCCTGTATTTTTGTTATTTTGATTTGTGAAATTCTCCAATTGTAAATTAGCCAAATTGCATTTCGTTCGAAGGGGCGTGTTGAACCAAATTCAAACTGAAATCACAATTGGCGCCCTGCCGCTGGGCATTGCGGTTTAGTGGCTTGCCCCTGTTAGCGAAGTTGAAGCCAACGCATGGATCGCATGTTTTACTGATCCACACTAACCTTGTCATTGTCAAATGTGCTTTTCCCAAACCAAGTTCTGCTACCAGAAATAAAGTTTTCTACTTCAATTCACGCTGTTATTATATCTGCGTTAAATACCTGCACAACACAGACTCCGATAACCCATTTTCCTTTATCTTTCCTGTAATCCCTCACCTGAACTCTATCCCTTTAAAAAAAAAAATTGAATTCTGGGAGAAGCAGTTGTGGCACTTCGCTCACACTGCTTCTGCTCGACAATTGTCCGGGCTTCGGAAGGAAGGAACAAGTCAAAACGTGTTTTAATTTCCCTACCGTACATTAAAAACGCTGGAGTCTTGCCCGTGCTACAATGTGCAATAGTACGATAATCCCATAAGAAAGAAATTACAGCCTGATCAAGACATTGGCCTGACTTACAAATTTTATCAACCTTGTCTTTGAAAATTCCAACAAAATTTTCCGCTGCACCGTTGGTTGCAGGGTGATGTACTGGAGAGAAAGTCTGTTTAATACCGAAGTCAGATAAAAATGACCTGAATAAATCACTCCGGTATTGTGGTCCGTTGTCGCTCACTACCTGATCTGGCAAACCAAAACGAGAGAATAAATTTTTGAAAACTTTGATTACCTTTTCAGCTTTCGTGTTGTTTCCCATATCAATTACTTCCGGCCACTTGGAATATGCGTCAATTATCAACAAAAACATTCTGTCATAAAATGGTCCTAAGAAATCTGTATGTAGCCTACTCCACGGTTTATGAGGATAAGGCCAATGACATACGCTGACTTTAGGAGGGTCTTTCCTGTTTCCTTGGCAGAATGTACAAGAATAGGCCGTTTGCTCTACGTCACAATCTACGTTTGGCCACCAGAAATAAGAACGACAGACCGACTTCATCTTAACGATCCCAAGATGTGATTCGTGTAAGAGCATGAGAACAGATTTTTTTAAGGCTTCGGGAATGACAATTCGAATGCCCCAAAATAAACAATGCTGGTCAACAGATAATTGATGCCGTTTTAAATAAAACTTTTTCTCGTCAGTATTCATGTTTTTATCTGAATTTGGCCATCCGTGTATGACCCAAGATATGATATTCTTTATCAACCTGTCATTGGATGAAGCTTCAGATATACGTTTAAATGTTAATTTAGGCCCTAATCCTTGATTAATATAGAACAAACATGAAAATTCGGTTTTAAACACTTGAGTATTATCCTCAATCGGCAGTCGGGAGAGAGCGTCACAATTCCCGTTTGCTGTGGATCGAACAATTTCAATTTTGTAATTAAAACTTGATAGAAAATAACTCCATCTCAACAACCGGTTCTGTAAAATCAAAGATTCTTTGACGCCCCAAAAATGAACTTAAGCGGTTCATGGTCTGTTTTTAAGATAATTTCGGTACCATATATAAAATTGTAAAATTTTTTAAATCCAAAAACAATTGCTGCTGCTTCCTTGTCTAAAATTGCCCTATGCAATTCATTTGTGGGAATTATTTTCGATGCAAAATATATAGGTTTTTCTATGCCCGAATCAAATCGGTGAGATAAAATAGCTGACAATCCATGGAAACTTGCGTCACACGCCAGAACTAATTGTATGTTTGGATCGTAAATGGTTAAAATTTTATCTGAAGATATCTCTGTTTTTACCGTTTACAGCTTCTTGACATTTACGATCCCAAACCCAATTAGCATTGTTCAAAAGCGAATACAATGGTTGTAATTTAGCTGCTCTATTCTCAAGGAATATTTCATAATAAATAACAAGCCCTAAGAACGCTTTCAGTTCTCGTACATTTTTCGGAACCGGCGCGTCTGTAATTGCACGAATTTTAGATGGGGATGGTTTCAACCCTTCATTATCAAGAAGAAAACCTAAGATTTCCACTTTGCTTTCCAAAAAATCACATTTCATTGGGTTAACTTTTATACCTACTTCGTTCAATTTAAAACAAATCTGATCTAGCGTATTAATATGTTCCTCATCAGTTTTCCCAGTGCAATATATATTATCGAGGTAAATAGCTACGTGTGGTATACCCCTTAGAGTATCTTCTAGAATATCTTGACATTCTCCGGGACTAGACGCTACACCCTCGGGTAATTTGGTGTACCTGAATAATCCATCTTCAGTAATTATAGTCAAGGCATCACGAGAAGATTCGTCTACCGAAAATTGCATAAATGCATGTTTTAGATCTATCTGCGACCATTTATTTCCTATCCCTAAGACATGAAATATTTGTTCTTTTGTAGGGACCGGATGTCTTTTGATAATCAAATTAGGATTTACTGTCAACTTAAAGTTTCCGCACAAACGTACGTCACCATTTGATTTTAAAACAGGGATAACTGGGGTTGCCCATGCACTTACGGCAACAGATTCCAAATTGCCTGCCTCTATTAGTCTTTTAATCTCCTTTGAAACCTTCTCTTTCAACGCAAATGGCACATGGTATGGTTTGAGTTGTATAGGAATAGTATTAGGCTTGAATACCAGTTTGACTTTACGTCCTGTATAAATACCTTGCCCTTCCGAAAAGAGAGGCGGATACTTCAATTGTAGATATTGCACAGTTTCATTTTCTCTGCTATCCTGGTGAAATAAATTCGTCATATTTGGCGCACGAACAAAATAACCACTAAATGGAGGCCACATATTAAGTGAACAGAGCCAATTACGACCAATTAAATTTGGCCCTGACCCTTGCAATACATACACGTTTAGTTGACGTTTACATTTGCGATACGTTACAGTGACATTTTGCATTACTCCTAATGGATATATTTTAATATCATTGTAACATTTGAGAACCAAGTTCGTAGGTGCTAACTCGATATTCGGAAAAAACCTTTTTTTTACTCGTTCAGATATAACTGACACTAAACTACCGGTGTCGACTTCCATAATTAGAGGTACATTGTTTACTTCAAGACTCACCTCAAATGGTTTTACAATTTTAAGCGGGGTACCTGTATTGTGAAATTCCGTTTCGGTACTTTCCTGCGGATTGATGGATTCGAGAGGGAAGAAGTCCGTGGATTCACTGTCCTCGTCACGATTTTGCCCTTGGATGTCTTTATCTTCCGAAAGATGATTCACGCGATGATGCCGATTTTGTACGCCTGCGGAATAATTTCTTTTGCGACAAGCAGCCTTTACATGTCCCTTGATGCCACAATACTCGCAAGTTCTTGAGTTGAGCGAACAATTTCGAGCAAAGTGATTCGGTAAACCACAACAATAACAAACCGCGTCGTTGTGCTGCCTTGGAATGTTACGTTGTTTGTTGACATTGCCGGGCTGGCGATACTTATGTTGATCTGACTTGTGTCCTCGCTGACTTGTACCGGCGCCTGGACGCTGCTTTTGTGCGTATCGTTTTGATACCTTTCGAATACTGTTCAGGTCGGCTTCCGGAAACTTGGGACTTTGATTCAACTCCCTTGCTTTAATTGCGTCTCTTGTTGCTGATTCGCGAGACAAAGCCAGAGAAACCGCCTTTTTGAACGTTAAATTTTGGGTACGAAAAAGTTCTTCTCTGGTTTCTTGATCCCGAATACCGCATACAATTTGATCTCGTAGAGCTTGCTCTAAATTGGAGAAGTTGCAATACAAGGCTAACCGTTTTAACCGAGCAATAAAATCAGATACACTTTCGGTTTTAGCTTGCTGAGCTCGATTGAAAGCACATCTTTCCATAGCTTCAGACGGAACAGGTTCTAAGTGATCGCGCACGAGTTTAATCAAATCTTCGTATGCAATGTCCTTTGGTTTTTTTGGAGCAGAGAGCGAACGAACAAGCGAGTACGTTTCCTCATCAACTTTAATCAATAATTCCGCAACCTGCTTGGATTGAGGAACGTCCTGTGCGATAAAATACAGTTCAAGCCGTTCTTCGAATGCTGACCACTGATCCTTGCCCAATCTAAAATAAATGTGCGCTTGCGTATTACTCATCTTCCGTTTGGGTAGGATTTCGGTCCTTGTCGCAGAATCTTGGGTTATTCGTCCGTCTCTCACTGCCTCTACCACGTATTTTCGAAGCTGATCTATGTGCACTTTCTCAAGGTCCTCTTCGAAACGAATTTGACGCAGAAGTGAAACCAAATCAGCTTTCGCTAAATTGTACACCCACGAGACTCGAGTTTCCCCTTTTCTCAACTCTTCGTCACACATTCGCGATTTATCGGAAAGTTTTTCCACGAATTTAAATGCACTTTACGACTGCAATAGTAGCTTTGCGATTACCAAAAAAACTTCACGATTACATAACACGTGCTACGGTTTATCCTCGTCGCCACAACTGAGGTGTATCAAGAACGGTAGACGATTACGAACTGAACTGTTTATTAGACTTCTTATCGGATTCATGAACGGACATGATACATAACAATATCCAATGTAAATGGTAAATTGCAAAATGCTGAAAGACAATTTCAGTAAAAGCTTGAAGCTCCACTTGTCGATTTGCAGTTTAATACACTGGATACCAAAAAACCGGCGCATTTGAATTGTTGTCGAAGAGTCAAGTTTAAATCGATAACAGTTGGGTTAGAGTCAATATTAAGGTCAATAACAAGGTTAACAGAGATTACGTGCAGAGGTTCTCATGAATTCACGATAGAAGCCTACAGGAAACCGTGAAATTGGTAGCTACACCAGAAGGCCGGCATCAGGGCGTCCAAGGGCGACGGATCCTGCTGCAAACCCAAGCAGCTCAGTCCAAGCAGCGTGATCTCTAGCAAATTAAAGACGAGCCGTTCGGTGTGCTGGGGTGAGTAGAGGACCTAAAGCACGGACTCTGGAGTGAAGATTAACATCAGCAGGCTTATGTAAGCTTCTATCGTGAATTCAAGAGAGCATTACAGAAAAACTGGATAGTTAAGGAAAAACAGGGATGAACCTCTGCACGTAATCTCTCTTAACCTTATTATTGACCTTACTATTGACTCAAACCCAACTGTTATCGATTTAAACTTGACTCTTCGACAACAATTCAATTGCGCCGGTTTTTTTTGTCTCCAGTGGCTGGTAGTTGTGGCTGTTTATTTATTTATTTAAGTAAAAAAGTAAAGTAAGCAACCATTTCAGGTTGGATTTTCGTCCGACTGCCGTTTTATAGGCGTCGCGGACGTCATCGGCTGTCCACCTAGGTGGATCAGAATTGTTCCGATGATTTCGCTTAAAGCTACTCATTGCCTCGCCCCCTTGAGTTGAGAGGGGTTCGCCGTACAGAAGCGTGAAGATTACTTGGACGGGACCCACCCACCGGCGGTCCAAGTAATAACCACGCCCGACGTCGCCTAACTTCCGTGATCTGACGAGTACGGGTTCTTTGCGACGCCTGCCCCGTACGGCTTTATTTATTTATTTATTTTTTTTTGGCATCAGACTTATCCATACAGGCATGTTACATAATATATTACAGTAGGGTGATTGCAGTCAGTTAACATACTGCCATGCTTACATAATAATTAATTATCATTGTGAATTTTTGAATGGTACTAAAAATCGTGGCCAATATCGTTGAAATACTTCATTACACTCACATAGAGTTCGGGTCTAACTACTATAAATGTAAAATTGATTGGATAAGGTTCAGTGATCTCATCTAAAATCAATTACCGCTGTCTATCAAATTTCTTACATGAAAGAAGCATGTTCATCAGCATATTCATTCATCACAAGGATCTGACTGCTCTTGGTTGATTCTGTGAAGACAAGCTTTGCATATACCGTGTCCAGTCCGTAATATTGCCATGCTGGAGTTGAATCTCTTATCTTGCCCCCTGACTTCACAACGTTTAGCTGCTTTCGTTGGGAAAAGGAATTTATATCTAATCCCCGCAGGATAGCTACTGCGGTACTCCTGCCATCTTCTCACCTTCGTTTTGCTAAACAGGGAGTACAAATCTTTGTAAGAGTCCAAAAGGTTGCTGTCTTCGTCACAGTAGCAGGCAAGCTTCGCCGCCTTATCTACAACTTCATTACTTTGTACTCCAATGTGTGCCTTTACCCAAACAAATTGTACTGTAACTCGCATGTTGCGGAGCTCGTAGACGCGCTTTTTCAGGAGAACCTGTAGATATTAACTTTTTGATAGAGCCTTTGGATTCTGAAGGTTCTCCATCACACTCTTTGGGTCAGAGACGGTTAGGACGGCTGTTACACTCACCTGAGATACTCCTTTCCTACTATTTTAAAGCAAAGCTGTTCACTGTCGTTGTGTTCTCAAGTGTCGTAGTGGACAACATTTAGGGGATTTATTGTGCAATTTAGACCTTGGGGTCTTCTTCAGATGATATGGAGCCTCTGCTGGAATATAACCATTGTATTTTGACTTGTTGCTCTCCTCATGTTCATAATCTGTTTCATGACTCTGAAACTGGTCAATATTTGCATGGTCAGGTTTGCTCGGACAATTCTTTCAAGTAAATTAAATTATTCCAGGTATGGGCTACAATGACTGAGCTGAAAGTGCGCAATGAAGTGGCCGCTATGGAAGCTGCAGAAATGAAGACGCAGAGCGACAGACTGAAAACAAAAGTTGCCGAGTTGCAAGCACAACTAGAAGATGTTCAGTTCAGAGCTGAGGAAGAAACTATATTCAAGTCCGACATACAGGTAGATAATTCGTATTGTTGTAATTCATGCCCATTGTGATCTAGGAAGACAAATCGCTGAGTAGACTTGGGTTTTGGGGCTTGGCTACGAAGGGAATATTGTCTGAGGTTGAGATAATCAGAACAAATTCTACTTACTTTACTTTTTAGTTATAACGCATAATAATTATTGCCTTTTAAAATGCATTTCCCTCCAATTCATTTATGGTTTCCGTGATTTTAGGTGGCCAATCAACAGAACGAAGAAAAAATTAAGGAACTCGAACAGCTACTACTCATTGAACAAACCAAAAACGAATCACTCCTGGATAATGCTGGACAAGTGAAGGAAGCTTTGACAAAAGTTGCCGCTCTTCAAGCTGAACTGAAGTATGCTATTTCTTCCAAAGAGGAAATGGAAAATGGTCTAACTGCATCTAGAGCACAACTTCAACAACTTGAGCTCGAACTTGGAGACAGTCAACGGAGGCTTGCTGATGCCACTGAGCGTTGTGAAGAGCTTTCCGTCTATAAATCCAAACTTGTAAGTATGTTCTAGCGTAATTTTGGAGCGTTCATTAGATCATGGAAGGAAGGGGACGTAAGTTTTCAGTCGGTTGAGCCCATGAAATGGACCAGGGTCATTCTCATACAATAAGACCATTTGGCTTTTCTGGACCCTGCAAGTTGGGGAAAAAATAAAGCAACTTTTTGAATAGAATTCTATCTGGAATGTTACTATAAATGTTCGGAATAACAAATTTGAGCATCAGTTGTCAGTTTTTTCAGTATTACTTTCTTCACGTGAATTTTGAAAAAAAAATCAAAATGCTGCATGTTACACGTCCTCGAGCTCTGAAAACCATTCAGCAAACTATGAATTGCTTGTAAAATTTAGAATAAGACGAGCTGTCGCGAATTGATTTAAATCTGATAAGGATGGATATCCTACGGAGATATTGTGTGTTAGGATTGGCACCACTGTGGGTGTGTGTGTCCTCTATGTTGTTTTCTCTGTCCTCAGTCTTGTCATGTCAACTGTTGTAATGCGCCTCGCTCGTTTCGTATCCGAAAACGTTATAACAATAAAAGTATTGTTTTCTGCTCAAAACCCTTTTTATTTATCAGGTTATGGGCCCAGTCGTTTTGCGTAATTTGTAGAAAAGTTTTACCGTAAAAAGTTTGGTGGATGAACTCCGATTTCGGTACACTCTCGCGTGTACTCGGTGTTATACTCACGTGGTTTTTGTGAAGACGATGAGTTCTATCAGCACAGTTCCTGTTTTACAGGGAAACAATTTCAAAAACTGGAAATTTAGAATATCAGCAATTCTGAAGAGAGAAGGATGCGCCGATGTGATTGATGATGCTGAAAAACCACCATCCAGAGAGAAGATTGACGAATGGAAGAGTTATGTGCTCCGAGACTGTAAAGCTCAATCGGTAATTATTCAAGGTGTCTCTGATAAACACTTGGATATTATAGAAGACTGTACATCAGCCAAAGCTCAAATGAAGGCGCTGCAGGACGTATTCGTTCGAAACACTCCGTTTACCAAGTTAGCTTTGTGGAGAAAACTTTTTAGCTTAAAGTCTGGTGCTCAGGACAAGTTAGAGGATCATTTTGTCAAAGTTGACACTATTTTTCGGGATCTGGAGGCCTTAGGATCATTGATAAACGACACAGATCGGGTATGTCACTTGCTTCTCTCATTGCCTCAACAATACGAACATGTAGTGACCGCTATTGAGACCCGGTCTGATGTGAAAATGGATTTCGTCAAATCTCGTCTACTTGATCACGAAATGAAACTCAGTTCTCGCCTAGCTGAACAAGAGGGAGATGGAAATGAGGTAGGTTTTGGAGCAGGTGGTAAACCATCATGCTATGTTTGCGGTGATACATCACATTTCAAGGCGCAATGCCCAAAATATCGTGGTCGGGGACGTGGTGGATTAAGACGAAGTCGTGGAGGTTGGTATCGGTCCGGTTTTTAGGGGCGGAAGAGGCGCAAGTCAGGCAAATGTGGCACAGGATAAAGGAAAGGTAATGTTTTTTGCAGCAAATTTGTGTAATTATGAAAGTCCTATAAAACAATATTTTGTTATTGATAGTGGAGCTTCAAACCACTTTGTTGGAGAGGAACTTCTACCATATATGGTGAATGTGACAAACTTAGACCGTGAAATAAACATTTACATAGCCGATGGAAAAATCCTTAAATCCTCAGTAAAAGGTGACCTCAAGGTCAAATGTCAAGGCCAAAATGTAACCATTGAAGCAATGGCTGTACCAAAATTGAAACAAAATTTGTTGTCCGTTTCTAAACTGGCTTCAAGGGGCCTGAGTATAAATTTTTACAAAAATGAAGCAGTTATTGACTCCAGAAACGCCTGTTTTGTTTGTCCTAGAAAAAGTGGTATATACGTCTTGGATATAGACTGTGTTGAAGGTGCTGGTGATCGATGTTTTCCCGCTATCGAAACTGGTGAGCTGTGGCATCGCAGGATGGGTCATCTGGGCAAGGATGGTCTGACTCAACTCGGTTTACCTAGTCCTGATGGAGTTTGTCCCTCCTGCATAGAAGGCAAGTCGACTCGTCTCCCCTTTTCAACCAACCAAAGAAAATCGTCGGAAGTAGGTGAGTTAATCCATAGTGATGTATGTGGACCAATAGTGCCAGCAACCTGGGAGGGCCACCGATACTTTCAAGTTATATTAGACGATTTTTCTCATTTTGTGGTTGTTAAAATTTTGAAAACAAAAGGAGAAGCCGCTGATAATCTCATAAGCTACGTTCGAGAAATGAAGACCCAATACGGTACAATACCAAAGCGCTTACGCTTGGATAATGGGGGAGAATTTAAGTCAAAAATATTAACGGAATTTGCGAAGAAAAATGGAATAGTGATAGAATATACAATCAGCCATACTCCACAGATGAATGGAAAGTCAGAGAGGATGAACAGAACGCTAACGGAGAGAGTTCGTGCCAAGATCGCTGATTCAGGAATTCCTAAAGAGCTGTGGAGGGAAGCTGTAAGATGTTCGGCCTATGAATTGAATCGTTCACCAACAACAGCCCTGTCCCGTGGATCAATCCCCGTAGACCTGTGGACTGGACATCGTGATTTGAGAAAGTTGAGAGTATTTGGATGCCAGGCCTGGAAACTAAATTTGCCAAGGGGAAATAAGTTGAATCCCAGAGCAACTCGCGGCGTATTTGTCGGTTATTGTGGGGGCGGTTATAGGATTTATTTGCCGGAAGAAATGAAAGTGATTCGTGCGCGAGATGTAACATTTGACGAGACAACAATGTTTTTTAAAAAATCGTATACGACAGGAATTGTGATAAATACTCCCCAACGAGTCGAAGATGTTGTCGTTGTTCCGGGTGAGGCGACGGAAGATGGGGAGGAGGAAATTGAAAAACAAAATTATGTAAAAAGTGGAAGCAAGGTAGGTGAGGAAGGTGTGGGCAAGCCAGTGGACTCTTCTTCCAGTACTACTACCTACGTTACGTCATCCGGGCGAACTGTCAAAACTCCTCAAAATTTGAGTGATTATGATTTGTATACTGCATTTTGTTTCTTAAGTATGTCTGACAGTGAACCTGCTACCTTCGAAGAAGCTATAAAGTCTAGTGAGTGGAAAGCTGCCATTGATCAGGAACTTGACTCACATGAAAAACTCAAAACCTGGACTCCGGAAAAATTGCCTACGAACAAGCAAGCCATTGATACCCGATGGGTTTTTAGAATCAAAGAGGATGGTTCAAAAAAGCAAGGTTAGTAGCCAGGGGATTTCAGGTACCTCAAGAAAACATGGAGTTTTCATATGCACCTGTATGCAGAATACCTACTGTTCGGTTGTTGATTTCCGTTGCAATTCAGCGAGATTGGAACCTGAGATAGATTGATGTGCCCACAGTATTCTTAAACGGTGATTTGGACTCTGAGGTATACAACTTAACTCGCGGGACTTTGGGAGAAGCTTTTTAAAAAACTTGTTAAACTTCCAAAGTCCTAAATTAAGAAATTTATTTTCCAAACAACCGTTACACAGAAAAATAGGATCGAACTGGACTGGACGAGCGTGAGAGAGAGACTGCCGGCCCTTGGCGGAGCTCGCGAGGCCGAGGGGAACTCTGCTTGCTTCAGCATTTAATATCCGTAAACTTGGCGATTTACGTTACCATATCTCCTCCCCCTTTAGATCTTTCCACTACCTGGAAGGTGGATGGAAAAATTCGGCGGGGTTGCTATTTGGCTAGTAGGGGTTGCAGTATCAGTTCGAACCTTTACATTTTTCATTTTATGGTTACAGTAGTAAATAAAGTAAGATATACAAACAATCCCTACAACATATAAAATTATAGTCCATACACTTGGGGTGAAATATTGCTTCAAGTCAATAGGAGTTATTCTTTGAACATGATTTAATTTAACAGTTTGAAAATTTAGGTCTTTCAGGTTAATTGTTACATCTGATATCTGATTGTCTTTGACTTTAAAATTTAGGTCTGTTAATAAATTTGGTTGGCCGACCGATTCGCTCTCAAGGTGTAAAGGAAGATTATGATAGAAGATTTCACTATCTCCTTCGGAAATCAGGAATATTCCTTTCAACTGTCGGGATTCGATTCCTTTGTTGCTTTTAATTTTTATTTCTTCGCCTTTTGGGAATATAGCTAGGTATTGAAGGGATTCGGGTATTGGTTCAATACAATTATCGCTAAATTCGGCCGTTACGTATTTACAGTTACTGGTTGTTCCTGATATCAGAATTTCTTTCTCACAAATCGCCTCTTGATTAGAAATAAGATTTCTTTGACATTGGAAAATTTCGTCCAGTTGACAGTTTGACGTTAGTGGCACAGTTACATTATATCCCTTTTCTCTTAACAAATAGTTGACAGTTGGGAAAATTGCTACATAATTGTCATTTTGTCTAGTGGGCAAAGGCCTAAGAAAATATAATTCAAAATCCTTATTGTCTGCTAGAGGCAGCTTAAGAAAATACAGTATTTCATCATGTTGAATAGCACAAGCAACCTTAATACTAGTTTCTATGTCTAACATGTTGTCATATTTCACTTCAAAAAGGAATTTGTTGTGGTATCTCGTAGACAATTTTCCAAGTTCACTAAATAATTGATGAGAATTAATGATGCTAGGATGGAGCACTCCAGCTTTACAAAATGTAATTGAGTTCTCGATATCTTGAAACACTCCAAGTATCAAATTAAATAACAGCAGTTGGTGATTTAAAATTTCCTTGATAGAGTCGACTGTGATTTTGACAGAGTTGGACTTCATAAAATTAGATATTTCTAACATTTTCTGCTTTATCTGGTTATTGTTGAAGTTGATATCTTGTATGGTCGAGTTAAATTGTAACATTAATTGGGAGGAAATTGAGAACTGTGAATCCATCTGATCTTGAAGGCTGATTTGATTTGTCTTAATTTGACTAAATAATTCAGAGTATCTTTCACCATCTGAGGCATCTAAATTCCCCGTAATGAATTTAACTATACTACCAAGTCCATTAACTAAACCTCTTCTATACCTACGTCTACTTACATGATTATGACTACCCATACTAATATGATTCATTTTTCCTTGTATTAAATTAATGCTATATACAATTAATTTTTGATAGCCTTCTGTTTCGTTTCCATATTCTTTGGTTCTGTTCAGGAGTTGGTGGTATTTGTCTTTCAGTTTGTAGAATTCGTTATAAAGTCCGTCAAGTTTGTAGTGGTGTATCATAGTATGGTGCGTCGTTATTAATCTGGCTGGTCCTAGGTTGATGGGTAACACTCCTAAGTTATGTGTCATGTCCCGGATGTCGACTGTCGCTCCTACGGACGCGACGATGAGGGTCCTGGAACAGGTGATTTCGGGTCGCTGTCAGTTTCTTCAGGGTAAACGGGTGGAATGTTTTGTCGTTTTGGCCGCTTGATATTAGATAAGTGAATTTTTGTTTTGGTATTGTGGTGCCGGGGAATTAATTGTGCGGTTTTCTTTGGTTTGTCCACGGACAGCAATTTCTCCTTTTGGAATTTATTCTTCGATTTACTCTGTTTTTGAACGTTACGTACGTATACCTCTTGGGGAATGTCGGGAGGATCTTCTCTGTCTTTGTTTCTTTCTGTTATACATCTTTCTTTCAATTCTTGACTTTTCTTGGTAATTTCCGAATAGATCAATTTGAGTTTTTCTTTGTGTGTTCGTAGGTAGTCATTAGTCATTTGATAGTCAACATCCAGATCCAGGAGGGAAGTGTTGTCGAAATGACCGCTAATGATTTCGAACGGAGTAAATTTTGTTGTGGAGTGAATACTATTGTTGTACGCCAGTATTGCATAGTTGAGTTTAGCAACGACCGAATCGTTTTTAAACTCATCCCTATTTTTCAATAGTCGAAAGTGTTCAATCAGTGTAGAGTGTAGGCGTTCAATCATACCATTAGATTCCGGGTGTTGTGAGCTTATGAAGTGGATGTCAATTTTATGTAATTTCATTAAATCTTTCACTAGGGAGCTGTTAAATTCTGCACCATTATCTGAAATTATTTGTTTGGGGATGCCATGGTGGCAAAATAATTTGACAAGGTTATTAACGATTTCCAAGGCGGTGGAAGAGCTTAAAGGATAAGCGAGAGCGAATTTAGTAAAGGAGTCAATGACGGTGAGGAACTTAATTTTTTCGATTGAAAATTTATCTATGTGTATAATCTCGAAAGGATGAGTAGGGGTGGGTGTGATATTGTATTTTATCTTTAAAGGTTTCCGATCATATTTCGAGACTTGACAGACGTCACAAATGTTTATAAATTCTTGAATTGATTTCTTCATATTAGGCCAAAAATAATGCTTTTTTATGTGTTGGTATGTCTCTTCAATTCCCCTGTGGTTAGTCTTTCCTATGTGATAGCTTTGAAGTATTTCGGATTTTTCATCGTCACAGATTATGTCCAGAAGCTTAATTGTGTGTTTAGTCATTTTTATTTCTGAATGTTTGAACATCTCCATCATAATTTTGGCAAATTTCTCATATACATCGGTGGAAAAATAGATTCCGTAATTGGTCCTGGGCACAATGTATTCCTTGACGAATTTAACTAAATCATTCTCAAAATCCGATTCTGATAGTTCCACTGTGATTCTGGTTTTTGAATCAAATATCTTTTGAATTCTTGGTTTGGCTGGGGAATGTTTCACTACGCGCACAAAAATTTGTTGCGTGCAATGATTCACTGGGGTTTCAGCTATTGGAATACTCAAACCAGTGTTCCCTTCACGATTCGTATGAACAGTCTCGTTGGTCAGTGATTCTAGTTCGTCGTCTATGTTTACTACCATTGATTGGGTGTCTGGGGTTAACTCATTAGTCCTTTGGTCAATGGTTAGTGGAACGTCTACCAAAGTATTTTCTAGATCAGGGTTGTCTCTGAAGAATTGTTCAACCAATTCGTCTGCATCAATAGGGTCACCATCACTTAACGGTTCCGCTTCGTTATTATGGAGTTCGATGCGAGACAGTGCATCAGCATTTGTGTTTAATATCCCCTTTTTGTATTTTATTTCAAAGTCGTATTCGTCCAATTTTAATTTCATCCTAAACAATTTTGAGTTTGGTTCCTTCAATGTATAGAGCCACTGTAAAGGTTTATGGTCAGTGTATAAGTCAAATTTTCTTCCCCATAAATAGGGTCTGAATGTTTTGCATGCCCAAACACAGCCAAGGAGTTCTTTTTCGGTGGTGGATAGTTTCCTCTCAGTTTCGTTAAGGGTTCTAGAGGCGTAAGCAACGGGAAGGTCAGACCCTTCATGATTTTGACTCAAAACTGCACCAAGTGCTACATTACTTGCATCACAAGTAAGGTTGAATTTCTTTGTGAAGTCGGGATACTGTAATATGGGTTCATTAATGAGTAAATTTCTACAAATCTCGACGCATTCCTTATACTCTGGGTCATTAGGGTCTATTTTAGCACCCTTTTTAAGGCACTTAGTAAAAGGTTTTGTTAATCTAGCAAAGTCTTGAATGAACTTCCGGTAGTATCCTAGCAGTCCAAGGAAGCTCTTTATCTGCTTCACGGTGGTAGGAATTGGGAATTCTTTAATGCACTTTATTTTATCGGGATGGGGCTTCACTCCTTCAGGTGTAACCAAATGCCCTAAGTAGCTCACTTCCTTGCGGAGGAATTCTGTTTTGTCCATTTGTAATTTAAGGTTTGCCTTCCTGAGTCTGTCGAAAACTTGTCTAAGTCGGGAAATGTGTTCTTGTAAACTTGAACTGTATATAATGATGTCATCAAGGAACACAGCACAGATTTCGTTTTGTATGCCCCGAAGAACAGAATCAATGGCTCGTTGGAATGTTCGTGGGCTATTTTTCAAGCCGAACGGCATCCTACGAAATTGCCAGTGACCATTCTCAGTGCTAAATGCCGTTTTCTGAACGCTATCCGGATCCATTTTTATTTGATGGAAGCCTGAGGCAAGATCTAGAGTGGAGAAATAAACGCATCTGCCTAGTTTATCCAATAGATCTGAGATGTTTGGGAGGGGATACCGGTCATCCAAACTTTTGACATTCAGTGCTCGATAATCTATTACAATACGGAATTTCTGTTTGCCCGATGCATCAGATTTTTTTGGCACTACCCATATAGGGGAGTTCCATGGACTGGAGGACGGCTCTATAATACCTTGTTCAAGCATTTCGTCCATTTGTCGTTTTACTTCGTCTCGGTAAATTTCGGGGTACCATATGTCTTTGAGTAAACTGGCGTTTCGTCTGTCGTCCTAATAACATGTTTCACTTGGTTGGTAAAGGTCAGAGGTGCGTTACTGGAATGGAAGATGTCTGCGTATTCGTTTACTAATTTGGTGATCGCTTCCCGCTCTTCAGCGTTCATGTGATCTGATCTAATTTGGTCCTGAAATTGTTTGTGTTTAAGGAAAAATTGGTTGGCTCTGAATGTTCGCCAATTTCTTCAACTTCCAGTGGTTGGCAGAGAGTCAATTTGATCGGTTTTAATCCCGAATTGAACGCGACTGTGTGTGCTTGGAAGTTGTCAACCATTATTAAACATTCAGGGATTTCTATTTCCATGATTTTTTTGTATGTCAAGATAGCAGGTCCTTCTTTTATGTTTCTTATGGGGATCTTAATAGGTTGGGCGGATCTAGCTTCAATCGTGTAGGATACTGTACTAGTGTCATTATTGTCAGATGGTTGTTTTATTCTGTGATAGTGTACAGGTATAGTGGTGTTGTTGGTTTTAATTGCATGTTTCGTAAAGTCGATCGTGGCGTTTATAGTTCTAAGGTTGTCAAGTCCAAGTAGGATGTCAAAGTCTTTGTGGAAATCAAAAAGGTAGACCTTTAGTCGTAGTCCCTTTTTGTTGAACAGTTCACCACAAGGTATCCATGTGCTGAATCGTCCACCAGATTTGCCGTGCGCGGTTTTTACTGAAAATGGGTCGTGTTTGATGCTAGTGGAATATAGACTTTGTGCAGTAGCCGGATTGATGAATGAAACCGTACTTCCCGTATCCACAAGAATCCTAAGATTCGTTGTAGGCATTAGGATGTATGGCAACTCGATTTTACCTTGACCTACGTTCATTAAGTTGAAGGTGGGTCGCCCAGCGGGCCTTCCTCTAAAAAATATTCCTGAGGTGTGTCATCTGTTAGTCCGTCGTAAGTGGGGTCTTCGTATTCGCTCGTCTGATTTTCGGGATTGGGTTGGCTATCGTTAGGGTCGAAATTTGTTTGTTCTAAATTGTACATTTTGAAATGTTGAGGTTTGATTGTGGAAACTCCACTCATCGGAGTGTTTCGTGGTTGAAAAGTTCAAAAAGTTGCAATTATTTATGAAAAATATAGACTTTCTGGAATAGCGGTATCACATACCGATGTTCCCATTTACCGTCAAAAAAAAGATGTTCCTTACGGAGGGTTAATGTAATCGAAGATAATAAACCAAAATCCGTCCGTCCGCCGTACGCCGTCCGCGCCACTTTGCCCAGTTAACGTTGAGCTAAAATTACGAAATTTGGTTTCTGGGTTTGGACCAGCCCCACAATGATCCTCGAAACTTTTCATAACCCTAGGTCAAGGGGAAGGGGTTCAAAACGAATTTTGAAATTTTGAAAATTCCATATCTCGAAAAATTCATATAGAACGATCTGTTTTTTATTTCATATTTAGATAGAGTTTATTCCTAAGAATTTTTTAAGACCATCCGCAGCTTTGTACGACCAGCCGTTCGTTCACAATGACGGCTCAAAGATTGTGCCTCACAACACGATCGTGACTCAAACTGTTGAAATACAGGTCCATTTTCATACTAACAAGCTATTTGGAACATCATATGGCTTAAGTGATGTCGAGTTTGTTGTTCTGAGGTGCGTTTCGTGCTACTGAAATGAAGGTAATTTCGAATGTTTGTTGGTAGGTACTTCTTTTATAGAAAAATTATTACCGACGTAGTATTAAAAACCCCAGAATTTTATCGTATTAATTAATCATAATTAATAATAATAATTATTAATAATGAATACAAATTATTGATACCTAACAATAAATTATAATAATTTTCTCTAGGTACCTACTTGATAAAATTGTTAATAATTAGTGATAATTGATAATAATAATTAATCTAACATTTAGGATATAGACATTCAGACATAGTGATCTAGACAGAAGGGTGATCTGTACAAAGAAGATAATGAACCGTTGTGTCAAGAATTTGCAGAGTTTTTTTTATTCGATTTTCTGAATCTACGTATCTTGAAACGTACACCAACAAATTTTGAGGGGCGGTTAAAAAATTTTTTTCTTTGGGCGATTCCAATGGTTCATTATCGAAGATAATAAACCAAAAACATACCGTTCTATATGAATTTTTTCGAGATATGAGATTTTCAAATTTTCAAAATTCGTTTTGAACCCCTTCCCCTTGACCTAGGGTTATGAAAAGTTTCGAGGATCATTGTGGGGCTGGTCCAACCCCAGAAACCAAATTTCGTGATTTTATCTCAACGTTAACTGGGCAAAGTGGCGCGGACGGCGTACGGCGGACGGACGGATTTTGGTTTATTATCTTCGATAATGAACCATTGGAATCGCCCAAAGAAAAAATTTTTTTAACCCCCCCTCAAAATATGTTGGTTTACGTTTCAAGATACGTAGATTCAGAAAATCGAATAAAAAAAAATCCGTCCGTCACCCGTACGCCGTCCCCCGTCCACCGTCCGCCGTCCGTGGCACTTTGCCCAGTTAGCGTTGAGCTAAAATTACGAAATTTGGTTTCTGGGTTTGGACCAGCCCCACAATGATCCTCGAAACTTTTCATAACCCTAGGTCAAGGGGAAGGGGTTCAAAACGAAATTTAAAATTTCGACAATGTCATATCTCCAAATATTTAACTGAACCGTGTAATTTTTAGTTCACTTTTGAATGACCTGAAAAATTACGAATCTTTTAAGACCAATTGGATTTTTTTGCGACCAGCCGTTCGTTCACAGTGACCGCGCAAAGGTTTAGGAAAAACACTAAACTTTGGCGTCGAAAACGGCCGTTATGTGACCCAACCCCCAGACGCCCAGAATAAAACTACCTTTTGTCATCTTCCCGGTAAACTACAGTCTAGAAATTTTAACCGTGAGTCGGGGATAGACCACATTGCAATATTCACTCGGTTTCTCATCTGTAAAATTGTTTAAATAATACCTTTTTGTAATAATACAAATTAAATTTTGATGATGAGCTATTGACTTGAAATTTTAAAAATAGGTCAGAACTGGATCACAATGCAATATTCACTCGGTTTCTTGTCTGTAAAATTGTTCAAATAATACCTATTTGTTTAAACAAATTAAATTTTGATGATGAGCTAGATACTTGAAATTTTAAATATAGGTCAGAAATGGATGACATTTCAATATTCACTCGGTTTGTATGACATGGTATGAGTATGGTATGGTATATTATTGTATGTATGATTTGGTATAATACAGTATGGTATGATAGGAAAGAAATTCGTATGGTATGGTATGTGTACGGTGAGAATATGGTATGGTGCCGATTTGCAATACAGTCTGGTATAGACGGAAGGGTGACCTGCACAAGGAAGATAATAAACCGTTGTGTCAAGAATTTGCAGAGTTTTTTTTTATTCGATTTTCTGAATCTACGTATCTTGAAACGTAAACCAACAAATTTTGAGGGGGGGTTAAAAAAATTTTTTCTTTGGGCGATTCCAATGGTTCATTATCGAAGATAATAAACCAAAAGAGCGGTAGCTCTTCCTCCTTCTATGACGAACCGAGTGGGATCGGGATCGTTCGATCACCGTCGGCTCTGGCTCTCCCCTCGGAGTGTAGGATGGTGGGGGGGGGGGGGATCGGATCAGCTCCTAACACCGCTCCAAGTGATCAACAAACTGATCCAATTGAACGGTGAGCGGGATCGCTGGGATCGTTCGTACAATCGGGATCGTTCGATCACCGTCGGCTCTGGCTCTCCCCTCGGAGTGTTGGATGGTGGGGGGGGGGGGGGGTCGGATCAGCTCCTAACACCGCTCCAAGTGAGCAGCGATCTGAGTGGTGAGCGGGATCGTTCAGACTTCAGATCAGAGGTAGCCACTTGGCGAGGGATCTCGTTCGATAGATCGAGAGATATTCCTCTATCAAATTAGCAATCGATCTCTCAGTGTTGCCAGATTTGGCTAGATATAGCCATTTGGGCTATTTTGCGAGAAAACTGACAGTAACACTCGTGACGTTTTCAAATTTTACATTTTTTGAGGATGTGCTTGGTACTTTTTAACGATACCACTGCATTCCTCTACAAAAAACCTACAAATTGATACAAAAAATCTTTTCTTTTTTTTTTTTGAAGCTGAAAACCTATGTGAAAAACGATGTTAAAGACTGCGGACTGCGATCAAATGGTCAAATAATATGAGAATGACCCATCAATCCTCTGGATTTCGTAAGGTGGCGGTGTAGTATATTGTCGAAGGTTGAGACTGTCTGAAGTGATTTTTATATGTATAACAGTAATCGTCGGTGGTGGTGAATGTATCAATATATCCTTGCGTAAAAGTGTTTCAACGGAAGACTGTATTATAATAATTATAATACGAGTACAATTCCTCCAACGATGCTTGAGAAAGTTGCATCGATTGCCCGTTTGTGCTTTTTTCTACGGCCTCCAGTACTCGAGAGCTGCTGCAGCTTTTCTCAAGCAGTTTTCGAGTAGGGATCGATCAGTTTATGTCCTCTCCACCGATTACATCTCACTTATTGTAACTTCGAATATTTCGAATTTTCTTTTTCTTCCATAGTTACCTACTTAGCTATGCATATTATTCTTTCTCCAAACACTTACTCATTTCTCCGTTTTGATTTTACAGGAAAACGGTATGGCCCAAATGACAGACAGCAGTTTTGATTCATCTTCGCAACTAACAAGAATCAAAGCAGAGCTGAATGAAAAATTGAAAGAACTCGACGAGCTGAAGCTTTCGACTGCGGAAGCGGTGAGGGAGTACAAAAATAGAGAACAAGAGCTCTCCCAGCGACTAGAATCGATCGAATCCTCACGAGCAGAACTCGGAAAAGAACTTGAAATCCAAAAAGAGCTCAACGAAGCTCAAAATAATCTCATTCAAAATAATTTCAAAACCAGAATTTCTGAATTGGAGTCTCTACTTGAAGACTCATTGAAGTCCAAGGAAGATGTGATGAAAGACTTGGAAGACAGCAAAAAACTCGTGGAAGAAGGCGAAAAAGATAAATCAGACCAATCCAAGGAAATAAATTCCCTAGTTTTAAAAATTTCTACTCTTGAGTCTGACTTCAAGACAATTTCCGAAGAGAAGCATCAGCTGAATAAAAAGTTGGTTGATTTGGAAACTGTTAGCTCAGATTCTTCTATGGAATTGGTTAAATTAAAAAACGAAAATTCATCTTTGATGAGCCAAATAGACGCTTTGACAAATGCAACAGGCAGTGAGATGTCTGTAATGAAGAAAATCATCGATGAGAAAGATGCTCTTATCAAAAAGGAACAGACAATCATTGAGGAACTGAAAAGTAAATTAGTGGCCTCCGAAGACGAACTGAAGATAGCCAATAAAGAAATCGAAGGCAAGAACGGGGAACTTGCAGGCATTAAGACTTTGTTACACGGTATGATTATGTTTACAGTCACTCCCTAGTCATAATGAGTATGAATTATGCCTATCATATTATTCCAATTTGCGCATTGGTCGTATTTAACAACAAAGGACGAAATCTGTACCTGCTACATGTATCGTCAGAAATTCGTATGCACACCTCATGACGTCGTTATGACTTAATAGGTACCTTCATCAAAAATGGGATATGACAAATTCTAGTTACGTCGAAAATATGTACCCATTTGATAATGATCATTACAGAATTGGTATATTACTTACCTACTCGTATATAGGTACAGTCACTACGTTTTTTAGTACTGCCCTGTGAAACAGAGACGCCTCATCTGTAAATCATAGCATTGCGGAAATTTGCCTCAAAACTTTCTCAATCGGTTTTTTTTTAATTTGGAGGGTTGTAGGAGGTTTGGTATGAAAGAAAGAACGTTGTTTCCAAGCTTTCGGCTTTATTAAGCCATCTTCAGGGCTGTGACACAAAACGACAACCTGCTGTGCGGTCTGACCATTGTCGGTAGCATTAACTTAAAATTCTAAACAATTTTGAATATAACAATTACCTACCAACGTAACTGTTATATTCAAAATTGTTTAGAATCTCCTTCATGAGCGGGTCAGCAAAATGGGGGTCATTTGAAAACCCCATTTTTGTAAACATTGGAGATGAGGTTAAATTAGGTTAGATTCCAACGTTAGAACTTATTCAAAGTCAATACACGATTCTGTGTGTCGCTAGTGCAATGGGAATTCTCACTGATTTGCCCTGTCCCACAATAAATTATGTTGAGATCATACTATTTATTAAATATTAAAACTCTGCAACGAAATTTGGAGGCCAAATCACCTCGTGAGGTTGCGTTTTCTTCAAGGCTTCTTTATAGGAACTTGTCACAAATTACGAATACAATTTAATGAAAATATTTTGAAACAGTAAATAAATTGAACAAATTCTTTTACAGAGGCTGAAGAGGTTCGTCAGAATATGGTCAAGGACAATGAAGCGTTGTCTAATGAAAATGAAAAACTTGAAATTTTAGCTGGTGAATTGACTGAACGTCTGAAGAGCAGCGGGGAGAAAGAATCGAGGTTACAGGACGAGATCTGTATAATGGTTGGTACTAGATAACTATAAGGATATCCGTACATAATAGATTACAGTATGACGCGCCCTTAAAAAGAATGGGCTCCAGATATACGCTCTATTGGCACCCCTGCTCAATGGGACGAAACGGCCGAAAATCGCGACATTGGGAAATTTTATACATTTCCATTTTGAATCGTGAAACTATATAAACTTGCTCAACATATAACTCAGGTTTATGAGGGTATTCAAACAAGCACAAAATAAGACATTTTTTTAAAGAATTTTTCGGTAAACTCGGGAACGACGTGAAATTTGTACGTATTAATTGGAAGGTCTCGACAAATGAAGAGTACAGGGGAAGAATGGTACATGTCCATAAAAGCTGATCTCGAGAAAAACCATTATTAAGGTTTAAACACGTTTTGAGGCAAGGGAATGATCAAGATACAAAAAAATAAAAATATGTGCAAACATCTGAAGTCTTTTTTAATCTTGATCATTCCCTTGCCTCAATACGTTTTTAAACCTTAATAATGGTTTTTCTCGATATCAGCTTTTATGGACATGTATCATTCTTCCCCTGTACTCTTCAAATGGTTAAATTTCGATATGGATGTTGTTCATTCAAGGTTAAAAGAGCGTTGAATAAAGCGTAAACTTTTGTTTTCTGAAAAATGTTGCTTTTAATGTAGTTTTACAAAAATTGCGATTTCTCGACGTGTCCGGAGTCGTCCGGAAAACAGACTTTTCCCTCTTATTCTTGAGGTATTGAGTGAGATAAATTAAAAACAATAACAATGACCTAGGGCAAATAGGTCATTTCAAAGTCGTTATACAGAGGTAAACATCACAAAACTCGGCCAAAATTCATTAGATAGTTTATACGACTCATATCACCGGTTTATTACCATTTCTTGGTGCAATGTGCAAGTTTAAAAAATTTCGAATCTGTTTAGCGCAGTTGAAAAACCGGCTGGCGTCGGGAATGCGTGGCTCTTGCTCAGCTAGATTATGTCCAAAACATCATCTTTAAGAACGAAAAATCCATGTCTGCAGAAATATGACTTTCGTCCCACTGTGCCCTGTCAGGGTGCCATTTCAAAGGGCAAACTATTATGAGTGGGATGCGTTCCAGAAAACCTTTATTTTAATAGAAATCAATGAAGATTTTTCTTTGCTTTTTCGATTTTAACTAATTCGTTTTGTTTTAAGGCTCAGCGACTCGAGAAATTGGAGTCTTTATTGAACGCATCGTCTAAAAACAGCGACGCCCTGAAGGAATCTCAAAAAGAAAAGGAAGCTGAACTAGACAATATTCGACAACCTTCCACGGCCAAAGAAGCCGAATTAACCGCAAGAATAGAAGCAATGAATAAACAATTATCGGAGTTGAACATAGTTTTAGAAATTTCTCAAGAAGAGCACAAAACCGAAGTTGACAAAATCAAACAACAGCAAAACGTGCTTGCAGCTGATTTAAAGAAGAAGGAAGAAGATTTAGTTGAAGCCTCAGAAAATCTGGCAAAGTATAAGAACGAGTTGAAAATGGTTAGCGCTAATGTTTCAGAAACTAATAAAACATTGTCCGAGGAGTTGGAAAATGTGAAAAAAGTA
Organism: Stenodema calcarata; assembly: GCA_963920205.1. Classification (NCBI taxonomy): domain Eukaryota; kingdom Metazoa; phylum Arthropoda; class Insecta; order Hemiptera; family Miridae; genus Stenodema; species Stenodema calcarata. The sequence goes on along the minus strand of OY986056.1, from coordinate 31,644,786 downwards.
TCTGAAAGTAACATCAATTCTTTGAACAGGAAACTCAAAGAGCAGGAAAATGAAATTAAGATCAAATGTGACAATGAGGTTGTGTTACACTCACAGGTCAAGTCTTTGATGGGGGAGGTAGAGATGCTGAAAAAGAAGAACGACATTCTTGCCAATGCTAAACTGAATCATGAAAGTGAAGTAAAGGGGTTGTCTAAGGAGAGAAGAAAGGCTGAAGAAGAGAAGGAGAAATTGGCGAAAGAGCTCGAAGAGAGTCAAGCTCAAGTAATAAGACTCAAACAGCAATTAGAGACTGAAGTGAGCAACAGAGCAGCTAGCAGTACCGTCGAGGCTAAACTTCAATCTCAGCTGAACATGGTCATGCAAGATAAGATGAGCCTGGATGAAAAATTGAGGTCAACTATGGATGAGATGTCCAGAATGAAATCCACAGTTGAAACGCCCCAAAAAAGTATCGCTGCTGAAAACAACGGGTCGACAAGGAATGAAGACGCTGACTGGCTGGGACAAATCAATTTCATCAACTCTATTATTATCGATATGAAAAAGAAGAATGAAGAATTGCAAGCCAAATTAGACTGCTACATAGAAAGCGGAGTTGAGCTTTGTCCGTAAGTACCTACTTGACGTCCAAACTGTTGTTTTCCAGGTGACGTCTCACAATTTCAAACGCATGATTTGTTGATTTCCTAGTCAAAATTCCAACCTTGGGTAGGAGGGCGATCTACCCCGATCTTACATGGAGCTCGCAAAATCGATCATAATTTGGGTAGTTTGTTTCGGCATCCAACTCCACTAGTATTAGGAGAGTCACCTTAAGCTACAATCATACACTGAGGTGATCGAGCTACGATCATACAGCTTAACGTTTGTCAACCCTATTGGCAAAATATTTAATACGGACTTGAAATCCAACAATGTATGAATTCTACATAAAAACCTCCAGATATTTCCTTCATGCCACTAGGCTATCACTCATAAAAACCTCCAGATATTTCCTTCATGCCACTAGGCTATCACTTTTGCCGAGATACTGGCCATTATAGTCCATTTGTACCTTGATTTATTCTTGAGGTCCATTCCTATTATTACTAATTATTATTTGAATGTTGGTAATCAATTTGTTGTTTCCCTTTTTGCAAGCCCTACTACGAGGAAAAAGAGGTATCATTCAGATTATATTATACACATTTATTTTGTTGTCAACTACGAGTAGAACTACTCAACTTGCAAAGGTCGTTGTGGGGGCGTCTCACAGTGAACAAATTACATGCACGTTACATATCAGCTTGCCTCCTTCTTGCTTAGGCAAGCACCGTCTATCTTATAAGCCCCGCGTCGGCCTTCAGCCGGCAGTCTTCGTTCTCACGTGTCATGGGCAAGTTGCTCTCCGTTTTGTAACAAGTATTTCTCTTTGCGATTGTGTTGTGTATTGTGGAACTAAATAAATCGTTTTTTAAAAACTCGAGTGGTATCCAGAAAACCGTAATTGGCGCATGTCGGTGTAGGACTTGTGTTTTAATCAAATTTCGTGTAAAATCGGAGTTTGAAGTGTACGAGTTCTATAGACACGAACCGGATATCATCCATCAACCGGATACCATCAACCGATTCATCAACCATCAACGAGCTTCAATCAACGAGACTTCCACAACTCACCGCCCCTACACACTTTCGCGAGAAGACACGTTCATCATCGGGTAAATAGAACAATATTTTCCCGCGACACGTGAAGACGCTGTACTCACTCAAGAGTGGAAATCCTGGAACGTATAATCGTCCTGTGAACATCCGTTACCCTTGAGTTGGACACCTCCGCGGAACCATCCTCAGGTTTTAGTTTCTACACCTCCCTCGTAGAAACCCCGGAACCGTCTTGTAACAAATCCTGTTTCCGTCTGCCCTGACAAACAGGTCGACAAACTCCCTGTCGTTTATTTTTTTTTTAACAATTTAATAAATCAGTAAAAATCTGATATTCATCGGAGGATCAACATCCGTGCTACCGGAGTCCCTCATCGATTTACTTTTGGTTTTTTAAGTAACCAATATTACCGTCCTGCCGGACACACCTCGCTTATCGCTATCAATCCCTGGAAACCTATATTAAGAATCTTATCTTGGACGACGCTTGGACCTCAAGACTTCTCTCTCTCTTCAAGGACTTCTCTCTCCAACCTCTTCGCCTCCTCGCAGTTCAACGCAGTTCCAGCCTTCTCCGCCAGAACAAGCACACGAACTGTCAGTTAAGATTTCTTCTTCTTTTTTTTCATCTCTTTCAATTTTAAATTTTGAATTTTAAATTTTAATTTTAAATTTTGCTTCATTGTTAGAATAAGAATCCTATTCTAATAAGCTGTCCCACATAAGCTCCACAATTCCTAAGAAACAAGCAAAACATCGTTACCCATATTTGTCACACCTCTTTAAATACCCGTACGAAACACCCTCCAACATGAACAATAACAAAGCAACAGAAGTGAGCACACCTGGTCCTTCAGACGAAAATCCCGCAACACCACACCTTCCCTTACGCGACTTCCCTTCACAACTCAACCTAAGTAGAGTCCCACCATTAAAACAAGAACACATTGCACTTTTGCCTGATTTTACTTCAGATTCCACGGCCATCAGCCGATTCATAAGCGTCGCCGACAAGTTGTACCATCATTTCTACGACCACCAAAATCCTCATAGTTTTCAAAATGACATGCTTTTCCAAACCATACTAAGCCGAATCAAAGGTGACCCAGCTAAAAAGGTCTTTGCCGCAAATCCAGAATCTTGGCCAGAATTAAAGCAAATTCTATCCACCTGTTTCTCGGATAAGCGTGATATTTTCAGCCTCTGTGCAGAATTATCGCGCTCATCACAGAGACAATCGGAGAATTCGTTCGAGTACTTAACTAGAGTAGAATCTCTCCTGAATGCTTCTGTAGCCTATATTAAGTCAAATGATTGTTCAGTTGACTTAATCCCCTTTTTCTCAGAATTGGCCCTTCAAACATTCATTACCGGACTGGAAAACAACCTAGGCGCCCTAATTAGAGCTAGAGGACCCACCAGCTTGGCAGAATGCCAAACAATTTTGACCAACGAATTTCAAATAAAAAATAAACTCAAACCGTCCAACACGAACACCACATTACAGAAAACTAACCAATTGAGTTACCGGCCTCCAGGCCATAATTCTAATTTCCGCCCCAACTTTCAGTACCGTAACACACCTTTTACCGGAAATGCACCCTTTCGACCTAACACACCATTCCAACAATTTAGACCACCATTTCAAAAACAAGTAAGCACCACTAGTTACAATTCCAACAAACCCAACAACAGACAATGGAAACCATACACAAACCAAGGACAAAATAAACCCCCTTACACACCTAGACCATCGGGCAATAACTTTAATTTGAATGCTTGTGACGAAGATCAAGAAGAACAGGACCCAAGTCAGTGCGAGGATTCTTACACTAGACACCCTGGCATATAAACATATTATGTTTATGACCCTGTCCTCCAGGCACCTGTATATTACGATGCCAGTATGCTCCAGCAGTTTGCTGATTTATCAACAGAGGATCCCGTAAACGAACCCGATCAAGCTACTTTTTTAGAGGAAAGCCCCGACCAAGGACAGACCCAAACATGACACTAAACACACCCACAAACACCCCTGCCACGAACAAACTTGCTCCCAACCAGAATAAAAATATTCAAATCAAAACTGCTCCCCATCAAAATAAAATCGCTCCCAACCAAACTAAAGTCATTCCCAGTCAAAAGTTAGAATCAGAAATAATAGAATTCAATCACATTTCAAGTCAACTACCATTCATTATCTGCCCTCGAACAAAATTGAAAATTTTAGTGGACACTGGATCCACAAGGTCTTTCATTTTGCCAGATATAGCTACTAGGTATTTTGGCAAAAATTTAAAACCTACCACCGGCATAGTAACTACTGCTCACGGAGATTCAAAAATTACCCAACTAACTACATTTCCTTGTGGTGAACTTTTCAACACAAAACATTTAAAACTTCCCTTCAGAGTATTCAATTTCCATACAAAATTCCAATTACTCCTTGGATTAGACAACCTAAAAACTCTAAAAGCGTCCGTAGACTTAGAGAAAAACCTCCTCAGAACACCTCAAGTCAACCTCCCGTTATACTTTTCAACAGGATGTCTCTGTCCCGAAGAAAAGGTAGAGTCATACTTAATCGACGCTAGGTCTATCCAACAAGTAAAAGTAACAATAGACAACGTAAAAAATGGCGAAGCCATTATTGATTCATTCTCATTCCCTGGGCTACAAATTCCAACTTGCATTATTAACGTCAAAAATTCACAAGCTTTTGTCCATGTGACTAATCCCGAAGAAACTCCTGTAAGACTAAATTTAACACACCCTTTAAATGCTGAAACTATCCCTGCAAACAAATTTGTTGAAAGAGAGCCAACTTTAAATAACTTCAACGATTTCCGTAAAACAAGAACCCAAAAACAATGGATTGACTTCACCAAATTCCGTTTAGACCACCTTAACAAAGAAGAGTCAAAAGCTATCAGAAAGCTAATCCATGACTACGCGGACCTCTTCCAAGAAGAGGATGGCCCTCTATCATTCACCAGCGAAATAAAGCATCACATTCGGACTAAAGACGAAATTCCAATATTTGTCAAACCATACAGGTACCCACACATTTATAAGGAGGAAGTTGACCGACAAGTCGAGAAACTTCTTGCTCACAAGATTATTCGACCTTCCAACAGCCCTTATAATGCCCCATTGTGGATAGTCCCGAAGAAGCTAGATGCTTCAGGAAAACCCAAATTTCGCATGGTTATTGATTTTAGGAAACTAAATGAGTCTACAATCCAAGACAAGTTTCCGCTCCCAAACACCACGGAATTACTCGACAAACTCGGTAGATCAACCTATTTTTCCACCCTAGATCTTGCGCAAGGCTTCCACCAAATCGAGCTGGATGAAAGTTCTGTTCCAAAAACCGCTTTCTCCACAGATACGGAACATTACGAATACTTGCGTATGCCATTTGGTCTTTGCAATGCACCAGCAACATTCCAAAGAATGATCAACAATTGCTTGCGAGGTTTAAACAATGAAATATGTCTAGTTTACCTCGATGACATTCTTATCTACTCCACCAGCTTGCAAGAACATGTGGACAGGCTTAGGAAGATCTTTGACCGCCTCAGGCTTGCTAATTTGAAAATCCAACCCGACAAGACAGAGTTCTTGAAAAAGGAATTAGCGTATCTAGGCCACCTGGTAACACCTAAAGGAGTCAAACCAAATCCCGATAAGATCAAAGCTATCGAAAAATTCCCGATTCCACGGACTCGCACAGAAATCAAACGATTTCTGGGCCTTCTTGGTTACTATCGTAGATTCATTAAAGGATTCGCCGCATTAGCCAAACCACTAACATCCGCTCTCAAGAAAAACGGAAAAATCACTTCAACAAATCCCGAATTCATCAAAAGTTTCGAAACCATCCTTTGCAATGACCCAATTTTAAAGTACCCAAATTTCCAAAAACCCTTCAGGATAACATGTGACGCTAGTGATGTCGCCACCGGTGCAGTATTGAGTCAAGATTTTGACGGTGCCGATCTACCAATAGCTTATACCAGTAAAACTCTAACTGATACCGAAAAACGATATAGTACCAGCGAAAAGGAACTTCTTGCAGTAATACACGCCCTAAAAACATTCCGACCCTACGTATATGGCCAGAAATTCCAACTTTTTACAGACCACAAACCACTCCAATGGCTCTTCGCCTTGAGAGACCCAAATTCCAAACTTTACCGCTGGAGATTAAAACTTAGCGACTTCAATTTTGACATACACTACAAACCTGGAAAATCAAATTTTGTGGCTGATGCTCTCTCTAGAATAGAGCTCAACAATTTAGAGTCAGATACACCTAGCCCCAGATCTCCGATAAACATTCAAGATTTACTAGCAAATGTTCCCATAGAACTTTTCAACTCCCCGACAACCAACTTACCACTTGACCAACTAACCACAGAAGAGGAAGACCGTGCTATTTCGGAAATCTTGGCCACCTTCAGTCAATCTCGCCAACAAAATCCAGAAATCGACATTCAATCAATTGATGTCGAAGCCCCGTCAACCTCCGCTCAGACAGTAACTATTCCTGCAACTATTCCTGCAAATACTCCTGCAACTATTCCCCATAAAGATTGCCTCATCTTTACTGCCTTACTGCCTCGTAAATCACGCGAAAAATCAAATCATTCTGAAATTAGTAACTTCCATCCCTAGAAAACCATCTGTCGTACACTTATTCAATAATACTAAAACCAGAGTAAATGTAGAACTTTCCCACCATAATCTAGAAAGGGACGTGGTAGATTTTGTCAAGGAATACGTCCGACCCAAAACCTATTACGCCCTCTTTTTCCAAAATGATGATAATAATAAATTCTGTCAAAGATTCGCGACCATTATTGCCAGGAACTTTCAAAGTACCGAAATTGAATTCACTAAATTCTCTAAATTGCTCGAAGACATAGAAGCGGAAGAAGATGTAGAAGAACTAATCAGGTCCTACCACCTTGGAAAAACAAACCATCGCGGTGTACCAGAAACGTACGAACATCTGAAACGCAACTATTTCTGGCCAAATCAGAAAATTTCTGTTCAAGAATTCGTCAATCGTTGTGATTTATGTCTCCGAACTAAATATGAAAGAAACCCGATAAAAGTAAAATTTAATTTAACCCCGACCGCTTCACGGCCCTTTGAAAGACTCCACATAGATAAAATCACCTTAGAACGCACCAAGTTTCTGTCAATCTTCGACCCGTTTTCAAAATACGCACAAATGTACGTCGTTCCTACCAACACCAGTCTAGACACTGTTAGAGCCCTCCTAAAATACTTCACCCATCATGGGGTTCCAGAGCAGATAATCTCGGATAACGAGGCCGAATTGAATTCATCCCTGGTCAGAGAATTATTGTCAAATCATAATATCAATATCCACTTTGTATCAAGCCAACATCCAGAGTCTAATAGAGCTGTAGAAAGGTTTCATTCGACTATCATTGAACACATGAGACTCCTTAACCTCAGGGACGAGTTTAAGAAGGATGATACTGAGACAAAAATCCAGTATGCCCTCATTGCATATAACAACAGTGTGCACTCAGCCACTTCCCTTACTCCTTTTGAGGTAATACAAGGTCACATCTCAGGAGATACTCTCCTCAAATTAAATTTGGACCAGCGTCTTACAAACGACTACCTCAATAAACACCGAGAAAAAATGAAGGCCCTTTACACTACCCTGAGAGATCATGCTGTCCAACTGAAAGAAAAAACCTTGGAAAAGAGGAACACCACTAGGGAAAATGCACCTGAACTACCACCCACCGTGTACGTAAAGACAAGACAACTTCAAAACAAAACAAAACCCATTTACAATGCGGAAAAACTAGTATCGACCAACCAAACAAGGGGTACGGCTTTAATACAGCCGCGCCACGGTAATACTCAACCCAAAATTCACATCTCCAATATAAAACGACCCCGTAAAGCACCAGAATCAATTAGCTCCTCCAGCTACGCTCCATCGGAAGATATGGTCCTTACGCCACCAATGCCCTCAGCAGTGCAACTATACTCTTCTCCACAAACAGCCACTTTTTATTCCGTCCCAGACGAAACAAATTTACCTACACTCTCATGTACGACAGCAAAAAGACCGAGACCTTCAGTCTCGTCACAACCATCCTTCACTAGTTCTGCTACTCCCATTCCAAAAAGGCATGCCAAAGACCTCTCTAGAATCCCCAGAAAGGTATTGTCAACTGATTCTTCATCAGCATCACCCTCTACACCAAAACACACTACTAGATTACCTAGGAAAGCATTACCCGTGCCTCCTGACACTCCTGAACCACCATCACCCTTCGCACCAAAATTCACTACTACGAGTAAATTACCCAGGAAAGCACTACCAATGCCTCCTGACACTCCCGAATCATCATCACCCTTCGCACCAAAACTCACTACTAAATTACCTAGGAAAGCACTACCCGTGCCTCCTGATACTCCAGAACCCGGAATAGTCCTTAGTGCCCCGATTCCTCATAAACCATACAATTCGCCACTAAGTACTTCAAGCTCCTCAAGCCTTTGACGTTTTCAGATGACCACTTACTGGACACTACTGTGGACATGTCTCAACATACTGAACTATCAACTTACACAAGCTATAGAGATAGAAGACATATCCTCCAACCTAGGACTTCTACCCATACGACTCAGTCCCGCTAAACGAATAAGCTACTATCACACTATCACCCACTACTACCAACTTGACGGTATACTCGACCAAGTCAACCAACTCAGAACCCATATCGATGAAATCACAAACATCATCAAACACGACGTCGGAGTCCAGAAAATAGTCTACCCCCGAGTACAGTAATTGTACCCCGGCGCCTCAAGCGCGGACTTCTAAATGGATTAGGATCCATCATAAAATTCGTAACCGGGAATATGGACGCCAGTGACGAGGAGAAATATAATAAAATCATTCGACATCTCCAAACAAACCAAGAGATTCTGTCCCAACAAATTCACCACCACTATACAATTAACGATAGATTAACTGAGGAATTGAATTCCACCATTGACACTATCAATTTCAACCAGGATGTTCTAGCAAAAGAAATTAACCACCTAAAAGAACTAAGCTCCTTCTCCACTCATGTGAAACAGGTTGAAGATGCTCTCGAGCACAACCAACTGCTCATCCAGTTCCTACTAGACTTAATCCAAGATATTGACAATTCTGTCACCTTTTGCAAACTAGGAAAGATGCATCCCAGCATCGTCAAACCTCAAGTACTATTGTCATCCCTCCGTAAATTAAAAACATTCTTTGGTAATCAACTGCCTGACTTCGAAGGTGAATATTTGTGGGAAATCCAAAGTCACATTAAGATTAAGTGTTTCATCGGCACTAACGAGATAGTTTATTTCTTAGACGTGCCCATACTCCAAACTGATTCCTACGACTTGCTACTTCTGCAACCTATTCCGACCACAACTCCAAACTCAGACAGTTACGTCACAGTAATTCCTTCCACAAAGTATGCCCTGAAATCTCGAACTAATTCTGAGATACTATTTTCTAATCATGCTTGTGAACCAGGCCTTAAACTTTACTTGTGCCCAAATAACATTCAGCTGTCCACAGAATACCATTGCGAATTAGATATCCTCTTAAAAGGTGTAAATGGACGATGCGACCTTATTCAGTTAAAATTATCCGTGAATCATATTGAACTTCTAGAAGAAGCCAAGCGCTTCATTTTCGCCTTTCCTCAAGAAGACCAAATTAAAATCATTACACAAGGAAATATAGAATTTCGGAAACTTTCTGGAATCTACCTTGTCTCACCAGGCGCTAGCACGATTGTATACCACAACCAGTCGGGTGATTCCACTAAAAGTGGCAAATTCATGTATTTTCTCTTTTTCTCGGAGACTATTAGGAGTATTGCAACGGGACAAAAAGCATTGAATAGAGAATGATATTCCCCAGACCATACACGATTTCTGTTTCGAAATAAACGATTAGCAAGCTCAGAAAAATTAGCAACATAGCCCAAATGTCATTCCCCTGGCATGTCCAATCCCCAAGGTACAATACTTCTCCAAGCTACCGCAGTTGTTCAATTTGAGATTCTGGAATACTGCAAAGACCCATGTGCTCATCAAGTCGTCTACTATAAACACCTTTGTTTTCATAATTTTAGATGCATAGGATGCATATTTATGCATCAAGAATAGTGTGTCTCACAGGTTTTGGGTCATTCCCGTGTAAAATCTTGCAATCTCAGTTAAAGGGAAACTATTACAGTTGTGGGAATTTCGAAAACGGGGGTTGGCCGTTCTGTTACTCTAGAACTCGCCTCAACCCGACCCTAAGCTCAGTGTGTCTTGTGAGGCCGGTGCCAGCAGATCGACCCTCAGATTCTTGGTGAGTATTTTTAATGTTTGTCATTCCCCTGTTATCCATAACTTAGCTATTTGAAGTAATAGATTGTTTTTTCTTCCACCATTGTTTAGGTCAGCTGGTGGGCCTTCAGTAAATTATTTTGCCATATTTTACATAATCACTAGGAGGGGGAAAAATGAAAAAAATGGTGTATTGTCATTCCCCTGTGCGTCATTCCCCTGGATAATTGGGTTGGTGGGCATTCCAGGGGAATGACCGGTTACCCGGGGATTGACCATTTCTTCTAAAAATCCTTGGCATTGCAACTGCTGCTTGGTTTTCTTGACCTTATTTTTTCAACTTTGCAGATCAAATAGACTTTTACAATTATGGCAAAGACGAAAAAGTCAAAAGAAGAGGTCCTGAAGGAGAAGAGAGAAAAGAAAAGAGCAAGATACAAACGCATTAAAGAAGACCCAGAATTACAAGCTAAAATTACTACAAATACTACAATACAACGTACAATACAGAAGTGCAATCATTTAATTTTGGAGGAAGTCGCAGTCAGATTTCTGTCCACACTGTGGTGTGGACACAAATAGACCGGACTACTTCTCCCCTGTGCAAACAAAAGCCTGAGCGACAACTTGGATCACACACCACCAGGAATATGGGCTCACCTCCAACCAGTCTTCGAAATCATCAAATCGTGTGCCACCTCTGTGAAGAAAATTCATTTTCTCTCCGATGGTCCCACGTCCCAATATAGAAATAAAGCTATGTTTTTTTCTGATTTCGACAGGGCTCACAGCTCATTTCCCATCGATTGAAGTTATCACTGGAAATTTCTCTGAGTCAGGACATGTGAAAGGTGCCCCGGGTGGCATGGGGGGCTGCCTCAAACGGACTGCAGACCGACTGGTAGCTGAGGGGCGAGATATTGCAGATCTGGATTCATTGGTTACTGAACTTGGCAAAAGTATCAGGAAGGTCAGTTATATTCAAACAATATATATTTTCCTTTTTCTTTGTAATTCAATTCAGATCTATGTTTGTTTTTATACGGAATACATTAACTTTTCATTTCAATTCATTTCAGGTCTCACTCTTCGTTGTCGCCAGCAACGAGATAGAAAGTGCTCGGGCGTTGATCCCAAGAAATATTGGAGCATTTAAGGGAACCTTTTGGGTTCATCAACTTGTTTCTCAGCCTCGGATTTCTGCAGACGTTAATGTCAACACCCTGTGCTGCTACGACTGCACCAAATACAGGATTGGTATGATTTCTTACGAGGATTCACCCTGCGACCACCACGATCTGGAACCAAGCTCTTTTGTGGCTGTGGTGATCGAAGAAAATACCCACACACCCACTGAGCCTGAAACTCAAATTGAAGAAAGATTCCGCCCCCCTTCACCTATTCAGGACCAAATTCCTGCAGATGGGGACTTCCTGCTTATTCGTTTTATTGTAGGGAAAAAGATTATTTTTTATATTGGATGTGTAAAAAATGCTGCATTGGACAATGAGACTTCAACTTACGAAGAAAGTTTTTTGAGAAAAAAAGGAGAAAACTATTTTGTATATCCAAACGTTCCTGACCTTTCAATAAGTGACGTTGTGGCAAAGTTGCCCTCCCCCCGTACAACTCGAGGGAGGTTGTACTTTGAAACTGATTTTTCTAATTTGTAATGTTCGCTAGAAATAATTCCCATTTAATGCATTTGTTTCAGAATGTTTATATCACGATTTGTATTTTTTTTTTTTCTCTCAAGAAGATCCTTTCGCTTTATATTTTTTACATAGATATTTTTTGGGTTCCAAGAAACGTCGGTATTCAACCAAAAGAAAAGGGTCTTCCTAAATAATAATAAAAAGACTAATTATTGGTGATATTATTCTAAGATAGCTGAGATTTAGTTTTTTTGTACTTTTTAAACGTCTACCTACTTATGCATTTCTGAACTGTGATTTTCTAGTTTGAGGCTACCTCTTGTGATTTAATAGACTGAATTATTTTACCCAATTTGATGCTAAAGTTTTATATTACGTTAAATTATACACAGTTCTGATACCTTTCTCTTAATTTTGTCATTCCCCTGTATACTTTTTCATTCCCCTGGACCATTGCCTTTTTATGATGGCTGTGTATTTACCTCTGGGTGAATAAAGTGTACTGCTGGTATGCAGGTTTCATTCGTACATAATAAAAGAACATTTAAACGTCGGAAAACATTCAAAATGTCGCCAAAGACATCACGATATTTGCTAGCTTGGAATTTGCCACTTTTAGTGGAATCACCCAGTCATTAATCGCGCCCTCTATCTCCACTTTCCATAAACCCACTTTCGTTAAATTCATAAAATCACCGAACGACACAAACGTTCAACCTTGGGCAGAAATAAAGTTAAAAAGCTTGAAAAACTTAAGCCCTCCGGCAAAACCCGTTTACACGCATAAGGAATTAATTGTACAATTTAAGACTCCAGACTTTTGGACCATTATCTTGTATGTAATTGTATTTTCATTCTTTGTCTTTTCTGCATACCGACTGTATAAATATCGTAAGATTGTTAACAACGCAGTTTAGAATCCTGTATTAGGACTGTACCTACACCTTTGCATAACACTAGCATAAGATCTTGAAATTCTGAATTATATAATTGTTTACATATATTTCTTTGCATTGTATAACGCCAACACATGATCTTAGAATTCTGGATTGTATAATTGTTCCATTGTATAACACCGACATAATATGTCGGTGTCTAAGATCATATTATGATCTTAGAATTCTGAATTGTATAATTGTTCATTACGGATTTTCCCCGAAATTTGATTCTAAGGGGGGAGGCGTTACATATCAGCTTGCCTCCTTCTTGCTTAGGCAAGCACCGTCTATCTTGCCTCCTTCTTTCAGCCGGCAGTCTTCGTTCTCACGTGTCATGGGCAAGTTGCTCTCCGTTTTGTAACAAGTATTTCTCTTTGCGATTGTGTTGTGTATTGTGGAACTAAATAAATCGTTTTTTAAAAACTCGAGTGGTATCCAGAAAACCGTAATTTGCATATTTTTATATAATTTTCTAAGGAACCGGAGTTCGGTAGACTCGGAAGCACAAATATTGGGAGATATCAAGATTTAAAATGTACCTTCAATAGTTATGGCCTAAAAGAAAACCTTTGACCACTAGGAAGTACTTAGTACTCTTGAGTTTCTACTACAAAATATGTGTTAACACTGATCTGACCTGTGAGAACACCCGCATAAGGTGAGGGTGCTTCAGTTGTTCTCTTGAAATATGTTGTCACTTGAGCATCACCTCATTTTCTATCTATTGTGTTCTATTTTCATTAGGTGATAATGTTACATGGCCGGATGGATGAAGGAGGGAAACAAACCAACTGTCCAGAGACGGTTGGGTCAATATGTATTTATTTTATATACAATTTTTGTTTGAATTTGTATTAGAAAACTTTATTGTAAGACAAATTACATAATTATAGTAAGGTAGGTAACCTTAATTAACACGGCACTTGATGCAAGAAGATAAATTTAACAATGCAAACGGTTTGACATTCAAATAATAAGGGTAACACAGCATAACGAATAGAAATTAGATAACAAGGAGAACACAACATTGATCAAGAACAATAAATATTGAAGAATAAATTGTAGGAACAAATTATGGTAGTAAGTCGGGTGGCCGTTTTCTCCGGTGATTTGGCGGGATGTCGCGAACTATTGGGTTTGGATGATTCAACATTTTGCTGTGATACTTCCATACGCCTCCATAGTTCCGTCTGCGACGTAGGGGATGTTCAGATCTGCATTTCTGACGTACAATGGTGCATTGATAATCAGCCTTAAGCCGAGAATACACTTGCGCCGAGGCAGGCCGCGCACCGCACGCGGCAAACAGGCTCAGTCTGCCGCGTGCGGTGCGCGGACTGAGCCATCGACTGTCGGTCCATCAAAGTGAGCACGGACCGCGGCAGCCTTGTACGGTGCGAAGTGTGGACGAGCTTGTGTGCCTCACTGTAATTTGAAAATTCGTATCGCGGCACATCACCTCGCGGCGCTTGTGTGCCTCGGCGCAAGTGTATTCCCGGCTTTAGGGCTCGATTTTGCACAGTCTGCACTTTCAATACTTGGGATTTGGCAGCAGATCCCCGCAACTCGCAGCCGTACATCCAGATGGGTTTTATAACAGAAAGGTAGATTCGTCGTTTTAGGTGCAGTGGTAGAGATGATTTTTTTCTTGAGCAAAAAATTCAACTGTTTAAGACGGAATCTTGTTTTCTGGACAATATTTTTAATATGGCTCCTCCAAATTAGCTTTTGATCTAGTTCTAGACCATGTATCGAACGGTGGCTTGTTGTGGTACTGGCACAAAATGGCATTGGTGATACAGTTTTTATACTCGATGTAAGGTTGTTGAGATCTCTAATAAAAACCGACTAGTTTCTGGACCTAGATTCGTCGTTTTAGGTGCAGTGGTAGAGATGATTTTTTTCTTGAGCAAAAAATTCAACTGTTTAAGACGGAATCTTGTTTTCTGGACAATATTTTTAACATGGCTCCTCCAAATTAGCTTTTGATCTAGTTCTAGACCATGTATCGAACGGTGGCTTGTTGTGGTACTGGCACAAAATGGCATTGGTGATACAGTTTTTATACTCGATGTAAGGTTGTTGAGATCTCTAATAAAAACCGACTAGTTGATCGTTTTGTGAGTTGTTGATTTCTACAAATTACTGAAACATGGCGCAGTCTAGTTGTGTTCAAGTTGTTGCTTCGTGAAAGTGAGTATCCGTTTTGTTGTTGACATTTGTAAAGAGTGTTGCGGCTTTGTTTCTCGTACACCATGGCGTCTGAATTCAACAAGCCAAGCATGCTGAGGCTCGATGGGGATCTTGCTGAAAACTTCCAGCAATTTGAGCAGGAGACGAAAAACTATATTATTGCGACGGAGAGTGACAAAAAGTCGAGAACAGTACAGGTTGCTCGCTTAAAAAATTGGCTTGGGCCCGACGCCCTACGCCTGTACAACAGTTTGACGACGATGAAGGGTGATTCCACTAAAAGTGGCAAATTCCAAGCTAGCAAATATCGTGATGTCTTTGGCGACATTTTGAATGTTTTCCGACGTTTAAATGTTCTTTTATTATGTACGAATGAAACCTGCATACCAGCAGTACACTTTATTCACCCAGAGGTAAATACACAGCCATCATAAAGAGGCAATGGTCCAGGGGAATGAAAAAGTATACAGGGGAATGACAAAATTAAGAGAAAGGTATCAGAACTGTGTATAATTTAACGTAATATAAAACTTTAGCATCAAATTGGGTAAAATAATTCAGTCTATTAAATCACAAGAGGTAGCCTCAAACTAGAAAATCACAGTTCAGAAATGCATAAGTAGGTAGACGTTTAAAAAGTACAAAAAAACTAAATCTCAGCTATCTTAGAATAATATCACAAATAATTAGTCTTTTTATTATTATTTAGGAAGACCCTTTTCTTTTGGTTGAATACCGACGTTTCTTGGAACCCAAAAAATATCTATGTAAAAAATATAAAGCGAAAGGATCTTCTTGAGAGAAAAAAAAAAATACAAATCGTGATATAAACATTCTGAAACAAATGCATTAAATGGGAATTATTTCTAGCGAACATTACAAATTAGAAAAATCAGTTTCAAAGTACAACCTCCCTCGAGTTGTACGGGGGGAGGGCAACTTTGCCACAACGTCACTTATTGAAAGGTCAGGAACGTTTGGATATACAAAATAGTTTTCTCCTTTTTTTCTCAAAAAACTTTCTTCGTAAGTTGAAGTCTCATTGTCCAATGCAGCATTTTTTACACATCCAATATAAAAAATAATCTTTTTCCCTACAATAAAACGAATAAGCAGGAAGTCCCCATCTGCAGGAATTTGGTCCTGAATAGGTGAAGGGGGGCGGAATCTTTCTTCAATTTGAGTTTCAGGCTCAGTGGGTGTGTGGGTATTTTCTTCGATCACCACAGCCACAAAAGAGCTTGGTTCCAGATCGTGGTGGTCGCAGGGTGAATCCTCGTAAGAAATCATACCAATCCTGTATTTGGTGCAGTCGTAGCAGCACAGGGTGTTGACATTAACGTCTGCAGAAATCCGAGGCTGGGAAACAAGTTGATGAACCCAAAAGGTTCCCTTAAATGCTCCAATATTTCTTGGGATCAACGCCCGAGCACTTTCTATCTCGTTGCTGGCGACAACGAAGAGTGAGACCTGAAATGAATTGAAATGAAAAGTTAATGTATTCCGTATAAAAACAAACATAGATCTGAATTGAATTACAAAGAAAAAGGAAAATATATATTGTTTGAATATAACTGACCTTCCTGATACTTTTGCCAAGTTCAGTAACCAATGAATCCAGATCTGCAATATCTCGCCCCTCAGCTACCAGTCGGTCTGCAGTCCGTTTGAGGCAGCCCCCCAAGCCACCCGGGGCACCTTTCACATGTCCTGACTCAGAGAAATTTCCAGTGATAACTTCAATCGATGGGAAATGAGCTGTGAGCCCTGTCGAAATCAGAAAAAAACATAGCTTTATTTCTATATTGGGACGTGGGACCATCGGAGAGAAAATGAATTTTCTTCACAGAGGTGGCACACGATTTGATGATTTCGAAGACTGGTTGGAGGTGAGCCCATATTCCTGGTGGTGTGTGATCCAAGTTGTCGCTCAGGCTTTTGTTTGCACAGGGGAGAAGTAGTCCGGTCTATTTGTGTCCACACCACAGTGTGGACAGAAATCTGACTGCGACTTCCTCCAAAATTAAATGATTGCACTTCTGTATTGTACGTTGTATTGTAGTATTTGTAGTAATTTTAGCTTGTAATTCTGGGTCTTCTTTAATGCGTTTGTATCTTGCTCTTTTCTTTTCTCTCTTCTCCTTCAGGACCTCTTCTTTTGACTTTTTCGTCTTTGCCATAATTGTAAAAGTCTATTTGATCTGCAAAGTTGAAAAAATAAGGTCAAGAAAACCAAGCAGCAGTTGCAATGCCAAGGATTTTTAGAAGAAATGGTCAATCCCCGGGTAACCGGTCATTCCCCTGGAATGCCCACCAACCCAATTATCCAGGGGAATGACGCACAGGGGAATGACAATACACCATTTTTTTCATTTTTCCCCCTCCTAGTGATTATGTAAAATATGGCAAAATAATTTACTGAAGGCCCACCAGCTGACCTAAACAATGGTGGAAGAAAAAACAATCTATTACTTCAAATAGCTAAGTTATGGATAACAGGGGAATGACAAACATTAAAAATACTCACCAAGAATCTGAGGGTCGATCTGCTGGCACCGGCCTCACAAGACACACTGAGCTTAGGGTCGGGTTGAGGCGAGTTCTAGAGTAACAGAACGGCCAACCCCCGTTTTCGAAATTCCCACAACTGTAATAGTTTCCCTTTAACTGAGATTGCAAGATTTTACACGGGAATGACCCAAAACCTGTGAGACACACTATTCTTGATGCATAAATATGCATCCTATGCATCTAAAATTATGAAAACAAAGGTGTTTATAGTAGACGACTTGATGAGCACATGGGTCTTTGCAGTATTCCAGAATCTCAAATTGAACAACTGCGGTAGCTTGGAGAAGTATTGTACCTTGGGGATTGGACATGCCAGGGGAATGACATTTGGGCTATGTTGCTAATTTTTCTGAGCTTGCTAATCGTTTATTTCGAAACAGAAATCGTGTATGGTCTGGGGAATATCATTCTCTATTCAATGCTTTTTGTCCCGTTGCAATACTCCTAATAGTCTCCGAGAAAAAGAGAAAATACATGAATTTGCCACTTTTAGTGGAATCACCCTGAAAGAGGAGCAAGAAACAGTCATATCCATTTTTGACGTACTGCGACTACATTGCCTCCCCAAAACCAATGAAATAATGGAGATTTTCAAGTTTTTCAGTCGTCACCAAAGCATTGGGGAGCCCTTCGAAAAGTTTTATGCAGATTTGCGGAAGCTAATAAAAACTTGCAATTTTGAGGGGCAAGAAGATAAAATTTTACGTGTCCAAATTGTCCTGGGCGTTCACTCCAGTGATTTGAGAGAGAAGTTGTCGCGTGAAAACCCGTCCCTGGACAAAATAATCAACTATTGCAAGAGCGTTGAATTGGTGGGTAAAAATGCTAAGATGATTGACTCGTCATCCAAATCCATTCAAGAAGTTGCGACAAGATTCCCAGCCAGAGAACCGCCAACATCAACATGGAGACCCGGACCATCGTCATCGAAAGACTCAAGTAAAACCCCGTTCCAGAAGAAGCCGACTGACGAAAAATGCACCAAATGTGCATTATTCCATCCTCGTGACCGCCGGTGTCCGGCTGAAGGCAAACAATGTGGCCGATGTGGACGTTTGAATCACTTTGCCAAAGTATGTTTTTTGAATAATAATAAGTCCGTCAGACAAATTGAGGTTGAAGAGTCAGGAGATGACGATTTAGACTTTAGCGTTGGTACCATCCGTGCAGTCAATGAGTATAAGTGAATGGTTCACCTATTGAATTTAAATTAGATTCGGGGGCGGAAACAAACATCATTAACCTAGATGCAATCCGCTCCATTGGCGCTCTTGAGTGTATTGATGGTACTAGGATTAAGTTAGAGGCGTTTGGCGGGTTCAAGATAAAACCATTGGGTGAAATAGTCCTTAGTTTAGCAAAAGGTGACACCACGCGTCACGTTACGTTCATTGTTGTTGATAATGTTAAATGCACGCCTATTTTGGGTTTGGACTCATGCCTCGATTTTGGTCTAATAAAGCGTGTTATGACAATGAGTAAAATTGGTAGCTCCCCCAAGGTTGATTTTATTGCAAAAAATGCAGACATTTTTAAAGGTGTAGGTTCGTTTCCTGATAAGTGTTCTTTGAAGTTGAAGCAAGGGGCTGTTCCTAGGGCATGTCCATCAAGACGTGTTCCAATGAAAATTAAAGAGAAATTGAAATTCACTCTTGACGAATTAGAACAGAATGGTATAATAGAGAAAGTTGTTGATCCAACGGAATGGATCAATAATCTAGTTATAGTTGAAAAACCAGACGCTTCTCTTAGATTGTGTATAGATCCGCAGTACTTGAACCAAAATTTGCTAAGGGATTACTATGAAATTCCTACGTTGGATGAAATGAAAACTAGATTGGCTGGTAAATCCCACTTTTGTCTTTTTGATCGTAAACAAGGATTTTATCAGGTCCAGCTTGACGATCCCTCTAAAGAACTTTGTTCATTCAGTTCCCCATACGGAATCTATCGGTTTTTAAGGGCCCCTTTTGGATGGTGTGTCCTGCCCGAAATCTTCCAAAAGTTGATGCAAAAATACTTTGGAAACATTGAGGGGGTGATGGTTTATTATGATGATATTTTATGTTCTGCGGAATCTAAAGCGGAATTGGAACAAATTATAGAGAAAGTGGTTGATGTTGCCAGGCGAAACAACATCAAATTTAATGGTGAAAAAATGCAATATTTTGTTCGTGATGTGAAGTTTCTTGGAGTAATATTTTCCAAAGATGGTCATCGCCCTGATGCTGAAAGAATAAAATCTATCATGGAGTTACAAGCACCGAAAAACGTTAAGGAATTACAAAGCATCTTAGGACTTATTAATTACTTGCGTGAGTATGTGCCCAATCTATCAGAAATCATAACCCCGTTTCGTCAATTACTCCAAAAAAATTCATCCTGGGTGTGGACTTCAGTTCACGACGAGCGATTTGCTAGGCTGAAAGAAACGATTAGTAGCATAACTACTTTGACTTATTTTGATCCGTTGAAGAAAATAGAAATTCAAGCAGATTCTAGCCAGAATGCTCTGGGGTGTGCATTGATCCAGGGTGGGAAACCTGTACTTTATTCTAGTAGGAGTCTTACGCCTACAGAGTGCCAGTATGCACAAATTGAGAAAGAGCTACTTGCTCTTACATTTTCTTTCAAGAAATTGCATACGTATGTGTACGGGCATAACGATGTCCTTGCCTATACCGACCATGCTCCCCTTACATCAATAATTAAGAAAGATATAGATAAGATTCAGAATAATCGGTTGCGGCGACTCAGGATGAAGCTTCTTCCATACAGTTTTTCTTTGCAATATTTACCTGGGTCCAAGATGATTATAGCTGACCTTCTGTCTCGCAACTTCATTCCTGAGCGGGTTGACGACGATGTCGCAATAAAGGACTATGTTCACACTGTGGGCGTGTCACTGACGTTTTCAGACAAAGAAATGACAAAATTTGTTGATGCTACAGCTAATGATGACACGTTAAAATGGATTCTTAGTTATTTTAAGGAAGGATGGCCTGAAAACTTCAATTCTTCAGACAAGGAATTGTTGCATTTCTTTCAATTGCATTTCTAACAGTTGAACAAGATCTGATATATTTTGATAATAGGTTAGTAATTCCGTCAAGCTTGCGACCACAGATTTTGTCAGTGCTTCATGAAACACATTTGGGTTACAGTAAAATAAGGGAAACTGTACAGAAATTTTTCTATTGGCCTAATATTCTTTCAACTGTCCGTGATTTTGTTCAGTCCTGTTCTGTTTGCCAGAGATTCCAACGTAGTAAGATAAAGGAAGAGCTCATGCCCCACGACGTTCCAAACCTTCCTTTCTATAAGGTTGCTGTAGACATTGGTGAGCATGAGGGGAAAGCGTTCCTGTTCTTGGTTGACTTCTATTCACGTTGGCTGGAGATTGTGCCTCTCAGAAATAAAACCAGTGGTGCAGTAATTTCAGCTCTTAAGTCTATTTTCAGTCATTTTGGAATTCCGCGAACTTTGATTGCCGACAACAATCCCTTCAATTCTTACGAGTTCTTGCGATTTGCTCAAGATTGGAATTTTGATGTACGAACTTGCAGCCCCCACCACCACCAAAGTAACGGTCTTGCAGAAAAATCAGTTGGGATAGGGAAGCTCATGCTAAGGAAATGCGGATTTGACAGCAGTGACTTTCATTTGTATTTGCTGAACTACCGTAACTCTCCTGTGGCTGGGTTGCCTTACTCTCCTGCCCAACTGTTAATGAGTAAAAATCTTCGATCCAAACTCCCGATAACAGTAGCGGATCTAAAACCTGTAGCTGTTGATGACCCTGCCGTTTGTGACAAAACGAAGCAGGCCTCGTATTTCAACATAACCTCCAGGAAATCGAGTGATTTCCAGTTGAATGAAAAAGTGCTCGTTCAAAATGTCAACTCTAAAATCTGGGAGGAGGGAACGATAGTTGAAGTTCTTGGTAATAGGTCGTATGTTATCAGAATAGGCGCCCGTATCTACCGACGAAACTCGGTTTTCATTCGAAAATTATTTAAGAGGGGGGACAAGTCCAGGTTACGTTTTGACGACTTGGCTGACGATGAGCCTATATTGGATGGGAACACCAACCATCAACTTATTTCGGATACTAATGGTAACACTTCAACTCCCATCCCTGGGCAGCCCTCTGTTGGTAACAATTATGACAATCAGCTCTCAGATATTGTACAAAATGGGTCAGGGTATACCACCAGAGCAGGACGATTAGTGAAAAAACCAGGTAGATTAGTTGATTATGTTTGATTACCTTATTGATTTGTATTGACTTGTATGATTTTGTATAACTTGTTTGAATCTTCTTTGTACTTTCCATAACTTGTAGCCATTTAACACATTGCAATTCAACTTCATTGTTTATAAATTTCACACTTTTAATGTACTAGTGATTGGTATCTCTTGCATTTAGTTTTGTAATAATTTACATGATTGTTTTCTTAATTTTTATTTGTGATTTTCTGATGTTCAATGTGTATATTATGGGTTAAGCTTGAAGAGAGGGAAGTTCTTGAAGGGGAAGATGTTGTATTATATAAGGATATAGGTTTTTGTGGTCATGGTCTTGCTGTAACCTCACTGTAACCTCCTAACCAAAATGGCATTGGTGATACAGTTTTTATACTCGATGTAAGGTTGTTGAGATCTCTAATAAAAACCGACTAGTTGATCGTTTTGTGAGTTGTTGATTTCTACAAATTACTGAAACACCCTTGAAGAATGAATTGTTGTTGTTCCGCGATCCTTTTTTTTTTAAGTAAATCTACTGGGGTTTAACTTAGTCTTCCACTTGTCACACCATCGTCCGACCTCGTCTGTTAATACTTGCAGTTCTGTAGAGGCCGATTCCGATGTTCCATGAGTTAGGACAGCCAATATTTATTTTATATACAATTTTTGTTTGAATTTGTTATATATAATTCACAAGCGCTCACAAACTTGAACGAAACCATAAAGGAAACTGGTACACATCCAAAACTATAACTTATTCCTACACCTATCAAACATATTTAACAGACAACGAAGTAATTATCAATACTTAATTGGAGAACATTATCAGAATAGCCTATAAGCGTTCTCTGTCGATCAGACCTTAGCAGATTTTGGCACAATTAAATTTGATAGGTTTACACGGGTAGGGCACCTGAAAGAAGTTAGGATCCGAGTGACGTCATCGGTTTTGACCGTTTCGGGGGGTTTCGGGCTTTTGGACTCGTCGGGATCGTGATTCGATTTAGTGGTGGGCGTTATTGCTACTTTTCCATAACGGTACGTTACGTTAGTTATGAAAAAATAACCGTTATTTTTTTCGGCTACAAAATAACCGTTATTTCTTTTCTGCTAACCTACAAAAATAGTCTGTTTCGTTTTTCAGTTACTTCCTACATGCTAGTTTTTTTCCGTTTCTCGCTCGGGACTCTTCGTAGATCAAGTGGACGGGGTTGCGGAATAAAAACATCCCCCAAACAACTGATAAGTACCATATAGATTAGTTGGACATGTAGATCAAGTGGACGGGGTTGCGGAATAAAAACATCCCCCAAACAACTGATTAGTACCATATAGATTAGTTGGACATGTAGATCAAGTGGACGGGGTTGCGGAATAAAAACATCCCCCCAAACAACTGATTAGTACCATATAGATTAGTTGGACATGTAGATCAAGTGGACGGGGTTGCGGAATAAAAACATCCCCCAAACAACTGATTAGTACCATATAGATTAGTTGGACATGTAGATCAAGTGGACGGGGTTGCGGAATAAAAACATCCCCCAAACAACTGATTAGTACCATATAGATTAGTTGGACATATAGATCAACCCACCTGGGGTTAAATTTGGTGTAAAAAACATACTCTTAGTAAAAAAAAATATTCCCATGCCGGAATCGAACCCGGGCCTTCGTTGTGACAGCCAGATATCCTAATCACTAAACCAGATGGGAGGTTAAAACTGGTTCATTGGTCACAGTAAACAAGTTGAAACGGTCAAAGCCGATGACGTCACTCGGATCCTAACTTCTTTCGGGTGCCGTATCGGGTTTACTCAACTGTAGTATCCATAGGAAGTTTGTAGTATCCATAGGAAGTTTGTAGCATCCATAGGGAGTTATTATAAAAGGATTGTGCGGAGAAGAATAAACCTCTCTCTTATTGAAATGTGCGTGAATGATTGATCCCCTCGACCAGACATTACATTGGCGACGTGGATGGTTCTCGTTTGTTCTGCCTGATGAAGTTTCCTACACGAAAGGAGATCGGCGAGAAAACCCAAGTAAGCCCGTTCTGTTCTGTTGAGAAAATGTAAAGACTCTGCAATCTTTTATAGGGTTCGTAACATATGTGGCAAAGTTTATCCCTAAAGTAGCCGAAGTTTTAACGCCATTATATAAATTATTGAAAAAGAATACTAAATGGGTTTGGGATGCTCAGTGTGACACAGCATTCCAAGAAATTAAAAGATTAGTTACTCAACATAGATCTTTGAGTCATTACGACCCAAACTTGCCACTACGCTTGACAGTAGATGCTTCTGATCTCGGTGTAGCTGGTGTTCTCTCACAGCAGCACAACGGTATTAATTACCCGATAGCGTTTACCAGTAGAACTCTTTCTAAGGCTGAACTTTCTTATTCCACAATACATAAGGAAGCGCTAGCAATTATACATGCAGTAAAAAAATTCAATATATATTTATTTGGCAGGAGATGGACGCTGGTGACGGACCACAAACCGCTGTTAGCGATATTTGGGCCTAAAGCTTGTATTCCAGCTTGTGCTGCTAATAGGTTGCAGCGGTGGGCCATGTTTTTAGCTAACTATAGCTACGACATGGAACATGTTTCGTCCAATAAAAATATGGCGGATTGGCTGTCGCGAGCACCTCTCCCGGAAACGGTCCGACCCGATGAAACTTCGGATTTAACTGTTCGTTACGTTTTTGAAAATGAGAGTCTACCTATTGATTATACCAAAGTAGTAGCTGCCTCTAAAAAAGATAGTAATATTGTAAAAGTAATTGGGTACACCAAATTTGGGTGGCCTGCTAAAGTTGATAAAAATTTAGTTCCTTTCTATAGATGCAAGGATGAATTACATGTAGAGAAAGACATTCTGATGAGAGGCTATAGACTTGTAATACCTGAACAGCTACGTTTGCAAGTGTTGGAAGAATTGCACAAATCCCACTTTGGGATAGTGAAAGTAATGAAATTGATTCTCACCATTGGCGTATCGGAGACTTAGTCTGGGCAAGAAATTACAGGAAAAGCGGTGATGATTGGTTAGCAGGGAAAATAGAGGCAATTTTAGGGCCGAGAAGGGTAAAAATATCAATTCCTGAGTTAGAACTGTCTTGGACACGTCATATCCACCAGATTAGGAGAAGGGCAGTTTATTCTAATGTATCAAGCGAGTCAGAGAAATCTACTCAAATGAGCCCTATAGTAAACGATGAAGTCATGCCTGACCCGGGGGGGCCTCCTAGCAGTAGTAGGGGGCTAAGTCCTCAGGATTTTCAAGGGTTCACACCTCCTGGTCAGAAAACAGAATTATTAAAAAATAATAATAAGGATGATGTGAATAGCACACCTCATGTAACTACTCGTTTTGGTAGGAGAGTTATCAAACCAAAAAGATTAAACGTATGATTAGAAAATGGTTGTACTTAGGACGAATAAACTTTTATTTTCTTCCAGGAAGATCATGGTGATTTCCTGAGAACAAAGATTTTTTTTTATGTATGCATATTTCCTCATTTTTATGAATTGTATAATTTCGAATGTATTATTAATGAATTGAGACTGATGGATAACTTACAGAGTAACGTATGGAGATTGATGTCATTTATTTTTCTTTCTCTGGATAGACGTTTATAATTAGAGATTGGTACTTTTTTTTTGTAAAATTAAGCATTGTTAGTGCTATATACAGGAGTCAAATCGTGTTGTTTCTTCAATTTCAATGTCTTGAAGTTTTTGTAAGGTTGATTTACCTTACAACTCACCTTCGTTACGAAATGCATTACTACTTGAAAGAGTTAATGACTAAATGCTATATAATATATGATATGATATTCATCATTTGTAATTGTACACTGCTACTGTAATAGCAAGTTGCAACTGGTACAAGAGTCATGTGTACTAAAAAAATTCAAATTTATTTTTCTTTTTGGGGGGGGAGATGTAGTATCCATAGGAAGTTTGTAGTATCCATAGGAAGTTTGTAGTATCCATAGGAAGTTTGTAGCATCCATAGGGAGTTATTATAAAAGGATTGTGCGGAGAAGAATAAACCTCTCTCTTATTGAAATGTGCGTGAATGATTGATCCCCTCGACCAGACATTACACTCAACCATCACTGGACAGTTATTTTGTATCCGTCCTACATCCATCTGGCTGTGTAAGAACGAAGTTTGGACTCGTCTCTACCTTATTCTTTGGGTTAATTTTTGTTCATAGACCGAAAGTCGTCAAACAGGCCGCTCCGAGGTTGTTCTGCGACATTTGTGATATGTTCGATCTCCACGATACAGAAGATTGTCCAGAACAAGCGAGCGACTCTCCGCCTCCTTTGCCCAAGCGTCACAGAATGCCGCGACAGTTAGTGGATCGACCTTTCTGCCATATTTGTGAAGGTAAGCCCTGCTCAAAGGACCTGTGTAGGGGACCAACTTGAATTCCATTTTATTGGCTTGAAATCATTTGATTTCAGGGTACAGGGAAACACAATTATCAGTGTTATTAAATAAGGATAAAAATGTTATCCTTAATTTTTCAGACAATTAATCTTAAGCTATCTGCCTTTAATGCAATCAGCTTGTAATATGTACCTACCTCAAAATGCTAGAATAGGCCATTTTTCTTTGGGGGTATTCGGTGAATGTCAATGATCAAAAATGTTTACTTGTTCAATTAAACATTTTAATTTGGAACATAATATTGCAATAAAATCCGTAATACTAAACTTACTCATCCGTTACTTCTCCGCTACTCCTCAGGTATGTGGCAGAGCCTCAAAATGTAGTTTTGCTTCTGTAGAACAAAAAGCGGCAAGGCGAGGAAAACAAGAGTAGATATTTGAAAAAATCGTCTATTTCCACTGAAATGAGAGTACACTGTTAGAACGGCTTTAGTGATTAAACCATCGTCAGTAACAAAACAACATCGCCAGTATTTGAGTATTGTTTTGTTACTGACGATGGTTTAATCACCGAAACCGGTCTAACAGTGTACTACTCTTATGTTAAAGAAAGGTAAATTTAAAATTTAAGAAAATTTAAATTCCTTGGTTCATCATCACCACCTCAAAGCAGAATGAGCAGCACCTCATTAGGTACCTAGAATACCTACAGTTCATCAACAATTTCTATAACTTCGTTTCCATACTTGGGTGTTGTTAAAAAAAAAAACTCAATACATCGATTTCATAAAAGAAAATTTTATTGCAGCAAATGCATATTTATATTTTACTCGTCTCTTCAGTGGCGGACACTGAAATCCTAGTGTACTTTCAGCGTACTTTTTTAACTTCAGAAAGTACAATTCATCAAAAAGAAGTACAATATTTCCAAAACAAAGTACGGTTGGCAACCCTACCTGTACCCTTCATTTGGTATCTCCAACGGAAAATAATGATTTATCTCTTCTTGAAATACTGCTAATTTGTGAACATTTCTGAGTGAAGTTTCTGCACGATATCAAAAAGACATTTACTTAAATTACCTTTCACTATTTTGCCCACTTCCGTCAGCCAACCTCCACTTCGCAATTGATCCAATATAATATAAACAGGGGCGGCTCGTGGGCTCAGAAACTGGTGGGGCACCAGGGCAATATTTAGGTGCATACCTACCTATTAGGTACTCACTATAGGAAGTTCCTATTAGGAACTAAACTCAAACTACCCTTACAGCTAAACTGCTTCATAATTAGTGGTATGCAGCTCTTAGCAAGTCAGGAAACATCGTTCTCCAAAGAGTTCTCTTGAGGAGAGGGAAGGTTACTGACCAGTATCCAGGATTACCGACGAGGAGGTGGCTGCAAGGCAATCCCACCTACCCACCCAAATAATTATCTTCAAAATGATAGGAAGAATAAAAGAGAAATTGTGACTGTACGAGTACTATTCAAAGAGTACATTATAAAGGTAGTCAAAAAATTCTATTATTGGAGTTTCTATTACTGGGGTTTTTAAAAATCAGCAATCGCGACCATCTGCTTCCTAGCCGAGTGGTACCTTGAAAACCCCCTCTAAAAATATGTCCTCTTATGCCCAGATTGCACATACGTTTTCTTATCCAATCGTATCAAAACATTTTGAACGATCACAGAACAGCAAGATTGATTTCAACTAGCCTTTAGAGTTCGTTGGTTAGCTCAAACAAAGCTCGAGTCAACGAAGTCACCATCAGTTTCAGGGATAGCAAATAAAACAGTATTCTCAACGGTTGGCTGAGCTACATAATAATATTATGTATATTACTATTATTAACGGTTATTAACTTACAGAATGTAGAAATCAACAAATGAGATTCCCTTGGGCAAATAGTGATCCACTTCAGTCTTGACGACTAGCAAAGCGTTCACGCGTTGCACGTGAGATATTAAATTTCAATGTTTAGTTGATTAATATTATGGAGACAATAATTCACTTTTACTATGATGAGTAAATACAAAGCTAAAAACCACCAGTCAATGCATTCAAAATAATATTTATAACGTCAGGCAACGTTTTGATATCATTCTTATCAAACATGGAAGAAAGCAAGGAACCATGGAAGAATGAAACTCCATTCTTCCTTGACAAGGAACGATTCAAGGATCGATTGTTTTCGGCATTCAAGTTGATTCGATATTTTGGCCACCGCCCGGAACGGCTCCATTTGTGGAACACTGGTTGCCTTCCCCCACCCCAGGAAGCGCATATCCCTTCAACATTGAGACTAGGGCACTTCTGGTCGTTCCGATAATCGACTTTTTTAATCGATAAATCAAAACTAAATGCGTTGAGGACACGACTTTTATCACAGTCACTGTGACACAGTGTACTGCTATCGAAGTCAGACAAAATAGCCGCCCGCCTGCAAGAGCTCAGTGGCAGGGACCTTGCGTTTTAAAATAGGTTAAGAGTTTTTTCCATGGAAGTGGGTAGTAAGTAGTAGGTAAGATTTTTTTCTCCTTGTTCTATGTTTTTTCTGTTTTCCTTTGCAAATTTTTGGGTGGGGCGAGGGCCAAGGTGGCCTTATGGACGAGCCGCCACTGATTATAAACCTCATTTGACTGGTAAACCCCATTGTGTTATTGACATGAGTTAGAACTCAGTTATTATAATCGTCTAGGGTTGGGCCAAAAGTCGAAGCCAAAAGTCGATTTTCGAATAATCGACTTTTCGATTGCTCGTATTTCGATGCCATGTCGAAAATCGTCGAAATCTTTCGATTTCCATCGATTATAATCGAAAAATCGAACTTTTTTCTAAAAAAATGCCTTAAATCTTTTGACCATTACTGATGGATTCAATAAATAAAATACACAGTTTATCTCAAGAGAAAGTTTTGTATTTCATGCGCCGAGGAACAAAGTCATACTATAAAAGTAAAAAAGGAACATAAGTAAGAAGATAATATCTTAGATAATAATACATAATATTATTATGTTAAACTTTAGAAGTAAAGAGAAACATTTAAGCATAACAAATCAGTTATACAAACACACTGCCTTTCAAGAGGCATGTAAAAAAAAAATTTCACAAGAAATTAACTAGAAGCAGGAACATTGAATAAAAATAAACATTAACTTAAGTTATACAAACACTGCCCTAACAAAAGGCATGTAAAAATAATTTGTCAAGAAATTAACATGAATTATGAACATGTAAATAAAAATTAACATCAAAGTAGCAGGATTAGACAGTCACAATCACGAGAATACATTACTAGTACTCTAGATTTCATAGAGTCATTCATTCAGTAATGGGCATAAACAAATAAAAAACTAGAACCACATTTCTTCCTCACATGACTGCATGAAAACTAACATGTCTAGTAATTTGCAAGACAAGCGGGTACGACCCTGATGGGCGATTGCCCCGGCATGAGAAAATAGTTACTAAATGACTTTCGTTGCTTTATCTTGAGGGTTTGGGCCATTTTTTCAAGAAAACTGTTACCTTCCCGGTACGATCGAAAATCGACGATTAATTTCGAAAAGATCGAAATATTCGAACGCTCATTTCGATATCGATTATCCAAAAAGTCGAACCCCATTTTTCGATACAATCGAAATTTCGACTTCGATCTTCCCAACCCTATTGTGTTCTTCCAATGTTTCGGTTTCAAGTTGATTAAAGCCTTAGTTCTGCAAAAAGGTTTCTTCTTTTATACAACAGTTATGTATAAGAATACTGAATCAAAATTTACGTTTTCTCATTTTCAGAGTTCGGGCACGATCCTTCACAATGTGGCGACACAGAGACCTTCTACTAGAATCATATCTACTTATTTTTCATAGGTTTCTAGGTTGAGTAAATGAAATTTCAAGTAAAACTTACAGGAGATTTTATTCAATAAATATAATACACTCGGACTTCACAAAAATTAACCTAATCCATGCGTTCTTTCTTGTCTTTGATCGCTTCCTGAAACAAATCGAGCAGAAAGAAGAAGTTATAGTAATGTAACGAAATGACATCACAGAGGTGCTATCTGTAAATCTCTTACTGGAATATTGAATATTCCACGAACTTCAGCAGCTCCAATAAATCTTTCTTTTTCTAAGATGACAAATGAATAGGAAATGTGTTGAGAGGTTTCAATTGTCCTAAAGATGTCACTCGTTTTGACCTCAGAAGGTTCAACTTCTTGAATTTTTCGTTGTCCTCGACCGAGTATTTGAAATAAAGTGATTCAGGACAGGTTTTCCTGTACCTACTGAATCCACTTGATTCTTAACCACTCGACCTCATCGGCGCGAGAATCTCCTTTGCGTGAACATAAGAATTCGAGAGGAGGGCTTTGAAATTGTTGAAATTATTCTGGGGCATTTCGATCGCGTTTAGTAGTCCTGGAGCCGAGGCCGAAAATGGGTGTTCATTTTAGGAGAAGGTTTGATATAAAATTATGAAAATCTAGTCAATTCTGAGTAAGAAAATCCAAGTCTGCCATTTCAAAGCGGTTGCTTTCAAAAATGGCAGCCATTTAAAAAGTGACGAAAACGCACAAACATGACCTGTCTTTAGGATGGATGGAACTTTTATAGATGATAGATTATGTCCAAACATAGATGTTTTCACCAGTCTGCCACTTCCAACCGGTTGAAAATGCGTGGCAGACTCAATTTCAAAAATTGCATTTTTCGGGTGTAAAATTTACAGTATTTCGGACGCCTCAAATTTTCACACATGATTATATATGCCCAAATAAGGAGTTTGAGACTTGTCTGCCAATCTAAAGCAGTTGAAAAGTAATGGCAGACTTGAATTGAAATATTGCCAAATTTGGTGATAAATTTCATCAGTTTTAGGAAGATTCAAATTTCAATACGTTAAAGTGCCTGTGGTATGAGAGCAATAGACCATGGTCTGCCTTGCCTAGCCAGTTGCTTTCTACCGGCAGACTAAAATGCAAAAATTGCCAAATTACTGATCAAAATTTTGTTATTTTAGGATGCTTCAAATTTCGGCTCAACATTGTTCTCCTGCAATAAGACTGAAAAAGAGTAGTCTGCCTTCAGTAACCCGTTGTTTAAGTTAGGCAGACTGAAATTGAAAAATTGCAATTTTCAAGGTCAAAATGAATGTATTTTGGGAAAGTTGTAATTTTGGCATGTGATACTAGCATGTTAGTGTAAACTTTTTGACGCAGTCTGCCATCAATATTCCGCTGCCTTCTGGCGGCAGACTGAACTCAAACGTGGGAAAACAGAAATAATTTCAATTATTGACCATTTTTATGGTAAAAATGCATCTTCTTTAGGACGATTCAAATTTTGGCACATGATACTACATTGTAAGAAGAAACTTTGTGACATGGTCTGCCATCAATATCCAACTGATTTTTTCGGCAGACCAACAATATTAGGTATCTTACTTACATAATATGTTACAATTTGCCATCCCTCAGCACCTTTATTAGCTGCAAGTAATTTTTTCTACAACCATTTTCCTTCATGTCCGACTGTAGAAAATATCTTTAATTTATAAATGAAACAAGGGAGAAGCAGAAAACAGAATACGATGTAAAACGAATAATCAGTGTAATCAGAATAAATCATGCTCTTAACGTAAGGAGGAAAGGAACAAAGAAGTATACATTGAGCGGGTAGCTAGCTATACATAGGTAACAGCGAATTTAGTAATGTAATATCACAAAATCAATTTTTCAAGATGAAACGAAAATACTTACAGGAAATCATCTGAAAACTAGGGATGGGTCGGTTGCACTTTTTACCGGTTCGGTTTCGGTTCGGTTTTTTTAAAAATCGGTTCCCGGTTCTCGGTTTTTTTTTTTACAGTTGCGCTTAGAACCGGTTTTTGGGCCAAAGCAACTCTAATTGGAACTTCAATTAGTATACAATTAATAAAATAAAATACAAAAAATTACTAAGTCAAGTAGGTAATAAAAAAATCACAAAATGTATTGAATATTGTTTACCTACTATAAAATACATCCAACAGCATACATTTAATAAGATAAATCATGAAAAAATTACCATAATAAAGAATAAAGAGAAATCCAAAAAACATGAAATAATCGTTATAATCTTTAGGCTAACCAGCCTAACCTACTCCAAGTTCTTGTTTAGAAATACAAGCAATTTTATTCTATCAGGATCCAAACGGTTTCTTTTAGCCTCGCAGATGTTTCCTGCGAGACTAAACAGCCTTTCACTGAACACAGTGCAAGGTGGCACACAAAGATATTTGTATGCCACCTTCTTCAGATAATGAGTTGCACTTACCACCCAATAGTTTGAAGCTTTTTCCCCATGTTTTGTGTCAATGTTACACTCATTTAAATATGTAGATAGTTCTTGTAGAACAATTTGTTCCGGGTCCGTCTGTTGCTTATCCTGTTGCTCGGTTTGGCCAAACGCTTCACTGTAGTTCAATTAATACTCATTTTTATTTGTTTGTATTTCTTATTCAGCATTCTTTGTCGATGTTAGTGGCGGTGGTTTAGTAGTTGATTTGATCCTCTTCTTTCATTGTGTTGTAATCGTAATGCAACACTCGATGCTGATGCCGAGTATTTGTAAAAACAAAAATTATTACTAAAACCTGTGAATCTCATAAATTGAACTGTAAATGTTAAAAGCAGAAAGGAATAAAATCTGAAACCGTTAGTTATAACTAATTGTGTGCTTTGATTTACAACGTAGACGATTAATAAAGATAAATTTATTAATGTCGATCGGACAAAAAACCGAAAAAACCGACTTTGGACGATCGGTTCTCGGTTTCGGTTTTTTCCCAAAAACCGGTAAAACCGACAACCGAAACCGACCCATCCCTACTGAAAACCCATTCTCTTAAAAGTAAAATTAAACAGAGAACATACCTAATAGGTTTTTTTCTTTTTAAATGTCTTCTTTTCTTTTTTTTGTGCTTATGGCGCTACTTCAGTCATCATCTTCTCCAGAACTGGATTCATCATCTTCCAAATCATAATTTCCAACCTCATCTTCGTTTATAGTCGCAGATTCTTGAGACACAAGGGTTTCTTCCGATTTTTCGGGTAGTGCTGACCCACTGAACCACGATATATTATACTTATTATTATTTAAATCCCATCCAAATTGTTCAGGGTTTTGAGGAGGGAGGTAGGCTGCATTTAAGTTTGTCCAAAGTCTTGTAACATATTTTGCTGAGCATGGTTCCAAAGAACTTTTTCGCGTGGGGGCAATGATACTTGCTCAATGCCCTTAGCAGCCTTTAATGGGCTTTTTATAGACATTTTTCCGTAGACGTCCATGAACATATCGTCCCCATTCGGACAGAAGAGCGAATACAGCAAAAATGCGATTTTTAGTTGGGATATAGGTTTTTTTCGTTTTTTCTCCTCTTTTCGAATTTGAAAATACCGCGAAGATAGCACCAATCAGAGAGACGCTATTCAAGGCGAATGAAAAAAGTCCAGGGCGAATATGACAACGAAACAGGCAGAAGGGCGAATATGACTGAAAATTAAGGTTAGGGTCACTGGAAATATGTTTTTTCCTCACTTATGACGGGGTTTTAGGGTCGCTAGCAGTAGCCTACGAAATAGTAACAACCCAGTTTCGTAACAGAGAAGAAGAAGAAGCTGGGGAGCTCTACTGTGAGGTACACTGTATAGGTGTAGGGAAAACTTCAGTTAGTTTTCAATCAACTACCTATTTATTCATAGTGATTTTGATTCGAAGGACCGTTTATAATTTGGGGAATTGAGTAATGAAATGTTATATGAAAGAACCAATGAAAAGTTATATCGGGAAAAATAAATGGAAAAGTTCTTCTGCAGATAGCTAAATGAAGGATAGCAACTTAAATGTGATGACAAATATACAAGTAATAACGTTCTGGTTGAATGATGAAAGGGAACAGCGCTGCTGACGGTCTCGTTGGGGCCCGAAGATAATGGAAGAAATAAAACTGGAATAATCTCACCAGTTGTTGGCTTCCTCGGAGATGAAAATGGTACAGGTGTAGATGATGAGTGATGATGGTAATGATGAGGGTGTTGAGCGATTGAACCCGGGATAATTTTAGCTCGTGCTCACTTTACGGGAACCATGTGGTGATCACACACGATTTTATCCAGTTGGGACAAAGCTGGTGCGGATGATTGGACAAGACTGGCTTCGTCCGGCGAAGAGATGGGATGAGAAGTCCACAGCGATAGAGAGAAAGAGAAAGAGTCTATTTGGAGGTCGCGTTGAGTCCAACAGGTGAAGTGATAAGTCACAGAAATTTCCTACCAACTACGTACTCAAACATACCGAAAAGCTCGAGAAGTAGGGATGGTACCTACTCATTGTTTTTCCATCCCTCAAAAAGAAATGATACCAACTGGTTTTTGAAATTAACGTCTTTCAACGCGTTGGCCATATTTGCAGGTCTCTTCTGCTGAGGGTTCATAATGGAATATGCATTCCTGGTCATAGCAGAGCTTCTGGCCTCTCTTTCAAGATCTTTTGTAGAATGACTGTTGTAGTTCTCGTAGTCCATTTAATTTTTGATAGGTATGTGACGCCTTGTATCAAAGATCTTGAAAGAGAGGCCAGAGGCTCTGCTATGACCAGGAATCCATATTCCGTTATGAACCCTCAGCAGAAGAGACCTGCAAATATGGCCAATGCGTTGAAAGATATTAATTTCAAAAACCAGTTGATATAATTTCTTTTTGAAGAATGGAAAAACAATGAGTAACATCCCTACTTCTCGAGCTTTTCGTTATACCTCACAGTAGAGCAATCATGCTTCTTGTTCTTGTCAATTGAAGAACCAGTTATATGCAGGGAGGTTCCATCACTTCATAGTGGCCATGAAGAGGCCGATTCTAGGATGGTATTCCACCTCTCAACAATTGATTCTGGCAATGTTGTGGTAGGCATGTGACACGGACGTTCTGGTGATAATTCTTGGTAACCTCCAACATATACCCAAAATGACGGACGTTTGGATGGAGACAGGCATGCGAATGCCTGAATCTCTTGGAACTCCTCATTAGTAATTGATGCATTCTTACCAAAAGATGCAAGCGTACTTTGTAGGTTTATATATTTTTTAACAATATTAAAAGGTTTTTGCTTTTGCTGTGCACAGTCGGTCGAAACGATCACCGCTTCATTGATATTGGAAAAATTGCTGCAGATTTGGGTCCCTTTGCATGTCCCTACCTGCATTCCATGCACTGACTGGCTGCGACTACACGTCTGCCTTCTTTCGAGTTGGAAAGCAAAAACCTTTTAATATTGTTAAAAAATATATAAACCTAAAAGTACGCTTGCATCTTTTGGTAAGAATGCATCAATTACTAATGAGGAGTTCCAAGAGATTCAGGCATTCGTTTGTAAATTATACAGCCGAAAAGAGATAACTAGTGTTGACGATCTCCGCCTTTTTCCTTAGACGTCCATGAACATAATATTTTCATGGACGTCTACGGAAAACATAATATTATAAAACATAATATTAATATGTTCATGGACGTCTACGGAAAAATGTCTATAAAAACGTTTGAGTTCAGTCTGCCGCCAGAAGGCAGCGGAATATTGATGGCAGACTGCGTCAAAAAGTTTACACTAACATGCTAGTATCACATGCCAAAATTACAACTTTCCCAAAATACATTCATTTTGACCTTGAAAATTGCAATTTTTCAATTTCAGTCTGCCTAACTTAAACAACGGGTTACTGAAGGCAGACTACTCTTTTTCAGTCTTATTGCAGGAGAACAATGTTGAGCCGAAATTTGAAGCATCCTAAAATCACAAAATTTTGATCAGTAATTTGGCAATTTTTGCATTTAGTCTGCCGGTAGAAAGCAACTGGCTAGGCAAGGCAGACCATGGTCTATTGCTCTCATACCACAGGCACTTTAACGTATTGAAATTTGAATCTTCCTAAAACTGATGAAATTTATCACCAAATTTGGCAATATTTCAATTCAAGTCTGCCATTACTTTTCAACTGCTTTAGATTGGCAGACAAGTCTCAAACTCCTTATTTGGGCATATATAATCATGTGTGAAAATTTGAGGCGTCCCAAATACTGTAAATTTTACACCCGAAAAATGCAATTTTTGAAATTGAGTCTGCCACACATTTTCAACCGGTTGGAAGTGGCAGACTGGTGAAAACATCTATGTTTGGACATAATCTATCATCTATAAAAGTTCCATCCATCCTAAAGACAGGTCATGTTTGTGCGTTTTCGTCACTTTTTAAATGGCTGCCATTTTTGAAAGCAACCGCTTTGAAATGGCAGACTTGGATTTTCTTACTCAGAATTGACTAGATTTTCATAATTTTATATCAAACCTTCTCCTAAAATGAACACCCATTTTCGGCCTCGGCTCCAGGACTATAGGGGATTGGTCCGAGATACTGACATGATACTATCATGTTCGTAGTCTTTTTCAATTGCCGCATGAATGGGTATGTCTTGGCTTCATGTGTTTCAGAAATTTGTCGATTATTGCTTCGACAGCATCGCTAATGTTATTCAAAAAATGAAGGAACAACTGCAACTATTATGTTCCGATTCTGTCCTTAGCAAGAATCACTAAAAACATACCTTTCTTGTTGCACTAATGCTAGTCACAACCGGCGATCAATACTAGGACGTGTGCAACAAAATCCTTTCTTCTCGCATTTTGTCACACCTGGCGACTGACATAGTATTGGCTTTTCTCGTTACCTAGTAGGAATGGAAGATTGGTTCTTTGGGTACTGGAGGATGACACTTTGACCGTTCATTTGAAGGCATAAACCAATTTTTGCCCAAATATGACGTAGTATTGTGTTGTACCAAGGTACAGAATTATTTTTACTACTCTGCAAGACAAGAGATTGATCGTATGAATGACACCAACCTTGAACCGCTCTTCAAAAAGGGAAAGCTCGGAGATCAAGTCGGTGATGGCGCTCTTCATGACGTTCTGAGGAGTGTCTTCGTTAGTGGTTTGTATCCTGATGACGAATTTCGGATCAAGAGGATGAGGCACTTTGTAACCGGCAAACAGGACTTTTGGGTCCTTGAGCAGCTGGCTGTCAATAGGCAGATTCGAATAGTTAGTATCCGAGAGCTTTAGAATTCTCATAAGTCGAAAGAAGGAACTCAAGTTTCAAATGGTTACAATTCCGGAAATATGGTCAAGATCGCATCAGGTAAGAGGGCCCGTGGTACCATTTACGAGTTGATCTTCAAAACTAAAGAAACGAAAAGTTCACTTACTTCCTGATCATGTTCCCCAATGTATGATCTTCCTTATTGATCGTGAACAAAGCAGCATTAGTTACTTTAGTGTCCAGTTCCCGAACGACTCTGAAATAGTAAAATGAAATTACTGAACGTAATTGTAAGAATTTGCCAGTCCGTAACGGAAAGTGAAACTACTGTTAATTTGTTGAATCTTCTCAAACTAGTATTTTCCAACCGCTCGTGATGAGTTGTAGGCAACCAGTACGAAGGTAAGTAATAAATTAATTTATGGAAATATTTGAAAGACGTAGAGAGGTCTTGCTGCCATTGAGTGTTCGAGGTAGAAACGAAAGCTTGCCTTCAATGTAAAAGCACGAATAAATCAAAGTGGCATACGTACTTGACTTCTCCATCGTACAGAAGGAATGAGTCAAAGGTAGGAGGTGCGTTCATTTTGGTTCTTGGTCAAAACTAGACGGTAATGAGATAACTGCACCTGAAATCAAATGATAATCGTTGACAAATTGGAAGTGTTGAATTAATACAAATTCTACCAAATCTATATATAGATATATCTCCAAGACCGAATGTATGTATTGTCTGTCTGTCCTCTATAGACGGCTGAACCGATTTTGATAGGAGTCCTACCGATAGGATGGTTATAGGCAATGGTAGAATCTCCGAAACGTCGTTTCGACGAGAACGGGCCTTTCCTTTGCGAGGCCGCCCAGGTAAACAATTTCGTAATTAGGAAAAGGCTAAAAGTCATGCGAAACGTTGGCAGACGGTTCAAATTTCCGTGATACAAAAAAAGTGACATTTGCGCAATTCTCGGTGGTAGAGACTTGAAATTTGGTATGTAGCCTCCTTAGGATGTAACACTTACAAAAGCAGCATAGGCCAAGGATCAGCTGAGTGGCTAATTTCGATTCTATTCACACTATGAATCCGTAATAATTATTTGTGACACGAAACTCAACGACATAATAATATATACGTAGACCTACGTATACTACCTGTAGTAACTAAAAGCATTATTCAAAAGATCCAGTACAAGTTTATCTAGCTTTTGTCGAAGGTTTTTGTTCGAATATAAAAACTTTAATTGAAGTCGAGTAGTTAGTGTGTGTTTTATAACGAAGTTATGGTAAGTAAATACTGACGATTCAACCTCCACTCGAAATTATATTGTGAACGAAGGTTGACACACACTAGGTAGGTAGGTACTGATTGTTTGAGTCGTTTGGACGTTATTGACAAACAAATAGGCACACTTCCACAACTAACTATATCAGAGGGAAAATTAATAAACAAGCTGGGTGGAAGGCCTACAGAAGTGCTTTTCTGCATACACTCGGGATTAAATGGCAAAATAATTACCTGCCCAATAGATAGATTACACAAATAAGTAGATAGATTACACACTTTGACACAAATCTTTTCACTCGTAAAAAACAGCGATTCGAATTTAACGTAGGACACAGCGAGTAGACGTTGGATTCCGGCCTGCTGTGCCACTCCACTAGCGCTAGTAGCGGCGCTACCTCGCGGCCTGGAGGTCAACTTGTACCAACTCCTTTCTTCGCGGTTCGTTTCAAACCGTGCAATTCAACCTCGATTATATATCGATGATGAAGTCGATTATAATATAATATATACGGGGTTGTTTGGGGGATGTTTTTATTCAGCAACCCCGTCCACTTGATCTATATGTCCAACTAATCTATATGGTACTAATCAGTTGTTTGGGGGATGTTTGTATTCCGCAACCCCGTCCACTTGTTCTATGTGTCCAACTAATCTAGAATAAAAACATCCCCCAAACAACTGATTAGTAGCATATGGATTAGTTCGACATATAGATAAAGTGGACGGGGTTGCGGAATAAAAACATCCCCCAAACAACTGATTAGTACCATATAGATTAGTTGGACATATAGATCAATCTAAAGTCATAGGTACCCCCCAAAAACAACTCCGTTGTAAAAACTGGCCCGCCAAAAAACCTCAGCCGCAAAAAGGAATGATATCCATTTTGCCCGCCGGCCACATATATAGGATGCTCGTTGCTTCGCACCTCGCTGTTGAGTATGCATATAGAAACCTGATCCTCCTACCCCTAACCTCCACCGTCAATGTTTTCCTGTTCCCTGTCTCCTTCCCACAACCCCCTCTCACCCTTAGTCACCCTCGGTTTCACCAAATATGTTTCCTCTGTTACACCAGCAGGGAGCTTTACGCTTCTTTCAATGCTGTTGGCGGGAGCTTTTTGCCAGATAAACAAGCCTGAATTGAAGCATTACTATAATATTATTATATTATTATTATAATAATGATTACTGATTACTCGTGACCACCAGTAATACTTATAATAATATTTAATAATAATATATATTATATAATATATAATATAATATATTATTATTAAATATTATTATAAGTATTACTGGTGGTCACGAGTAATCAGTAGTGGTACACCTATAATGAAGTAATGCTTCAATTCAGGCTTGTTTATGTGGCAAAAAGCTCAGATGCAAAATTTCAGCTCGATCCGATTTGTCTGCTGGGCTGTAGCCCCGTCAATGAACAAGAAGAAGAAGAACACGAAAAACGTGAAAAATAGTGGTTTTAAAATTGTTATACCCCCGACACCTGATGTTCCCAAGAGCTGAAATTTGTTTTACGTCCTCATGTGCCCCTGGAGAGTTGGT
Organism: Stenodema calcarata; assembly: GCA_963920205.1. Lineage (NCBI taxonomy): Eukaryota > Metazoa > Arthropoda > Insecta > Hemiptera > Miridae > Stenodema > Stenodema calcarata. The sequence goes on along the minus strand of OY986056.1, from coordinate 31,604,760 downwards.
GTACAAAAAATCAACTCTCGAGACACTCAGGGGACCGAGCTATGGTAGGGTGAAGACCCCAACTTGTTCCGTCGCGTAATCAGTGTCAGTCGCTTCGGTTTTCAGGGCTTCGGGTTTCTTGGCGGGCGGGACGCTCCCGCGTCCCTAGATTTCCAGCCACATTGTTGATGAGGGTAATTGACCGGATTATTCCACTTCTTAGAAATTGTTTACCGTTGCAAACGCAGTAATGGTTTTCATCTCATATTCATCTCCTATTTGTTGAGCATTTTTTGTCTCAAAGATTATAATCATTTACCTATTCAGTCGAAGGGAAGGGTAAACCAAGGGATTCAATTATCGGAGTCGCATTATGGTGTGTATTTTATCAAGTCCCTGTAGGTACGTGTGTATTTATCAGGTATTTATCAGTGTATTTCTTGTTTTTGTAACAAGAATAATTATTTTTTGGAAATTATTGTTTGTTATCTGAAATATGTTTGAAAAATAAGTAGTTCTAAAATTTTTGCGAATTGGTTAAATAGTACTTTTAAAATTTTCGATTAATTAAAACAATTTATTCTTATTATTAGATAAAACAAATAGAACGGAGAAGCTGCACAGCATGGAGGGGGTCACTCAAGGAGACCCTCTGGCCATGCTACTCTATGGGCTGTCTACATTGCCGCTGATTGACCAATTGCAGCAACCAGAAGTGACCCAGTGCTGGTATGCAGACGACTCCTCGGCCCAAGGCCAGTTTGCTGATTTGAAAAACTGGTGGGACAAGCTGAAGCGATTGGGACCTGACTACGGCTATTTTCCTCAGGGCCAGAAATCATACCTCGTGGTGCACCCTGATGATATCGAGGCGGCAAATTCAATTTTCCGAGATTCAGGCATACAGGTTGTCACAGGAAGACGCTTCTTGGGGGGATATGTTGGGCAAGAAACCGAAAAACAGGCATACCTGAACAGTAAAGCTGAACACTGGGTTAAGTCAGTGGAAAAGCTATCCTCAGCAGGAAAGACACAACCTCAATCAGCTTACGCAGCGTTCGTGAAGTCCATGCAGTTCCAATGGCAGTTTGCTCAAAGGGTAGCCTTGGGAAACGAGGATACATACAAGGAATTGAAGCGGTCAATCTGGTTTGAGTTTATTCCAGCCCTCTTGAAAGGAACTGTGGACGAAGAGGAATGTAGGTTGTTTTCTCTTCCTGTCAAGAAAGGTGGCCTAGCATTGAATGATCCCATTGTAACAGCTACACCATTCTATGAGGCATCAAAGAAAGGAGCATCAGAGCTGGCAGATGTAATACGCGGAGGCAGACAGCTAGCCCTAGGTGACCATTTGGCAACTCTGAAAGCAGCAAAAAAGGAGGCAGGGGAGAAGAAGGATGCAGAGGAAGATGTTCTTCTCCAAACAATTCTTGAGGGGTTCTCTGCACCTAGACGGAGGACTGTTGAGCGAGCAGTTTGTAAGGTGTCGCGGAATAAGTCCTCGGGGTGGCTCTCAGTTCTCCCCATCAAATGACAGCACTTTGACTTGTCTCCCACCCAATTCCGTGATGCTCTGGCAGTGCGGTACAGACGTGAGCCAGTAGAAATGCCAACAAGTTGCGATGGATGTGGGAGTACCTTCTCGATGGAGCACGCCTTGAGCTGCAAGACAGGCGGGTTAATATCCAGGCGTCACAATGAAATTCGAGACGTGATGGGAGACCTACTGGAGAGCGCTTGGGGAAACTGTACACGGGAGCCAATGATCACAGAGACATCAGAACAGGGCCCAGGTCTACGAGGTGATTTGGCTTGCCGCGGTGTGTGGGAGCCTCAAGCTGGGTTCACATGTACGCGGCATTCGCGGCAAGACGGCAAAGACGGCAGGCTTCCGATTGGCCAGCGCCTCGAAGGGTGGGGGTGACGCGTTTGCCGCGCTGCCCAAGGTCACATATCAAAATTATTAGATATTTCCGTCGATGCCGCGTATGCCGCGTTGCGCAGTGGGTCCCCGCGCAAGGTGTGTGTGTGTGTGTTGTTCTTCTACTTCTATTTCATGAATTATTGCAGGTGTGTGCAAAAGAAAACAACCTTGCAAGTCTTCTTTTTAATTAATTTACTACCTAATTAACATTAAGTAGTTAGTAGGATATTCATGTAATTACCGAGAAAATAATATTTCAGTAGGTAAAAGTAATAGTTCGGATGGTAAAATGACTATAATGATAACAATGATAACAATGAAAAAAATTGCCACTAGGTCTTCCGCGCTGCTCCTTGCCGCGCCCATGTGAACGGCTAGCCGCGTTGCCGTCCCCCCTCCACGTCCTACTGGTCTTGCCGTCGATGCCGCGGATGCCGCGTACATGTGAACCCGGCTTCAGAGGGAGGCATTGTTTGATATCCGTGTCATGGACACTGATGCTCCCTCTTATGCCTCACGCACCGTCGCAGCAGTACTCATCTCTGCGGAGGAAGAGAAAAAGAGGAAATATGTTCAGGCCTGTGAGCAACGCCACGCATCCTTCACACCCGTTGTATGCTCAGTAGATGCCCACTATGCACCCCAGATGTCGGCCCTAATAAAAGTACTCTCGGAGCGCCTGGCGGACAAGTGGTCTCGCTCACAAAGTGTCGTGCGCGCTTGGGTGCGCGTCAGAATCGCATTTGCCATCCTCCGAGCCTCCAGCCTATGCATGCACGGGGCAAGAAAAAAGTGGAGAAGTGCAGACGAGCTTCTAGGCGGAGCAGACGGGGCGGCTCTGAGGGTTTAATACATGCATCATCGTCACCTAAGAGGGCCCACTAACCAGACGATAGCCCAATATACCTGACGACACCCCCAATATTCCTCCCATACCTTGTAACATTCAACACATAGCACTTACCCTCTCTACATCCTATCATTGTTCATTTCTAGAGAAACCTCGATCGGAAATAAGACGATAATTTAGTCTCGATGTCTCTAAATTGATACTGGAAAATTTTCCAATAATCGTTACTGGAAAATAAACTTATTTTTAATATTTAAAAAAAAAAAATAGAACGAATTAAAAATTTGAATGAATTTGAATTAGCAATTTTTTGAAAATTTGTTGCATTTTTTCTTGGGGATTGTGCCAATTTTTGTTGTTGAGAATCATTACAGTTGGTGTCAAAGAGAAAGTGGAAAGGGAAAGTTTGCAAAAGGTAAAACGCACGTTTTAATACCAACAATCGCGAATAACTCGAGAACCGTTGGGAAAAGTGACAAAGAGCGCTACCCTCATTCGAAAGCCCATAAAACAGGCGCCACTCTACGACAATTTTTCTGACCACCGTTCAACTTTGATGTTTTCGGAAATTAGCCAAATCAGTAGATGTGGAATTTATTCACGTATTTTTGGCTGTAGATTAGTCGAATCGATTGAGATTTAGTTAAAAATTATTGAGCATATACTAGATAAACTAGCGGACATTTTAAGACCAACCGCACCAATTTCCATCAATTTTGGCGGCAGTTATTGTTGAAAACAGAAAAATCACCATAACTCCTTTATTTTTATTTTACCCCTTACGAAGCTCATTTTGATCTCAAATTAAACAGTTTTAAAAGCTGAATACAACTAGAAAAGGAAATATGAAAAAGCTTCAATTTTGAAGGAGTTATGACCATTTGAAATTCCTAAAAAGTACTATTTCCCCCCTAATTGGGGGGGAAATGGGGGGAGGGAGAAAAAATGGTCAAAAGGCACTCCCTTGGAGCATAACAAACGTGTGTGCAAAATTTCAGCTCGATCCGATTTGTCTGCTGGGCTGTAGCCCCGTCAATGAACAACAAGAAGAAGAAGAAGAACACGAAAAACGTGAAAAATAGTGGTTTTAAAACTGTTATACCCCCGACACCTGATGTTCCCGAGAGCTGAAATTTGGTGTACGTCCTCACGTGCCCCTGGAGAGTTGGTGTACAAAAAATCAACTCTCGAGACACTCAGGTGACGAGGGGTGAAAACCCCAACTTGTTCCGTCGCGTAATCAGTGTCTCAGTCGCTTCGGTTTTCTTGGCGGGCGGGACGCTCCCGCGTCCCTAGATATTGCATTGTAAAAATGAAAATAATATTATGTCAGTTTGGGAGAAACAAGTGAAATCGATATATAATCGCAACATTCGATTATCTCGATAATCGAGTTCACTCCGGTCACACCGAAGAAGTGTGCATCATTGGGCATTTTAGGTTGAATGGGGAAGGCGACACGTAAAGCTGATTGGCAGCACCGCGATTGGAGACATACTCTTGCGCATGCGTCACCTCTCAGAGTCCTAGTTCAAAAATACCCGCTGGATGGTCGGGTATTCCCGTTTCGGAACGAAGTTTTCCCTTTTCAAGGCTACCACCCACTTCTTTCGCATGCCCTCATCTTTGGGGAACCTATGACCTCCACGGCGAAGGCACCCGAATGCCACACACATGCCGGGCATTTTAAAATCTTTAAAATTAATTAATCACAAGGGGGAAACGCAGCACTTCCAAGGACTCTTCCGCACGGATCGTGTCTCCAATCACGGTGGCGCTCCTAGCGGCGAAAGGTGGCAGTCGCCTTCCCCATTGCATCATGCAAAGGGCCTTTGCATACCCTACCCTAATTGCATGGTTTGAAACGAACCGCGAAGGAAGGAGTTGGTACAAGTTGACCTCCAGGCCGCGAGGTAGCGCTAGTGGAGTGGCACAGCAGGCCGGAATCCAACGTCTTCTCAGCGAGACGGCATTGCACAATGATGATGATCTCCAATTTAGTTGCGTTGTTTAACGTGACTGACAGCATTGCACAAGCCTGGGCCTATGGATGGTTTCAGCATCCAGACATCTGATCTATAATAAGATCAGAATAATTCTGACGTCGGATCCATAATTCAGACGTCTGAACTATAATAAGATCAGAATAATTCTTCTACTTCAGGTTGTAAAACTAATCTGCAATGCGTATAACCCAAATGAGGAGCTAAACAATGACATGTGCAGTAAGTCGTTCAGTGTTGCCGATTCAGGGAATTCTACCCGATTAGCGGGTAATCAAGACCACGGCGGAGAATGGACCGGGTGATTTTTTTTTTTCGGTTTTTTTTTTTTTTTTTTATAATTTTTTTTTTTTTTATAATTTATAATATTTTATAATAATTATAATAATTTTATAATTTTGAATTATAAATTATAATAATAAATTATAATAATTTATAATAATTTTATAATTTTGAATTTGCCGCCAAGAACATCGGTCCTGACTCTTGGGTGATGGTCGAATTGACCGCCAAAACATAAACACACTAGGAGCTCTAGAAGTGGTCTCGTCTGACTTTTCTACAATTGGAATTGAAATTGAAAACTTTTTATTGTAACTCGTTGTACGTACCTAGGACGAGGTCCCTCATAGCGTACATAAAAATTTGATGTAAGCTATTTAATGTTCATTTAAAGTTCATATTAAGTCATCGTAATGGCATAAGAGAAATAAAAATAAGAAATAAAGAAGAAGAAAGAACGGAAGTGAATACAAAATTGAAGATAGGAAAAGAAAGGGATATGAGAGGAGAATTATGTCAGGGAATGTAAATCAAATTTTGAAAAACCACTGAGTCAATGGGTAGAGCGAACCCCCATCGGAAGTTTATTCCAAAGTCTCGCCCCCGCAACCTCAAAAGATATAACGCTTGTATAAGAGTCGCTATAACGCTTGTATTGATAGAATGGGAAGGGATCCTCAGGGCTCATGAGCTAGGCGAAAGCTCAGCACAAAACTGAGCTCGGAGATAGGATGGAGCCATACCAAGCAGTTTTTAACATGAATAATGTTTTTGCGGTGGCCTACCAGAGTTGAAAAGCGTAACGAAGTTTAAGTCACGAAATTATGTCACGAAGATTTTTAATGATTTTCACGTACAACCGAGCCGTTTCTAGGGAAATGAAACTTCTTTAGTTTTCAACGGACAAAAATCGTTCTCCATTCGTTGGAAAGCCTTTAATTTATGCATAAATTATATACTGCCAAAACCGCTGTAAATATCGAAGAAGCTGAGATACAGCCCTGAGTAAATAAAATAACTAATAAATTTTCCGCACATTTCTTAATATTTTCCATACAGACAAAGAAAAGGGATAAGGAAAAGGGGAAACGGGACGCAAAAACATTATTCATGTTTTGCATAGCAAATACCCCGTTCTATACAAAGTATAGAAGAGAAAAGATCCGGGGGGTCCAGGGGGGCTTGCCCCCCTGGCGAGGCGCGAAGCGCCGAGTTTTATTTTTTTAAATTTAGATAGGTGTTACAATACAAAGGAACATAAATCAGGAAATGCTACTCCCCACTATAAGTCGGAGACTTGTGCTATGGGGAGGAGTAATACATTACTAGCTAAAGGTAAATCAGAGTGCACAGGAACAAGTCTACGACTTACTTGGATAATATTAATTATTAATATTATCCAGTCTCAGATTGCCTCATTATAATATGTTTTTTCAATTCTTTTTTGAACTTTTCAATTTTAGGAATGGAGCTGAGCTCATGGGGTAGGGCATTGAAAAGTTTTGCTCCCCGGTAATCATACGCTTGTTGGCGATGGTGAGTCCTACGGAAAGGCAGTTTAGCAAGAGATTGTCCACAACTTCTCGTTTTTCCCTCATCTAAAAATTTCAGGTGGCTGCTATGCAGATCCTTATATATTTTAATTATAGTTATTTTATGAATTAGCTCTCCCAATTTGAGTACTGCGAACTCTTTAAAGAGAGCTTCTGTCGAATATCTTGTCGTTTTTTTAAGCAAGACTTTGATTAAGAGCTTTTGGGTCAGGAACACCGGATCAAGAAGGGACGCGCTTCATCCTCCCCAACCAGATGCACCATAGATCATGAACGACTGAATGAGCGCATAGTATACCATTCTTCGTCTATCAATATCTAAAAAGTTCATCAGCTCCCTACACACATGGATCAACTTTCTCATCGAGGATGTCACTTTTTTCAGGTGTTTGTCCCATCTTAGGTTCTGATCGACTTCCACGCCTAGGTATCGAACAGAAGCAACTTGTTGTATGACTTCACAGCAGCACTGTAGGTTATCTGTAGATTCAGGCACATGGCATTTTAGGTACTTTATCTGCGGGATATCACTTTCTCTAAACGCGAAAGTTAAGAAATTAGTTTTAGAGAAATTAATTCTCATTCCCATACTTTTAAGACAATGAAGGATTTTGGTCAGACATGATTGAGCTTTTATGATGACTTGCTCCCAGGAGTTACCTGTTATTATAAAGGCTGTGTCGTCAGCAAAGGACATTGACTCTCCTTCAGACTCCATGTTAAGAAGTTCGTTCATGAATACTATGAAATAAATCGGCCCGAGGACAGTTCCTTGGGGGATTCCACAGTTGCAAAATTCCTGGTCACTAATAACATCCTCAACTTTAGTAAAATGAGATCTATCCTCCAGATAACTTGCAGTCCACTTGATAAAACCTCGGTTGACACCAGTTTGTTCTACTGCAGAGATTAGTTTTGAATGTGCAACAGTATCAAAGGCCTTGGCTAAACCTGATGGCATCAGTGACAAAGCAGAGCAGGACAAACCAGAAAAGGAAATGAGGAAATTTTCTGGGTTAAGAGGCTTTAATATTCGAGACCGGTTTCCCGTCTCCATGACAATGAGTGATAGGGTGAATTTTCTGCCAAGAAAAGTTCGGGATGAAAACTGATAAGGGAATTAATTACAATAATTGTAATTAATTATTATTAATAAATTATTTAGAGTTAGTGCTGGTAAGATTTCATTTTTGTAACTTCGCTAATCAAATGAAAAAGTGCATAATATATTTTTTTTTCAAAACTTTCTTTATTAGAAACATAACATAACAACTGAGCTTGGCCCATCAAGTTAGTTTACCTTTATCCTATATTCGACACTTTGTAGAGTTCATAGCCCAATGGCAACTACTCTTTAGGATCATTTTCCCACAAGACTTGTCACATCACATTACAAGGTCGAGAGGTTTCGTTCTGTTAAGACGCAGGATGACGTTGCTGTTGTCCAGTAGACGAAGAGCTTCTGGGTTCATGTGTTCATGAAGCCGCCGCTCGTGTTTAATCGCATGGTCCTTAACCACTTCTCTAACGGTTTCCATCTTGAGGTCATCATTTCATATGTACCAGGGAGCGTTTACAATACTCCTAAGTACCTTGTTCTGAAGTGTTTGTATGATCTTGGTGTTTGTCTTTTTCGTGCAGCCCCAGAGCTGGATGCCATACGTCCAAGCAGGCCTTAAAATTTGCTTGTAGATAAGTAATTTGTGGTGTGTAATATGACACTGTATAGGTAATAACACTCGATATCTGAAGATTAGATTTTGATGTACCTATATATTGACATCATGGTTTTAGCCTTCTATGCTAATCACGCTATGAAGCTGTAATTTGGTAGGTATGTAGCTACCTTAGAACTTCAACTGGACGCTGCCCAAGCCCCGAATCAGCTGAGTGGCTCCTAAAGCTAATTTCTATGTTATTCACTCTAGTGTGTAGCCTCCTTAGAACTTCAACATGAAGCTGTCCAGGGCAAGGGCATCCGCTTGAGGACAACCAATGTTAGGCCGAGGAAGCCCAAATCTGTATTGGAAACCATTGTTCACCGCCAAAATCATCCACTGATTGAGGTTGATTGATGCGCGCGTCCACCGATTGACTCAATCGTTTTGATCAAGCAGACAGATCGTCTAGGGCCTCCCTAAAATTGGCTTATGGCTCTTTTGGTTTATTATCTAATCGCCCAAAGAAAAAAATTTTATAACCCCACCTCAAAATTTTTCGGTTTACGTTTCAAGATACGTAGATTCAGAAAATCGAATAAAAAAATCCGTCCTAAGCTAAAATTTCGAAATTTTTGTTACGGGTTCCGACCAACCCCACAATGGTCCTCGAAACTTTTCATAACCCTAGGTCAAGGGGAAGGGGTTCAAAACGAATTTTGAAATTTTGAAAATTTCAAAACTCGAAAAATTCAGATGAAACGGTGTTTTGGTTTATTATCTTCGATAATGAACCATTGGAATCGCCCAAAGAAAAGATTTTTTTAACCCCCCCTCAAAATTTGTTGGTTTACGTTTCAAGATACGTAGATTCAGAAAATCTAATAAAAAAAATCCGTCCGTCCGCCGTACGCGCCACTTTGCCCAGTTAGCGTTGAGTTAAAATTACGAAATTTTTTTTATGGGTTTCGACCAACCCCACAATGGTCCTCGAAACTTTTCATAACCCTAGGTCAAGGGGAAGGGGTTCAAAACGAATTTTGAATTTTTGAAAATTTCATATCTCGAAAAATTCATATAGAACGGTATGTTTTTTAATTCATATTTAGATAGAGTTTGTTCCGTAGAATTTTTTAAGACCATCCGAGCCTGTCAACACGATCATGAATCAAACTGTTGAAATACAGGTCCATTTTCATACTAACAAGCTCTTTGGAACATCATATGGCTTAAGTGATGTCGAGTTTGTTGTTCTGAGGTGCGTTTCGTGCTACGGAAATGAAGGTAATTTCGAATGTTTGTTGGTAGGTAGGTAGGTTGCTACTTCTTTTATAGAAAAATTATTACCGACGTAGTATTAAAAACCCAGAATCATATCGTATTAATTAATCATAATTAATAATAATTATTATTAATAATAAATACAAATTATTAATACCTAACAATAAATTATAATAATTTTCACTAGGTACTTGATAAAATTGTTAATAATTAGTGATAATTGATAATAATAATTAATATAACATTTAGGATCTAGACATTTAGACCTAGTGATTTAGACAGAAGGGTGATCTGTACAAAGAAGATAATGAACCGTTGTGTCAAGAATTTTATTTCATATTTAGATAGAGTTTATTCTTTAGAATTTTTTAAGACCATCCACAGCTCTGTACGACCAGCCAATATGACGGCTCAAACTTGAAGCAGATCGAAAATCGTCAACATGAGAGTGAATCGAACCCTGTCGAAGTGAATGAGCCTGTCGGGTATAATAATTTATTGACCATGCCTGAGCAAGTGACGCCTATTCAAACCATTTGTTGGCCCATTCCTCCAATTCTGGATATTGTATGTAGATCAGTGTGATCTACACAGAAAGGTGATCTGTACAAAGAAGATAATAAACCGTTGTGTCAAGAATTTGCAGTGTTTTTTTTTTTTTTAAGCTATTTAAACATGAAAGGGGGGTTAAAAATAAGTATTTCTTTTCAAGTTTTATATTTATATGAAAAAAATGTCTTAATTGATATTTAAAAAGGTATTTTACAGTGCGGGTAATGAGGAGGTTACTTATAATTTTGATAGGGTAAAAGCGGGTAATTTCATAAGGAAATATGAGATATTTCAGATTCTGCAACACTGAAGCAGTTTTAGGTTCCAACCTTCAAAGATGGAACAAAGACAAAGGGGAGACTGTTGATGTGTCGCAGAGTATGTTTACTAAATATACTTTAATGTTGAAGATTTTTATCCACTCGTATGGAGTTGGGTCTTGGTCAAGTATTAGTTTAGGTCTCAGTCAAAGCATAGATAAGGGACTACCATACCCTCCCTTGTTTTGATAAGAACTTCATCGGGTATGAAGCGGTATAAATTTAACACAATACCTCCTATGTTTTCAATTACAACCCCACAAAAAAAAACTCATGGCCTTGATATCAAATTTTCATTGGTTCTGAGATGGACAAATATGACATATTTGTCCATTGTGTACCTACTTAAGAGTACATTGTGTACCTACTTAAGATTTACAGTAAGTAGGGTTTTTTTTTTAATTTTGGTACAATTGGTTTTGGTTTTCTTGCGCAACCCTAAGGTAGAAAGAACTTAATGCATTCAGCCTGACAAGAATTTTCTTCAACTCACCCAGGGAATTGATGAAATTAAATCGAACATTTTTTCAACTCAAAAACAAATCTAATCGGCGCACGGCGGGCAAAACCTTTTCACCTGTAGCCATTGTCATGCCTTTTGAATCTATTCTGTTAGAAAATAGATCCTCAAAAAAAAAAACTTGTAGTTCGTTTCGTGATAAAACCGTTTTCAGTGGCTTCATGCAACCCCAAACAATCAATTTCCCCTCTCATCCCCCTTCGAATGATATGGACTTTTAACTACGATGTTTAGTGCTTTTAAGGTCACCGATGGCTCCCAATGAAAAGAGGAGACCTTTTCGAATTTTTGAGGAGTCGCGACGTCGTTGCAAGTGGAAGGTGTTCAGTCCATGTATAATTTTGTTTGGTAGTAAAATTTTATTTAAAAAATAACTAAATAGAAATGAGTTTTTACTGGTACTTTTCATGTTTTTGCCACTTTCCTCACAAATTGCTCGATGAATTTTGATTGAACTAACCGGAGCCATTCTTCATGTTTGTAATCAGGTATCCACTGCCTCCAAAACCTGGGGAAATATCCTACAGGGGTCAAATTTAGAAAATTAAGTGTCAAAATCACTTCAAAGAGGGGTGTTTTTTAAATTTATTTTTAGTGAGAATCACTGTCTTAAGTATAGAAAAATATCGAGGGTCTCACGGCAACTGCCCACACATCATCATTTCGGCAACTTTTCAGCAGAGCTAAAAAACCATGACAATGTTTACTGAGTAATTCAGTAAAATAAATCGTGAGATTTTGTGTTACCTAACTTAGGTACTAACTTATACTTAGTTACGTCGATCCGCCGGGAGAAGACGCTTCGAATGGTATGCATAACTCATTTTGGCAAAAAATGACGATGTGGGAAGTTGCCGTGAGACCCTCGATATGGTATGTTCGTAATCAGCTCAAAAGTTCTCATAAAAACGTCCCACAAATCATAAAAAATTGTCATAGTTATAAAATTGTTAAGATGGTTTATTGAAAATTCGCTCTTTAGCTCATGTTACATGGCTGGTTTTTCATCTCATTCTACACCAAATTCGTCGTATACCATCACAAACGCATTTGATTCCAGTTTACACACATCTCGAAGGAGTTATAGGTTTTGCCCACTGTGCGGCACCCTGAAAACTTGGATAACCTCACATTTTACATCAGGGGCGGCTCGTGGGCTCAGAAACTGGTGGGGCACCAGGGCAATATTTAGGTGCATACCTACCTATTAGGTACTCACTATAGGAACTAAACTCAAACTACCCTTACAGCTAAACTGCTTCATAATTAGTGGTATGCAGCTCTTAGCAAGTCAGGAAACATCGTTCTCCAAAGAGTTCTCTTGAGGAGAGGGAAGGTTACTGACCAGTATCCAGGATTACCGACGAGGAGGTGGCTGCAAGGCAATCCCACCTACCCACCCAAATAATTATCTTCAAAATGATAGGAAGAATAAAAGAGAAATTGTGACTGTACGAGTACTATTCAAAGAGTACATTATAAAGGTAGTCAAAAAATTATATTATTGGAGTTTCTATTACTGGGGTTTTTAAAAATTAGCAATCGCGACCATCTGCTTCCTAGCCGAGTGGTACCTTGAAAACCCCCTCTAAAAATGTCCTCTTATGCCCAGATTGCACATACGTTTTCTTATCCAATCGTATCAAAACATTTTGAACGATCACAGAACAGCAAGATTGATTTCAACTAGCTTTTAGAGTTCGTTGGTTAGCTCAAACAAAGCTCGAGTCAACGAAGTCACCATCAGTTTCAGGGATAACAAATAAAACAGTATTCTCAACGGTTGGCTGAGCTACATAATAATATTATGTATATTACTATTATTAACGGTTATTAACTTACAGAATGTAGAAATCAACAAATGAGATTCCCTTGGGCGAATAGTGATCCACTTCAGTCTTGACGACTAGCAAAGCGTTCACGCGTTGCACGTGAGATATTAAATTTCAATGTTTAGTTGATTAATATTATGGAGACAATAATTCACTTTTACTATGATGAGTAAATACGAAGCTAAAAACCACCAGTCAATGCATTCAAAATAATATATTATAACGTCAGGCAACGTTTTGATATCATTCTTATCGAACATGGAAGAAAGCATGGAAGAATGAAACTCCCTTCTTCCTTGACAAGGAACGATTCAAGGATCGATTGTTTTCGGCGTTCAACTTGATTCGATATTTTGGCCACCGCCCGGAATGGCTCCTATAGCGGAACACAGGGTGCCTTCCCCCACCCCAGGAAGCGCCTATACCTTCAACATTGAGACTGGGGCACTTCTGGTCGATCCGATAATCGACTTTTTTAATCGATAAATCGAAACAAAATGCGTTGAGGACAAGACTTTTATCGAAGTCAGACGAAATAGCCGCCCGCCTGCAAGAGCTCAGTGGAAGTGGGTAGTCATGGGAGAAGGGAGATCTCCCTTCTTCCATGGTGGGTAGTAGTAGGTAAGATTTTTTTCTCCTTGTTCTATGTTTTTTTCTGTTTTCCTTTGCAAATTTTTGGGTGGGGCGAGGGCCAAGGTGGCCTTATGGACGAGCCGCCACTGTTTTACATAAATTGGTGAAAATGATCGCGATGGTTGTTTCTTACCTGAGTGAACGAGAATCCACAATACCGAATGGTGATCCATACGCCTCATTTGATTACGTCCCTAGAGGGTTACATATGCAGTCATCCAAACCTAAGCCAATACATCATTCTATCATGCCATAAATTAGTAGATGGGTGGATGTGGAATGTTTAGTTGGAACTGGGTTCTCAAATTGCAAGTACCTACCCAATATGGTGATGATTACACACCATTAAATTATACATTTCTCAAAGCATATCGATGATTTGAAATCACTGTTTTCAATACTATCACACAAGAATCACAACTTTTTCCCCACTTATGTTGATCTAGTATTTCTAACATCAATTCACAATGATTTCTAGGTTGAATGCCAATCAAATTTGAGTTTGAATTGGGGGCAAGGACTGATTAGGTCTGCAGTAGACCTACATACCTGTATACATATCTCCCCTAACACGTATCACCCTTTCGTGGACCCTATAAGTTACTAATATGTGTAATTCTGTTTTTAGAAATTTGTATCAATTAAGAAGGGTCGCAATAGATTTCCCAGCTCAATAGCAGCTAGCTCAATCACTGGTACTTCCAATCTTCGATTATGCCCCAGTAGCGATATGCGACCTATAAAGCGAGCATGACGACCGGCTACAAAGGGCTCAGAACGCCATTGTCAGATTTGTTTTAAGAGTCAATCTGGATGAATATGGAACACCGCACTTGAAACAGTTAGGCTGCCTGAAAATTGTTGAGAAGAAAAAGTTGCAATAAGCCGTGATGGTATTCAAGATTTTAAAATTTGGAAGGTCTCACTACTCGTTTAAGGAACTGTCATACATGTCACAAGTTGATACTAGGAATACAAATAGAACTGCAGAACCACAGAACTACCTTGTATAATCATCATGTAAGATCATTCGTGGTACAAGGTACGAAAATCTACAACGAATATGTGGATAAGTTCAACCTTGATCAGCAAACAAATGTGTCGAGGAATTCGGTAGACTGACTTCACTTTTAGTTCTTAGATGAGAGTTACAAACAGCTGACTTGTGAAGTTATTATTATTCAAGAAAAAGTTGAATGACAAAAGAGTCTTTTGAAAAGACGAATGTGTAAAAGAGTTGTCCGAAATATATTGCGTTGCGTTCCTTTTCAAATTTGTAATCGTTTTTAGTGCCCTTTTATTCACCCCCATATATTTTACAAAGACATATTTGGCATCCCTTGTGGGGAATTGAATAAAGGGTAAGTAGTTTTCGAGTCGTGTTGAGCAGTTTCGGTGCGTTTTGTAGTCTACCGCGCTCGCGATGTCGATCGAAGAATATCAAAACTTGAAAAGCGAACGTGCACAGTTGAGAAGGGCGTTTTCCAGATGTTGTGCCAAAATTGATAACTTGTCTGAAAATGACACGACTGATCCAAATGAATGGTGCGTGGAGTTCGGCAGGTTAGAAGACAAGGCAGAGCGTTTATTCGACATTGATAGTAGGGTAAGCGCATTGATTTTTTCATTTGTTTCCAATAAGGAGGAGTTGGATGAAGAGTTCGATAAGGTGGAGTCGTATAGAGACAAACTTATTTATTACCGTACCAAAAGGGACGAAACCTTGAAAGTAGAAGTTGCTAGTCGAAATGATTCTGATAACATCTCGAGTGCTTCCGTCAAGTCTTCCTCAAACCATAGGCATTCATATAAATTACCCAAACTTGAATTGAAGAAATTCGATGGCCAAATTAAAAATTGGTTGGGTTTCTGGTCTCAACACAAAAGAATTTATGATGATCAGGATTTGGACGATGAAGAAAAGTTTCAGTTTTTATATCAGTCCACAGTAGAATGTTCGTCGGCTCGAGAATTGCTAGATAGCTTCCCACCCACCGCCGCTAATTACAGAAAAGCTGTTGATCAGCTGAGAAAAAGATTTGGTCGCGAGGACCTATTGATTGAATTGTATGTACGGGAGTTATTAACATTGGTTTTAGAACAAAATGCCGGGAAAACGTTCACATTACAAAGTTTGTACGATAAATTAGAAGCTCAATTAAATGCACTTGAAAGTCTGGGCGTAACTTCGGACGAATATGCATGCATACTTTTCCCTTTAGTGGAGTCAGCTTTGCCAGAGAAAACTCATAATAAAAAATATAATCTAAGATAAAGAAGCTTCTCTAAAAATGTCTTCCCTTTTGAAATTTCTTCAAAACGAAGTTATTGGAGAAGAACGGTTAGCCATGGCAAGATTGAGTCTGATTCCGCAAGTTCAAGAAAAGCATAGTAGAGTAAAGCAACCATCTGCTACAGTACCAAATAAAATACCTTCGGCTGCTGGGCTTGTCAACGTCAAGGCTAGCGTTTCAGGAAAGGAACCATGTGTCTTTTGTGAGGGCGTTCACGCCAGTGATTCCTGCTTTAAAGCTCGTAGCTTGAGTCTTGAAGAAAAATTGAAAGTCATTAAGGAAAAGGGCTGTTGTTTCCTTTGTTTGAAGAGAAATCATAATAAAAGAAATTGTAGAGCTTTTTTGAATTGTATTATCTGTGGTAAGAGGCACGTACCTCTGATGTGTCCAGAAAGAAAAGAGAAGGAAGAAAAGGCTGAACTTGTAGAAGCTAACCTGTACAATACTACGCATGGAGGAGTTCTCATGCAAACTTTAGTGGTGAAATTGAGAGGTGATAAACAGGTTATCGCAAGAGTGCTTATTGATACGGGTTCTCAACGCTCCTATATTACCCAAAAGTTAGCTAGTCAGATGAAGTACCCAGTATTGCACAATGTAAAACTTACTCATGCTCTTTTTGGAGGCAGTACTTCGGATGTTAAAATTCACCAGTGCTATAAAATTCGTTTAGCAAGCACTGGCTATTGTTGCAATTTTGAAGCATTAAGTACATCAGTCATCTGTAATGCCGTCCCAACAGCAAGTCAAGGAGAATGGGTTCAAGAGCTTATCAAACGAGGTATCAGGTTGTCAGACGTCCAAGAGGGACCTATTGATATCTTGATTGGGGCAGACGTCGCTGGAAAATTGTTGACAGGACGCAAGGAAACATTAAGTTCAGGCCTTGTTGCGAAAGAAACTCACCTAGGATGGACACTAATGGGAAAGGTGGACAATGTGTCGTCCCTTTATATGAGTAACATATCTTTGCTTTGCTCAGATTCATCACCTACTGATTTGTGGAAACATGATGTAATTGGCGTTGAGGATCCAATAATTGGAGTATTTCTAGAAAACAGAGAGAGGAAATAGCTACAAAACATTTTTTGGACACTGTTGAAACTCTACCCAATGAAAGGTATGAAGTCAAACTACCCTGGGTTCCACATCACCCTCGGTTCCACATCACCCTCCACTACCGAGGCACTTTGGGTTGGCAAAAGAAAGAGCCTTGAACACAAAACGAAAGATTGTAACAAAAGGAATAGCTAAAGCATATGAAGACGTATTTCTAAAATGGAAAAATGATGATATTATAGAAGAAGTACCTATATCGGAATGGGATGCGGGTCATTATCTCCCCCATCGACCCGTGATTAAAGAACATAGCACAACGAAAATTCGGCCCGTTTTTGATGCTTCGTGCATGTCTCAGGGTAATCCATCACTAAACCAATGCCTTGAAAAAGGAGTTAATCTCATTGAATTAATCCCAAATGTACTTCTTCGGTTTAGATTTGACAAAGTTGGCATCATAGCCGATATAGAAAAGGCATTTTTACAGGTGTCTGTCTCACCTCCTGATAGAGATTTTTTAAGATTTGTGTGGGAAAATGAAAATGGGGAGCTGAAAATTTATCGACATAAACGAGTGGTGTTTGGAGTGTCAAGTAGCCCTTTTTGGTTGGGGGCAGTTATCAAACATCACCTCTCCAAATATAAAGCAAAGCTTGATCAAGTTCATCAGGACGACCTTATTAATATTGTATCCCAGTTGGAAGATTGTTTCTATGTGGACAATTTGGTCACAAGTTTATCAAGCTGGAAAGATACTACGAACTTCATTGATAAATCCACAGAGATTTTTGCCGAAGCCTGTTTTAATTTGAGATGGTGGGAGGTGAGTGATCCAGACTTGAAAGATTCTACCTCTACTCCCGTCCTAGGAATGTTAAGGGACAGAAAATCATTCCTAAGATGGCTGAATGGGATTCAATTTTTACGAAGAATTAGAATACAAGGGTGTCTCAAAAATTACCAAGACGCTGACGCCAATGTCACATTGCATACCTTTTGTGATGCATCTCAAAAGGCGTATGCCATAGCAGTTTTTCTTCGAACAGAGAAAAATAGTACCGCAACTGTTCAGCTAATTCACGGCTCGGTCACGAGTGGCTCCTCTGAAGAGTATTCCCAGACTAGAGTTACTTGCTGCAGTACTAGGGGCTAGACTTAGCTGGAATGTTCAGAAGGAACTCAATATTTCAAAGGGTTTGTATTGGACGGATACCACTCTAGCCTGGATCAAAAGGGAAGAACCTTGGATTATTTTTGTACAGAACAGAGTGATAGAAATTCGATCATGGACAGACAAAGACAAATGGTGTCATATAACAGGCACAGCAAACCCTGCAGACTTGTTGAGCCGGGATTGTTATCCTAAAACACTGGTTGACTCTCAATGGTTGGATGGGCGAGGTTGGTTATATCTGCCAAGGAGCCAATGGCCCTCTTCACAAGTGGAAGATGTTGATGAAGCTCCAATATTGGCTGAGCGAGAACAAACTGCAGTTACAGCAGTTTCACATGACCCAGTACCAATTACTCCCCAAATGTTACTTCGAGATATCAAGGAGTTAGGTGTGCCTGACTTGGACAAGATAGATGCTGCTAGTCTGAAAAGGAGAGTCAAACGACGGCATGAGACAAAAGAACTACTTTTAGCGGTGGTCCATATTGGAGATGATTTTCAGAAGAGACTGGACTGGCCACTTGCTATTGTGGAGGAATTGATTTACAGCCAAAATGGAAAAATTCGGGTTGCAAAACTTAAAACCAAAGACGGAATTTTAGTACGACCTGTACAACGGATCTTTCCATTAGAAATGCACCTGACCGACCATACAGACTCTACATCAGAAGAGAGAAACATTCGCAAGATGAGAACGAAGAAATATAACACAGAACAGAATCCCACTGCTGAAGAAAAGAACAATTGTCAAAATAGATCTTCAGAAGATCCTGGGGAGCAGAAATTCAAGACACGAAGTGGACGTACTAGTAAAATGCCGAGACGTTTCTGTGATTAAATTTGGTTGGTTGTTGAGTCGTTTCCCACTCCTCAAGGTGGGAGTATGTCGAGGAATTCGGTAGACTGACTTCACTTTTAGTTCTTAGATGAGAGTTACAAACAGCTGACTTGTGAAGTTATTATTATTCAAGAAAAAGTTGAATGACAAAAGACGAATGTGTAAAAGAGTTGTCCGAAATATATTGCGTTGCGTTCCTTTTCAAATTTGTAATCGTTTTTAGTGCCCTTTTATTCACCCCCATATATTTTACAAAGACAAAATGCTTTCAGGAATACAATGAAAAGTAAGTGGTTAGCAAAGTATTGATTAAGGCTTTGTGATGAGTGTATGATGAAGTGGTGAAAAGTGATGTGAAACTATTGAAAGAAGAACATTAGCAGTATTTCGTTTGAAAGGGGAATTATGTTTTCGAATGTATCCAGGAGAAGTGGAAGAGAGGGCCACTTAGCTCTAACTTTCCCTGGTGGTCAAATAAAATAAAATAAACAAACAAACAAAAATATTGTGTTATAGTATTCAGGAGTAGGAAAGAAAATGAAGGGTACAGGGGAAGAAGGGTACGATTCCAAAATTGGAAAATGTTCAGGAGAGCAAAAACTAACTTAACCATCTCATGATACGTTGCCAAGGTATGAAAAAAAATTATCAACTATTCCAAACCATCATGGAATGAAATCGTTTTTCACGAGTACCGACCTACCACGTGAAACTACTCCCAGAAAGCCTCTAGAAGGCATTGAAACCTCGAAATCGACAAATAGTGGAAGTATATCCTTCTTCCCCTGTACCCTTCAAATAAATACAGACATTTAGAATGTGAGATCCAAAATTTTAATAAATATCAATCTTAAATTACATCAGGCCCGTTCTTAGACTCACTTTTGGATTTGTTAGGTTTACTGGTAATATAGTAAAAATTCGCTATGATGTCCTTTTCGTCCACAGGAAGATTTTTGAAGTGTTTGAGCAGGAGTTCAGCAAGCTGCGCTTTGTTTAGGCTAGGACGTGTTGTGACCTTGAAGTACCTTTTGTACTTTCGCAGCGTGCTGACTTGGAGCTGCCCGAGATCAACCTCTGGAATATCCGGATCCGGTTCATTTGAATCGTCTTCCGAGTCCTTCCGCCGTCTTTTGGACCTGGCGGTTTGGATGACGCCCTTATGATGGTCACAGATGTAAAGGTGGCGGGCAGTTGGGTCCAAATTCAGACGTAGTTTCTTCTGTGTGACCGTCTTTTGGATTCGTTTGGAGTACGAGGCGTTGCCTGCAGGTCGAGAGCACCTGTAGTTGTCATCTATTAAACAGCAGACTTGGTCGGGGGGTCCTCTCGAGTCTTCTTCCCCAGTGCTGAAACCGTTGTTGGCAGCCTCCCTCTGCATGGCGTGGAAGAAGTGACCTGTAATAGAAAAATTACGTTGAGAGCTTTTTTCAATTCCATAAAGGGAATAAGAGGGGGTATGATGGGGTGAGAGACTCAACTGCTGGAGCAGAGCTTATACCAAGTATATCAACTCATTTATACACATATACAGGGTGTCTAGTCTAACTATGTAACAAACTCAGGGAATCGATTTTACCGATAACTTGCGAAAAAAAAAAAAAAAAAAAAAAAAAATGCCTCGAAGAACTTTTAAGATTTTTTTTCGTCTTCTCGACCTTGTCTCTGTAAAACGGATCTAAATCCCTTAAATTATTATGTGAAGTAAAATCTGAGGATACCGTTGAAAAAAGCGTTAAATTTCCCCTCTCTTTGATACAAAATTCGATTTTTTAAAGAAAAATTTCGTTTTCTTTTTTTTAGAAGATTTTCTTAAAATCACCGTTTTTTCTTCAGTTGATCGCTTTGTTGTTACGGCACTCCTTAAGAAAAACTTGCTCAGAATCTCAGCTTGCCAACAGTATAATTAGTTTTTACTTTTTTGGGGGAACGTTTTTGAGAAAATTGAGTATTTGTGCGAAAAAAACATGTATTTTCACGCACATTTTCGCGCTGAGTCGAATGGTGACATACCCAGACCTCCCTAGCTACGAAGTAAAGGAATTTTGAAGTAGCAATATCTCCATTTCAGTGTGTAGAAAGTGTCAAGTCAACGGCATTACTTAGGAAATTTATTTATTTTTGAGGGAGGGCCTTCATAAAATAAAATTACATGAGCTGTTCAAAAATTTTGAACAGCTCATGTAATTTTATTTTATGAATTTATGAAGAAAAAAAACAACATTTAATGTTGTTACATAGTTACACTAGACACCCTTGTATACGCAATGTTCCGATTTCGGTCCTGACTCTGTTTTGAAGGCTTTCCCTCACCTGCACCCAAGAACGAACCAAAGAGTCCCACAGGAAAACCCACAACAAATAGCACCAATCTACGTCAGATCACGTCCAATAAATACATTGTTTCTATTGTAAAGGCTTGATCAAACTATGCTTAGTTTCCTGCTTATTTTATAACGATGTCAGGCACTGGTGAACCATTGCGCCCTCAGGATGAACATAGCACCAAGTCTGACCCATTCAACTTCAAGAGTAACTAATTTAGTTCTGAATACTTTTGAAGTTGAATGGGTCAGACTTGATGCTTAGTTCACCTGAGGGCATTATGGCTAACCAGTGCCGGACATGGTTATAAATTAACGGAAGGAAACTAAGCACTGTTTGATCAAGCCTATAAAATAGAAACAATGATGTTGAGGGATGTCGAGGGTCGGTCAAATGAAAATTGATTTATGTGCCAACGTTTCGAAGAATATATTTCTTCATCTTCAGGGCCTAAAAACAGTTTCATAATATTGATTACAGTTCTATTGTGAGAAAGTTGTTGTAGTTATTTAATTACCATTAGTTATAGTTGTTGTAGTTATTTAGTTATATTTAGTTACAGTAATAATTGAGTTGTAGGTAGTTTTTATAAACAATTTGGTTAAACGAATGACGTTAAAACAGATAGCTAAACAGATAAATTGAAATGGTGTGTGGGATGTACAATAATTTGTGACTTACAGTTTCAAAAAATGGAGTTAGACTCCAACAGGGAAGTTCTTTCCTCCAGGGCACCGGAGTTACAACTTAACAACTTAGCTTAAAGTTACCTATATATATATACGGATGAAAGTATATCCAAGAGTGGGGTAACAAAAGCCAGGACATCGTGGCGCCAAGAAACGTGTGAAAATTGAACAAACAAAGTCGTAAAAAGCAGGTACTTTAAAAAGGTCGGTGTTATTCCAACTAACTTCATAAAATGGTACACATGCGAAAAGTAGAAAAACATTATTGAATTTTCTAGTGAGACATGTTTGTGACGTGCCGATTTTCAATTGTTTAAAATGGTACCCGATGCCGTGCAATAGTGTTGTTGGATGGAAATGAAGAAACTGGGGATTTGAGATTGATCCGTGGTTGCTACCTCTGCCATAAGTGTGTGTGGTTTTGTTGACCGTCAGTAACAATGATGTTGAGGGATGTCGAGGGTCGGTCAAATGAAAATTGATTTATGTGCCAACGTTTCGAAGAATATATTTCTTCATCTTCAGGGCCTAAAAACAGTTTCATAATATTGATTACAGTTCTATTGTGAGAAAGTTGTTGTAGTTATTTAATTACCATTAGTTATAGTTGTTGTAGTTATTTAGTTATATTTAGTTACAGTAATAATTGAGTTGTAGGTAGTTTTTATAAACAATTTGGTTAAACGAATGACGTTAAAACAGATAGCTAAACAGATAAATTGAAATGGTGTGTGGGATGTACAATAATTTGTGACCCCACTCTTGGATATACTTTCATCCGTATATATATATAGGTAACTTTAAGCTAAGTTGTTAAGTTGTAACTCCGGTGCCCTGGAGGAAAGAACTTCCCTGTTGGAGTCTAACTCCATTTTTTGAAACTGTAAGTCACAAATTATTGTACATCCCACACACCATTTCAATTTATCTGTTTAGCTATCTGTTTTAACGTCATTCGTTTAACCAAATTGTTTATAAAAACTACCTACAACTCAATTATTACTGTAACTAAATATAACTAAATAACTACAACAACTATAACTAATGGTAATTAAATAACTACAACAACTTTCTCACAATAGAACTGTAATCAATATTATGAAACTGTTTTTAGGCCCTGAAGATGAAGAAATATATTCTTCGAAACGTTGGCACATAAATCAATTTTCATTTGACCGACCCTCGACATCCCTCAACATCATTGTTACTGACGGTCAACAAAACCACACACACAAATAGAAACAATGTATTTATTGGACGTGGTCTGACGTAAGTGATCATGATTGTGAAGGGGGTTTTCTCAACAAAGAAAATGATCAACGAAAAGAAGCTGCAACCACATAGTTTGTCTCATAATGGATTGTCAACTAAGTTATGCTGAGAGGGTGGACAGAACCACTGATACAGATAAAGTAGTTCTATACAGTAGTTTAGAGCACTATACTCTCTCACCATTTATCTAAACATGAAAGAATACCTAGGTGCTAAGTATTATTGGCGGAACATGAATGTTTTATTAATGAGAAACACGAACAAGTCTAGTTCGTGTTTCTGATCAATAAAAAATTCACGTTTTGACAACTGATTCGTAACAGAAGCTGTTACTACTTGGGATACCTAGTTCATTTCAAAAATAAACATTTCTCCCGCCCAAAAGGTTCATGGTGGTGAGGGGAGCCTTCTCCCCCCACCCCACGGCTCAGTCGCACATTGAAATTTTACGCTAAAATAGAAAAAGGGTAAAGAGGAGAAGAAAGGACTAGTAGTAAATAAAAATAAAACGGTAACAATAGTAGACGGAAAAATAGGCCAAATAACGGCCTAACCCAGACAGTGACAGATAGTGACTAAGCGGAACCTTTTGCAATATGTTCGGATACCCTTCAGGATCACAAGAAAAAAGTCCCAGGTGGGATAGCAAAGATTTCCTGCGAAATTATTGCACTAGTTTTACTTTTTGGCCTAAAAACCGGTTACGTAGCCTCTTGGCGAAAAAAGTTATTCTTTCCTTTTATTAAAGTAGGTACAATATGAAATTCCCTACAATTTCAGTGGTGGTAAAACTCCGCAGACCAAGTACTTGAAACCCAAGATAGAGCCAACAGGCAAATTATTCTGATTATTAAACTCCTGTTGGATATATTATTTTAACATCACCAATTGTAAAGGGGAGGAGAGAGAAAAATGAGAAAAACTCTCACACCTTTAGTACATATCAGTTTTTTTGTCCTCCTGAAAAGTAGGCAATTGACAGATGTGCCATGCGGGTTCTTAATCGACGATATTATGTTTTTTGATTAATCCTATCCTAGGCCCATATTCCTATCACACTCCATGTATGAACCGGAAATATAACTTAATAAGTTATATTTCCGGTTCGGGCATTCATACATGCTTATGATAAACGCATGTTAAGTAGGAAAGTATAGTAGGTATATCGGCCATTAGCGATAGTTGGCGTTTAATCGGCGATCAAATGCAATTGATAAACCGGCCCTCAAACTGCTACTAGATGACATCTCAAGCTCATTTTGAAGTAAAACTGGACTGAGGTTGTTTTTCCCCTGAGCCCTTCATTTTAGCTACCCCCATGGTTTGCCCCCCCCACATTAATGATGAACAAACAGGGGAAAGTACCTAAATGATCAGAGTTGTACCGTCGTGCCTTATAACAATAATGCAACTTTGAGAATGAGTAGGTCAAGTTCAAGAAACTGGTGTCAAGTTCACTAGCGCTTGACGTTGACAGATATGACAAGGTATCGCATTTGATGGATTTTCAGTTAGGCCGAGATAATTCCGAGTGAGAAGTTTCTACCTCCACAGGAGTCTGTCAAAGTAAACCTCGAAAGTAGTAGAGTAGTCAAGTAGCCAGTAGTAAAGTGCGTACCATAATAGAAAGCTCAACCCTGTAGGAAACTCTGTACCATAATAGAACACTCATCAACCACAATTCAAACGATTTCAGAGAGCGAAAGTCTCAAAAAGACGACGGAAGAAGGTGTATCTGCACTAGAGAATAATATGTATTATTTCCTATATGACTAGTAAGATGATGCTCATCAGACGTAAGAATAAAGACAATATCAATCAATGAAAACCTAACATTGTTGTTACGATGCTAAGGAGATTATGCCATTCACATACCTGAACTTCCCGGTCTCGACGCAATTTTTCCGGTATTCCTTGTATAACTTGACGAGGGGTAAAACAAAAACAACTACGGCTTAACAACAACGTTGGCACCAGCTGAAGCTTCACCGAATGGCGTTTATCCAGTTTTATCAGCGCAGAATCATGACGATACGGCAGTGTTGCCAGATAACTTGCCTCGAAATTCCCTACGGACCGTTTCAAAAATCCCTACTTTTCCCTACAAATTCCCTACCGTGTTAAAAAATTCCCTACGCGTAAAATTTCGATTGCTGAAAATGTAAAAGAACAAAAGAAGATCACTTCCCTCCTAGTCATCTACAAAACGACAATATCACTGCATTCACTGCTGCTGGTTTGGTTTGAGGATTGAAATAACTATTGAACCACTGAGTTGCACAATGTAATTTTTATTGCTGTCTCAATAATAGTTAGATTAGGTCCAGTCATTTTTTTCAGGACAAGAATTGTTAGGTACTTGAGAAATATCACTGAGATAAATATAAATATAATGAGGCTTATTACTAAGGCTCAAGAATGGTAGCATTGGTTACATTAGCCTTGGAATACCTATTTAAAAAAATCTTAATGTCGACGACCAGGAATGACTACGAGGAGAAAATATAATTAAAATGGTAAAACAGTAATAGTAAAACAAGTAACAGAAAAATTTGGGATTGAAAATAGAAAGAAGAGCAGTAAAATCTTAGGTTAATCTAAGAGGTTATCAAAAATAAATCAATAACTATTCATCAAAGAGACCATCAAAAACCAATCAAATCGTCTTCGTCACTATCGAGGGATTGCTCGCTTTTATTAGAAGCGTATAAGCTCTGTGACGCAAGCAACTTCATCAAATTTGGTGTGATGGGGTGGTTGTACCAATTGGTACCTTTCTCCTTCATATCCTTCATACCACAAGTGGTTTTCCGATCACGAATAAATGTACTAAAATCGTATATTTATTCAATTTATCAGAATTTTGCCAGTGTTTGAATCACGTAACCTAGCTTGACCGAAAATCCCTACGTTCAGCGTAGGGATTCCCTACGCTCAATGCACCCCCAAAATTCCCTACGTGTAGGGAAAAATCCCTACATCTGGCAACACTGCGATACGGACGAGCGGGGGGTCGTGACACCTGTGTAGGGGACTTGGAGTGGGAGATGCAGGTTGACCAACGTCTCAACGTGAATTTCCCTTTCGCCCCGCCGATCTCAAATTCCTACTATAATAATAATATGGTATTCCTATTACGACTTATGCAATTAAACTAATTCCCGTTAAATACATCCGTAACTGTAGTGGCTCGTTGCTCCCACGGTACCTACTCCACATAGAAACAGTCTTCACATCCCCGAGTTTGTTTGTGAATGGATTACCTACTAGGTACTATAATAATAATAAACAATAATAATAAACTCTTTTATTATCCAAATAGGAACAAAGTTCCCGCCGAGCCTGGACAATAGTATCAAACAACTAAACTAAACTATTTTTATAAGAACCCGATTGGGGGTTAGAAAAAAAAGAAATAACTAGAAAAAAACAAAAAACAAAAAGAAAACTTGAATTGCAGATTATGAAAGAAGAAAGAGGAAGAGGGAGACTTATAAGAAAAGAATATAAAGAAGAAGAGTAGAAAGAAAATGCAGTAGAAATGAAGGAGGAAAGAGGATTATTGGTGGGTAAAATGTTCTTGAAGTGATTTGGTAATTGCTCCGAGAGTGGGGAGAGACCTGACAGCGAGAGGCAGACGGTTCCAAGCTCTTGCTCCTGCCACACGTAAGGAGTTACTAAATGCTTTAGTTTTTGCAAATGTTTGCACTATAGTGAACAGTCGAGGGGACAAACTAACAGAAAGAATTCCATGAAGATAAGAAGGGACATTGTTCGTTTTATGGGCGACTTGAAAGATGAATCTGAAGAAACGGATGGACAAGTAATCAAAAAAGCCATAGCCTACTACAGAATTAATGTGGGAGGAGACATGCCCCCGTGGTTTAAGCTTGTAGACATATCTGATGCATCCATTGAACGCAACCTCAAGTTTCCAGTCGGTAGAGAAATTTATCTTGCTGTTCGGCCGCAGCCTCACACCGCGAATAAATAAATCAAATTTATAAATCAAATGCTTCCAGATAAAATTTCCATCCACTGCCAGTTCAAACACCTTGAGGTTGTTGAACGTCACGTCCCGTTGGCTTACCTGGGTAGTCCCTACACCTGGTTAGTTATCCCTACACCTGTTTAGTTGTACCTAACCTGCTTCCCTAGTTACTCCGGTCACTGCACTTATACCGTTAACCCTCCGTGGTAATGACCTCAGCTCATTGTATCACAACTGACTTCGCTCTTCCATTCCATACCTCCAAGTTCTTGTTATTCATCAACAAGCTACCCCCACTCGCGGTTTATCGGGTTTTCACGATAGTTCCAAAACGTCTGCTCCCCTCTACCTAGGTTATAAAATCCCTGAGCACTGCCAAATGCGTTCAGTCCACCGTTCAGTCATCGTTCAGTCTACAAACTTCATTCAGTCAACGCGGTTGAGTCAACCAACGCGGTTGACTCAACCAACGCGGTTGAGTCAACCAATGCGGTTGAGTCAACCAACGCGATTCAGTCAACCAACGATCTGTCAACCAACACATTCACTCGCATCACGTTCAAACGCATCACTTTCGATCTAACTGATAACTGTTTGTACCCGACCTACTCTGTGACTCAAGTCTCCTCAGTGTAGTAACCCCTCGTGTGTTCTAGTGCATTCACTCTACGTAAACCTGTATTTTTCTACAATCGTTCATTCTACAATCTATTCATTAACCTGTACACATCGACATTTCATAACGCGCACAATCATCTGTAAATATATATCAGCCATCGAAGTTAAAATGACTGCCTTCTCATTTCATCCCTGATCTTTCCGTTGGTAGAGCAAACAGCCCTACACTTGCAAAAGATGGTGTAAAAGATTTCATTGTTTTAATTGGTCTGTGTGGGACCCAATAACATCAATTCAGAGTTTGGACACAAAATTTCGAACGGAAAAACTTTTGGTAGCCAAAAAACCTCTACATCTTCGGACTTTTTTTTGTTTTTTCGGTCTCGGTTTTTTCGGTTTCAATCAGAAGATTCGACTCCACTAGAGTAGATGAGGTCCACAACACGGATTTTAAATGCATAAAATGTAACATACGAAAGTCCCGCAGAGTTTAGTTTCTATGGTACAGTCTATTATTATAATAGCCTGGAATATCCCCTATTTTGGACCTGGCCTTTTCGATGGTGAAGTCCAAATTTCAAAAACCGGATGTGGTTCTGGCCATAAGCCATAAAGCGCCTCAACTCACCTAAATATTGAGATGTGGCGTTTCACCTACAAACATTTACAACATTTTCCTAACAAAACATCCGGTGACTGCCTCACGAGCAAGTTGAGGCATTTTACCTAAACAAACAATTCCAAAACGGAAGCTGGACATTTTAAAATCGACTTAACTGCAATTAATCGATTATAAATTGATTAATTTGCGAGTTTTTTTTTTTCACTGTTGAACTGGTTGAAGTTTGAAGAATTTTTTTTTTTTTTTTTTTTTTATTTTTAAAATGAGTTGCAGTCAACTTACACCAAAGGTTTCAGTGAAAAACTTTGAGGCGAATATCTGCAATGTTTTGAATTATGATTTGAGGTGTTTTACCTTAACGGGGCAGGTACATGTTGGGATCAGGTACCTATTTCCACAGTTTTTTAATTGAATGTTTTTAAAAACAAATATTTTAGTAAATACCGATATTTTTGATCGATACTGAGCTATACGATAAATACGGGAGCACTCCAGTTTTAATTTTTCCAGCTATACCAGCTAGGGTTGTATGATACTTCGAAATGTATCGATACATATCGTATCGATATTTCTAAAAAGTATCAAAAAATATCATGCTGATACTTTGAAAAAGTATCGATACATTCAAGTATCGATACTTTTTACAAACTCAAAATTAGAAAAGTTCCAAATTTTTTACTTACTTATTTAAAAAAATTTATTTGAAAAATACTTGAACAATTTAACTTTAAGGACATTTATTAGGTAGGTCGCACTTTTTGGTAGGAGTCACTTCAAGCAAGTTGCACACAGCTAAAACGTTAGATTGTTTTTTGAAGAAATCCCAAACTGAGATTTTTGACATTGACATTGCACCTCTACCTACCAAGTAAGTAACAGCCGACTAACAATGCAAAAAACTGCACAAAGTATGTATTGAATCGGGATTTCTCAATCTCAAACAACGCGAACGCACTAAAGTGGAGTAGGTACCTATCAGTATTTTATAATTCTATGGTGGAACTGGAAATCCTGGAAAAATCTGGAAATCTGGAAAAACTGGAAATCCTGGAAAAACCACCCTAGTTTGTTTCACTTACAGAAAAATACTACCAGCTTTTGACATACTAATCGACAACGAGCTTGTATCAAAAAGTGATTCAGTCAAATATCTGGGCATTGTTCTGGATAACAAACTAGTCTGGAATGATCACATCAAATACACTGTGGCCAGTCTCCGTCATCGCACTCGCAAACTTTATTACCTACTTACAAGCAGCCAAATCCCACTGAATACAAAGCGTCTTATGTACATAACCCTCTTGAAGCCCATTTGGCATTACGCATGCGATATATGGGGTTCAGCAAGCGACACCAAAATACAGCGTATTACCACACAGCAAAACAAAATTCTTCGAATTCTCACAGGAGCACCCTGGTACGTGCGAAATACGACACTGCATTCAGATCTCAATATGCCAACAGTTCCAGAAACTATCTCTACAGCATACAACAGCATGGTTTCCCGTATGATCCATCACCCTAACCCTACCATTGCGGCTATACCTCACGAACCTCGCCCACCCCGAATTCAAAGACGCCTTAAACGGAAATGGCACTCAGACCTACTAGTTCCTGAATACTGATAATTATTCCCTACTTCTAGTTACCATTATTCTTGTTCCCGTTCAATCTTGTGTGTATGTATTTTTTCTGTTGAGCCATTAGTAGTTATATTATTCTGTGATATCTGGGCCATAGGCTAATACCATTAGTCATTAACCCATAGTACTAGTATATAACAACCACTGGGTTGCAAATATATCACAAGTGTCATACGATATAGTGTATAAGTCTGTAATGTGCAAACTTGATAGTGTATACCACAATAAAGTTGAAAAAAAAAAAACAAAAAAAAAAAAAGGAACTGGAACACTGGAAGGGGAAGGCGCGAAACAACACAATCCATGAGGCCGTGTTTATTTGTCCTGGCCGCACCCATGCCTGACATAAGTGCACAGTATCAGTTGATTTGTTTCACGTTTCCAGTCCTACTAGATGCCGGACAGTATCAGTTGAATGAGTGATCATCTCCATTTTTATGTCAAGATGACAAATGGTGGGACTTCAGGCATGGTAGCGATCAGGCTTTGTAGTATTCTGTGAAACTTGGAAGTAAGAAAAGGGAATGAGGTCCTCCATCAGTAGGTACCTGAAGATGGAGACGGTGAGGGAGAAAATTGAGGTGGCCTACAGAGCACTCAATGAATGAGCTGTGGGACACTCCAACCCTCAAGTCGCAGCAGCGATCTCGGTCCATCAACCGAAGGTCACGGGCTCAAGAGGAGACAGCTGAGGGACAACAACTCAGACGCAACACTCCCATAAACACACCGAGACACAATCCAAGCAACATACTCGTATTACTGACACAAACACCACTCTTTTGGTTTATTATCTTCGATAATGAACCATTGGAATCGCCCAAAGAAGAAATTTTTTTAAACCCCCCTCAAAATTTGTTGGTTTACGTTTCAAGATACGTAGATTAAGAAGATCGAATAAAAAAAAATTCCGTCCGTCCGCCGTCCGCGGCATTTTGCCCAGTTAGCGTTGAGTTAAAATTACGAAATTTTTTTTATGGGTTTCGACCAACCCCACAATGGTCCTCGAAACTTTTCATAACCCTAGGTCAAGGGAAGGGGTTCAAAACGAATTTTGAAAATTTGAAAATCTCATATCTCGAAAAATTCATATAGAACGGTATGTTTTTAAATTCATATTTAGATAGAGTTTGTACCGTGGAATTTTTTAAGACCATCCGCAGCTTTGTACGACCAGCCGTTCGTTCACAATGAGGGCTCAAAGATTGAGCCTCACAACACGATCATGAATCAAACGGTTGAAATACAGGTCTATGTTCATACTAACGAGCTCATT
Source organism: Stenodema calcarata (assembly GCA_963920205.1). NCBI lineage: Eukaryota > Metazoa > Arthropoda > Insecta > Hemiptera > Miridae > Stenodema > Stenodema calcarata. The sequence continues at coordinate 31,573,572 of OY986056.1, read as the reverse complement.
GGAACATCATCAGCTTAAGTGATGTCGAGTTTGTTGTTCTGAGGTGGGTTTCGTGCTACGGAAATGAAGGTAATTAAAATGTTTGTTGGTAGGTACTTCTTTTATAGAAAAATTATTACCGACGTAGTATTAAAAACCACAGAATTATATCGTATTAATTAATCATAATTAATAATAATCATTATTAATAATAAACACAAATTATTAATACCTAACAATAAATTATAACAATTTTCAAAAGTTTCGTTTTCACGGAGTATTTGAGTCAACAATTGTTCTTATTGAAGATCCATTCGAACTCAAATAAACACCTCGAGTCGATATGAAGTCAACTTTTTTTCGTTTTCACGAAGTATTTGAGTCGACAATTGCTCTTCTTGAAGGTCCATTCGAACTCAAATAAACACCTCGATTCGATATGAAGTCAACTTTTTTTCGTTTTCACGAAGTATTTGAGTCGACAATTATCTTCTTGAAGGTCCATTCGAACTCAAATAAACACCTCGAGTCGATATAAAGTCAACTTTTTTTCATTTTCACGAAGTATTTGAGTCGACAATTGCTCTTCTTGAAGGTCCATTCGAAGTCAAATAAACACCTCGAGTCGATATGAAGTGAAGTTTTTTTCGTTTTCCCGAAGTATTTGAGTCGACAATTGCTCTTCTTGAAGGTCTATTCGAACTCAAATAAACACCTCGTTTCGATATGAAGTCAACATTTTTTCGTTTTCACGAAGTATTTGAGTCGACAATTGCTCTTCTTGAAGGTCCATTCGAACTCAAATAAACACCTCGAGTCGATATGAAGTCAAATTTTTTTCGTTTTCACGAAGTATTTGAGTCGACAATTGCTCTTCTTGAAGGTCCATTCGAACTCAACTAAACACCTCGATTCGATATGAAGTCAACTTTTTTTCGTTTTCACGAAGTATTTAAGTCGACAATTGCTCTTCTTGAAGGTCCATTCGAACTCTAATAAACACCTCGATTCGATATGAAGTTAATTTTTTTTCGTTTTCACAAAGAATTTGAGTCGACAATTGCTCTTCTTGAAGGTCCATTCGAACTCAAATAAACACCTCGAGTCGATATGAAGTCAAGTTTTTTTCGTTTTCACGAAGTATTTGAGTCGACAATTGCTCGTCTTCAAGGTCCATTCGAACTCAAATAAACACCTTGAGTCGATATGAAGTAAACTTTTTTTCGTTTTCACGAAGTATTTGAGTCGACAATTGCTCTTCTTCAAGGTCCATTCGAACTCAAATCAACACCTCGAGTCGATATGAAGTCAACTTTTTTTCGTTTTCACGAAGTATTTGAGTCGACAATTGCTCTTCTTGAAGGTCCATTCGAACTCAAATAAACGCCTCGAGTCGATATGAAGTAAACTTTTTTTCGTTTTCACGAAGTATTTGAGTCGAAAATTGCTCTTCTTGAAGGTCCATTCGAACTCAAATAAACACCTCGAGTCGATATGAAGTAAACTTTTTTTCGTTTTCACGAAGTATTTGAGTCGACAATTGCTCTTCTTGAAGGTCCATTCGAACTCAAATAAACACCTCGAGTCGATATGAAGTCAACTTTTTTTCGTTTTCACGAAGTATTTGAGTCGACAATTGCGCTTCTTGAAGGTCCATTCGAACTCAAATAAACACCTCGAGGCGATATGAAGTTAACTTTTTTTCGTTTTCACGAAGTATTTGAGTCGACAATTGCTCTTCTTGAAGGTCCATTCGAACTCAAATGAACACGTTGAGTCGATATGAAGTCAACAATTTTTCGTTTTCACGAAGTATTTGAGTCGACAATTGCTCTTCTTGAAGGTCCATTCGAACTCAAATAAACACCTCGAGTCGATATGAAGTCAACTTTTTTTTCGTTTTCACGAAGTATTTGAGTCGACAATTGCTCTTCTTGAAGGTCCATTCGAACTCAAATAAACACCTCGAGTCGATATGAAGTCAACTTTTTTTCGTTTTCACGAAGTATTTGAGTCGACAATTGCGCTTCTTGAAGGTCCATTCGAACTAAAGCAACACGTCGAGTCGATATGAAGACAACATTTTTTCGTTTTCCCGAAGTATTTGAGTCGACAATTGCTCTTCTTGAAGGTCCATTCGAACTCAAATAAACGCCTCGAGTCGATATGAAGTCAACTTTTTTTCGTTTTCACGAAGTATTTGAGTCGACAATTGCTCTTCTTGAAGGTCCATTCGAACTCAAATAAACGCCTCGAGTCGATATGAAGTTAACTTTTTTTCGTTTTCACGAAGTATTTGAGTCGACAATTGCTCGTCTTGAAGGTCCAGTCGAAATCAAATAAACACCTCGAGTCGATATAAAGTCAACTTTTTTTCGTTTTCACGAAGTATTTGAGTCGACAATTGCTCTTCTTGAAGGTCTATTCGAACTCAAATAAACACCTCGTTTCGATATGAAGTCAACTTTTTTTCGTTTTCACGAAGTATTTGAGTCGACAATTGCTCTTCTTGAAGGTCTATTCGAACTCAAATAAACACCTCGTTTCGATATGAAGTCAACTTTTTTTCGTTTTCACGAAGTATTTGAGTCGACAATTGCTCTTCTTGAAGGTCCATTCGAACTCAAATAAACACCTCGAGTCGATATGAAGTCAACTTTTTTTCGTTTTCACGAAGTATTTGAGTCGACAATTGCTCTTCTTGAAGGTCCATTCGAACTCAAATGAACACGTTGAGTCGATATGAAGTCAACAATTTTTCGTTTTCACGAAGTATTTGAGTCGACAATTGCTCTTCTTGAAGGTCCATTCGAACTCAAATAAACACCTCGAGTCGATATGAAGTAAACTTTTTTTCGTTTTCATGAAGTATTTGAGTCGACAATTGCTCTTCTTGAAGGTCCATTCGAACTCAAATAAACACCTCGAGTCGATATGAAGTCAACTTTTTTTCGTTTTCACGAAGTATTTGAGTCGACAATTGCGCTTCTTGAAGGTCCATTCGAACTAAAGCAACACGTCGAGTCGATATGAAGTCAACTTTTTTTCGTTTTCCCGAAGTATTTGAGTCGACAATTGCTCTTCTTGAAGGTCCATTTAACTCAAATAAACGCCTCGAGTCGATATGAAGTCAACTTTTTTTCGTTTTCACGAAGTATTTGAGTCGACAATTGCTCTTCTTGAAGGTCCATTCGAACTCAAATAAACACCTCGAGTCGATATGAAGTAAACTTTTTTTCGTTTTCACGAAGTATTTGAGTCGACAATTGCTCTTCTTGAAGGTCCATTCGAACTCAAATAAACACCTCGAGTCGATATGAAGTCAACTTTTTTTCGTTTTCACGAAGTATTTGAGTCGACAATTGCGCTTCTTGAAGGTCCATTCGAACTAAAGCAACACGTCGAGTCGATATGAAGTCAACTTTTTTTCGTTTTCCCGAAGTATTTGAGTCGACAATTGCTCTTCTTGAAGGTCCATTTAACTCAAATAAACGCCTCGAGTCGATATGAAGTCAACTTTTTTTCGTTTTCACGAAGTATTTGAGTCGACAATTGCTCTTCTTGAAGGTCCATTCTGTAATATTCGAGAATTTTTCCTATTTTTGGATTCCTTAGGTTCCGTCTTTCAGGGGGGAGGTACTCAGGTAATAAATCTTAACACAATCAATAATAATAACGCGCATGTAATATAAGAAAATGAACAACATTAAGTAAAGACCCAAAAGAAAGATAAGAACGTTTAACCTAAATAATGAACATGAGATAATCAAACGAAACGAATTAAACTAATTTTAGAACAAAATGAACAAAGATGAGATTGTTAAAAGGACAAAACCCTTTTTATGTCTTAAAACCTTAATATTCTCTTATTTGAAACTAACTCTATTTAAACATTAAAATGATCTACCTTATTTCTCAGCGACCACAACTTATTTCGTAAACTCCCGACACGAACAACACTAATCGACTGTTCACTCGACTGTTTTCTCTATTGGACAAAATCACGGTCCTCGTGGGTAACACGTGATTGTTGAGTGCTCCGAAGATAACGACTGGCTTCAGCGGTTGTCACAATCGCGCTTGGAGTCTTCCCCACCACCTCCTACTCTGCCTTGCGTTTCCCACTCCTCCTCGAACTTGAAAGGGAAGACGGCACCGTCTGTGCCTGAGGTGGGGGTTGCAACCCCTGTTTCCCCCCATTACAATTCGAACTCAAATAAACACTTCGAGTCGATATGAAGTAAACTTTTTTTCGTTTTCACGAAGTATTTGAGTCGACAATTGCTCTTCTTGAAGGTCCATTCGAACTCAAATAAACACCTCGAGTCGATATGAAGTCAACTTTTTTTCGTTTTCACGAAGTATTTGAGTCGACAATTGCGCTTCTTGAAGGTCCATTCGAACTAAAGCAACACGTCGAGTCGATATGAAGTCAACTTTTTTTCGTTTTCCCGAAGTATTTGAGTCGACAATTGCTCTTCTTGAAGGTCCATTCAAACTCAAATAAACGCCTCGAGTCGATATGAAGTCAACTTTTTTTCGTTTTCACGAAGTATTTGAGTCGACAATTGCTCTTCTTGAAGGTCCATTGGAACTTAAATGAACACCTCGAGTCGATATGAAGTAAACTGTTTTTCGTTTTCACGAAGTATTTGAGTCGACAATTGCTCTTCTTGAAGGTCCATTCGAACTAAAGCAACACGTCGAGTCGATATGAAGTCAACTTTTTTTCGTTTTCCCGAAGTATTTGAGTCGACAATTGCTCTTCTTGAAGGTCCATTCGAACTCAAATAAACGCCTCGAGTCGATATGAAGTCAACTTTTTTTCGTTTTCACGAAGTATTTGAGTCGACAATTGCTCTTCTTGAACGTCCATTCGAACTAAATCAACACGTCGAGTCGATATGAAGTCAACTTTTTTTCGTGTTCACGAAGTATTTGAGTCGACAATTGCTCTTCTTGAAGGTCCATTCGAACTCAAATAAACACCTCGAGTCGATATGATGTCAACTTTTTTTCGTTTTCATGAAGTATTTGAGTCGACAATTGCGCTTCTTGAAGGTCCATTCGAACTAAAGCAACACGTCGAGTCGATATGAAGTCAACTTTTTTTCGTTTTCCCGAAGTATTTGAGTCGACAATTGCTCTTCTTGAAGGTCCATTCGAACTCAAATAAACGCCTCGAGTCGATATGAAGTCACCTTTTTTTCGTTTTCACGAAGTATCTGAGACGAAAATTGCTCTTCTTGAAGGTCCATTCGAACTCAAATAAACACCTCGAGTCGATATGAAGTAAACTTTTTTTCGTTTTCCCGAAGTATTTGAGTCGACAATTGCTCTTCTTGAAGGTCCATTCAAACTCAAATAAACGCCTCGAGTCGATATGAAGTCAACTTTTTTTCGTTTTCACGAAGTATTTGAGTCGACAATTGCTCTTCTTGAAGGTCCATTGTAACTCAAATGAACACGTTGAGTCGATATGAAGTCAACAATTTTTCGTTTTCACGAAGTATTTGAGTCGACAATTGCTCTTCTTGAAGGTCCATTCGAACTCAAATAAACACCTCGAGTCGATATGAAGTAAACTTTTTTTCGTTTTCACGAAGTATTTGAGTCGACAATTGCTCTTCTTGAAGGTCCATTCGAACTCAAATAAACACCTCGAGTCGATATGAAGTCAACTTTTTTTCGTTTTCACGAAGTATTTGAGTCGACAATTGCGCTTCTTGAAGGTCCATTCGAACTAAAGCAACACGTCGAGTCGATATGAAGTAAACTTTTTTTCGTTTTCCCGAAGTATTTGAGTCGACAATTGCTCTTCTTGAAGGTCCATTCGAACTCAAATAAACGCCTCGAGTCGATATGAAGTCAACTTTTTTTCGTTTTCACGAAGTATTTGAGTCGACAATTGCTCTTCTTGAAGGTCCATTCGAACTCAAATAAACGCCTCGAGTCGATATGAAGTTAACTTTTTTTCGTTTTCACGAAGTATTTGAGTCGACAATTGCTCGTCTTGAAGGTCCAGTCGAAATCAAATAAACACCTCGAGTCGATATAAAGTCAACTTTTTTTCGTTTTCACGAAGTATTTGAGTCGACAATTGCTCTTCTTGAAGGTCTATTCGAACTCAAATAAACACCTCGTTTCGATATGAAGTCAACTTTTTTTCGTTTTCACGAAGTATTTGAGTCGACAAATTTTTTTCGTTTTCACGAAGTATTTGAGTCGACAATTGCTCTTCTTGAAGGTCTATTCGAACTCAAATAAACACCTCGTTTCGATATGAAGTCAACTTTTTTTCGTTTTCACGAAGTATTTGAGTCGACAATTGCTCTTCTTGAAGGTCCATTCGAACTCAAATAAACACCTCGAGTCGATATGAAGTCAACTTTTTTTCGTTTTCACGAAGTATTTGAGTCGACAATTGCTCTTCTTGAAGGTCCATTCGAACTCAAATGAACACGTTGAGTCGATATGAAGTCAACAATTTTTCGTTTTCACGAAGTATTTGAGTCGACAATTGCTCTTCTTGAAGGTCCATTCGAACTCAAATAAACACCTCGAGTCGATATGAAGTAAACTTTTTTTCGTTTTCACGAAGTATTTGAGTCGACAATTGCGCTTCTTGAAGGTCCATTCGAACTAAAGCAACACGTCGAGTCGATATGAAGTCAACTTTTTTTCGTTTTCCCGAAGTATTTGAGTCGACAATTGCTCTTCTCGAAGGTCCATTCGAACTCAAATAAACGCCTCGAGTCGATATGAAGTCAACTTTTTTTCGTTTTCACGAAGTATTTGAGTCGACAATTGCTCTTCTTGAAGGTCCATTTAACTCAAATAAACGCCTCGAGTCGATATGAAGTCAACTTTTTTTCGTTTTCACGAAGTATTTGAGTCGACAATTGCTCTTCTTGAAGGTCCATTCGAACTCAAATAAACACCTCGAGTCGATATGAAGTAAACTTTTTTTCGTTTTCACGAAGTATTTGAGTCGACAATTGCTCTTCTTGAAGGTCCATTCGAACTCAAATAAACGCCTCGAGTCGATATGAAGTTAACAATTTTTCGTTTTCACGAAGTATTTGAGTCGACAATTGCTCTTCTTGAAGGTCCATTCGAACTCAAATGAACACGTTGAGTCGATATGAAGTCAACAATTTTTCGTTTTCACGAAGTATTTGAGTCGACAATTGCTCTTCTTGAAGGTCCATTCGAACTCAAATAAACACCTCGAGTCGATATGAAGTCAACTTTTTTTCGTTTTCACGAAGTATTTGAGTCGACAATTGCGCTTCTTGAAGGTCCATTCGAACTAAAGCAACACGTCGAGTCGATATGAAGTCAACTTTTTTTCGTTTTCCCGAAGTATTTGAGTCGACAATTGCTCTTCTTGAAGGTCCATTCGAACTCAAATAAACACCTCGAGTCGATATGAAGTCAACTTTTTTTCGTTTTCACGAAGTATTTGAGTCGACAATTGCGCTTCTTGAAGGTCCATTCGAACTAAAGCAACACGTCGAGTCGATATGAAGTAAACTTTTTTTCGTTTTCACGAAGTATTTGAGTCGACAATTGCTCTTCTTGAAGGTCCATTCGAACTCAAATAAACGCCTCGAGTCGATATGAAGTCAACTTTTTTTCGTTTTCACGAAGTATTTGAGTCGACAATTGCTCTTCTTGAAGGTCCATTCGAACTCAAATAAACGCCTCGAGTCGATATGAAGTTAACTTTTTTTCGTTTTCACGAAGTATTTGAGTCGACAATTGCTCGTCTTGAAGGTCCAGTCGAAATCAAATAAACACCTCGAGTCGATATAAAGTCAACTTTTTTTCGTTTTCACGAAGTATTTGAGTCGACAATTGCTCTTCTTGAAGGTCTATTCGAACTCAAATAAACACCTCGTTTCGATATGAAGTCAACTTTTTTTCGTTTTCACGAAGTATTTGAGTCGACAACTTTTTTTCGTTTTCACGAAGTATTTGAGTCGACAATTGCTCTTCTTGAAGGTCTATTCGAACTCAAATAAACACCTCGTTTCGATATGAAGTCAACTTTTTTTCGTTTTCACGAAGTATTTGAGTCGACAATTGCTCTTCTTGACGGTCCATTCGAACTCAAATAAACACCTCGAGTCGATATGAAGTCAACTTTTTTTCGTTTTCACGAAGTATTTGAGTCGACAATTGCTCTTCTTGAAGGTCCATTCGAACTCAAATGAACACGTTGAGTCGATATGAAGTCAACAATTTTTCGTTTTCACGAAGTATTTGAGTCGACAATTGCTCTTCTTGAAGGTCCATTCGAACTCAAATAAACACCTCGAGTCGATATGAAGTAAACTTTTTTTCGTTTTCACGAAGTATTTGAGTCGACAATTGCGCTTCTTGAAGGTCCATTCGAACTAAAGCAACACGTCGAGTCGATATGAAGTCAACTTTTTTTCGTTTTCCCGAAGTATTTGAGTCGACAATTGCTCTTCTCGAAGGTCCATTCGAACTCAAATAAACGCCTCGAGTCGATATGAAGTCAACTTTTTTTCGTTTTCACGAAGTATTTGAGTCGACAATTGCTCTTCTTGAAGGTCCATTTAACTCAAATAAACGCCTCGAGTCGATATGAAGTCAACTTTTTTTCGTTTTCACGAAGTATTTGAGTCGACAATTGCTCTTCTTGAAGGTCCATTCGAACTCAAATAAACACCTCGAGTCGATATGAAGTAAACTTTTTTTCGTTTTCACGAAGTATTTGAGTCGACAATTGCTCTTCTTGAAGGTCCATTCGAACTCAAATAAACGCCTCGAGTCGATATGAAGTTAACAATTTTTCGTTTTCACGAAGTATTTGAGTCGACAATTGCTCTTCTTGAAGGTCCATTCGAACTCAAATGAACACGTTGAGTCGATATGAAGTCAACAATTTTTCGTTTTCACGAAGTATTTGAGTCGACAATTGCTCTTCTTGAAGGTCCATTCGAACTCAAATAAACACCTCGAGTCGATATGAAGTAAACTTTTTTTCGTTTTCACGAAGTATTTGAGTCGACAATTGCGCTTCTTGAAGGTCCATTCGAACTCAAATAAACGCCTCGAGTCGATATGAAGTCAACTTTTTTTCGTTTTCACGAAGTATTTGAGTCGACAATTGCTCTTCTTGAAGGTCCATTTAACTCAAATAAACGCCTCGAGTCGATATGAAGTCAACTTTTTTTCGTTTTCACGAAGTATTTGAGTCGACAATTGCTCTTCTTGAAGGTCCATTCGAACTCAAATAAACACCTCGAGTCGATATGAAGTAAACTTTTTTTCGTTTTCACGAAGTATTTGAGTCGACAATTGCTCTTCTTGAAGGTCCATTCGAACTCAAATAAACGCCTCGAGTCGATATGAAGTTAACAATTTTTCGTTTTCACGAAGTATTTGAGTCGACAATTGCTCTTCTTGAAGGTCCATTCGAACTCAAATGAACACGTTGAGTCGATATGAAGTCAACTTTTTTTCGTTTTCACGAAGTATTTGAGTCGACAATTGCGCTTCTTGAAGGTCCATTCGAACTAAAGCAACACGTTGAGTCGATATGAAGTCAACTTTTTTTCGTTTTCCCGAAGTATTTGAGTCGACAATTGCTCTTCTTGAAGGTCCATTCGAACTCAAATAAACGCCTCGAGTCGATATGAAGTCACCTTTTTTTCGTTTTCACGAAGTATTTGAGTCGACAATTGCGCTTCTTGAAGGTCCATTCGAACTAAAGCAACACGTCGAGTCGATATGAAGTCAACTTTTTTTCGTTTTCCCGAAGTATATGAGTCGACAATTGCTCTTCTTGAAGGTCCATTCGAACTCAAATAAACACCTCGAGTTGATATGAAGTTAACTTTTTTTCGTTTTCACGAAGTATTTGAGTCGACAATTGCTCTTCTTGAAGGTCCATTCGAACTCAAATGAACACGTTGAGTCGATATGAAGTCAACAATTTTTCGTTTTCACGAAGTATTTGAGTCGACAATTGCTCTTCTTGAAGGTCCATTCGAACTCAAATAAACACCTCGAGTCGATATGAAGTAAACTTTTTTTCGTTTTCACGAAGTATTTGAGTCGACAATTGCTCTTCTTGAAGGTCCATTCGAACTCAAATAAACACCTCGAGTCGATATGAAGTCAACTTTTTTTCGTTTTCACGAAGTATTTGAGTCGACAATTGCGCTTCTTGAAGGTCCGTTCGAACTAAAGCAACACGTCGAGTCGATATGAAGTCAACTTTTTTTCGTTTTCCCGAAGTATTTGAGTCGACAATTGCTCTTCTTGAAGGTCCATTCAAACTCAAATAAACGCCTCGAGTCGATATGAAGTCAACTTTTTTTCGTTTTCACGAAGTATTTGAGTCGACAATTGCTCTTCTTGAAGGTCCATTCGAACTCAAATAAACACCTCGAGTCGATATGAAGTGAACGTTTTTTCGTTTTCACGAAGTATTTGAGTCGACAATTGCTCTTCTTGAAGGTCCATTCGAACTCAAATAAACACCTCGAGTCGATATGAAGTTAACTTTTTTTCGTTTTCACGAAGTATTTGAGTCGACAATTGCTCTTCTTGAAGGTCCATTCGAACTCAAATTTACACGTCGAGTCGATATGAAGTCAACTTTTTTTCGTTTTCACGAAGTATTTGAGTCGACAATTGCTCGTCTTGAAGGTCCATTCGAACTCAAATAAACGCCTCGAGTCGACAGAAAGTCAACTTTTTTTCGTTTTCACGAAGTATTTGAGTCGACAATTGCTCGTCTTGAAGGTCCATTCGAACTCAAATAAACACCTCGAGTCGATATGAAGCCAACTTTTTTTCGTTTTCACGAAGTATTTGAGTCGACAATTGCGCTTCTTGAAGGTCCATTCGAACTAAAGCAACACGTCGAGTCGATATGAAGTCAACTTTTTTTCGTTTTCCCGAAGTATTTGAGTCGACAATTGCTTGTAATCTTGGTCTTGAGGAGACCGCGTTTACATGATAAACACACTCCAGGGGTTCGGGTTTAAAAATCAATGTAGTCCAGACAGGTACGAGTTCGATTTGGAAAAGTATAATGAAAATGTACACATAGAACAAAACAACTTAGGAATTAATATGGTGAGCGTTCACCTGGTAGAAATTAATAACTAACTTAATATTAAAGGAATGTGAATGCGTCCACCACTAGTTAAGTAATTGTACAAGGGTATTGGTTGGGTACGCTTGAGTACACTTGAAAGGCGCCAAACTACAAACAATTGTGGACTACTATACAAGGTAAGAGGGTTACCGTCTGCGAACGACCAGTACGGAGTTGGGCAGCGTCGCACTGGTTCGGGGGAAATGAGTCTGTATCTCAGGGGATGGGTCGGCCAATCACACGCGTGTAAAAGGGAGTCCGACCCGGGTGAAAAAACTAGGGTTTCACAACGATACCGGTATTAGTTCACGTGCACTCACGACTTTGGGGGAGTAAACGGGGACGCGATCACCACGTGGGAAATGCTTGCAGAATCACTCTGTCACTTGACCGTAAATAGGTCTATTCACTACGCAGGCTGGCTGGGGACTGATGTACTCACAACTTGAGGGGAGGAAACGGGGGACGCGATCACCGCGTGGGAAAGGTTTGCAGAATCACTCTGACTGTCACCTTGACCATAAATAGGTCCAATCTCGAAGCAAGCTGACTGGGAACTGAGGCAAGATGGCCACGGCTGCGAGGGTCCTCAGTTGAGGCTCGAGAGGGGAAATATCCCCTCCAAAGCTGCCCCTTCTGGAGTGGGAGCCTCTTCCCCTCCGACGCCAGGCCTCGACTCGAGCGGCTTACACCCCTCTCCCTTCCGGGAGTCAGCGCCCTCGCTGACGACTGACGGTCCCCGGGGAGGATGCATCCAGTGAGCAATGGTAGTGGCAATGGCGCGTATTTTTTGTATTTTTTTTTTATTTTTTTAATTTTATTTTATTTTTTTTTTTTTTTTTTTTTTTTTTTTTTTTTTAATTTTTTTATTTTTTTTTTTTTTTTTTTTTTTTATTTTTTTTTTTTATTTTTTTTTTTATTTTTTTTTTTTTTATTTTTTTTTTTTTATTTTTTTTTTTTTTTTTTTTTTTTTTTTTGTGATTATTTATTTATGGATTTGCAGATTATTCTTGAATGTGAGGAATTTATTTATTAAGTTGGTTCCAGGGGTTGGAGTCCGGTGGGTTCATCAGTATGACGTACAGTAATAAGTGAGTCGTCGGGAATCCTTTTTTCAGCGGCGGGCGGTGGGTCACCATTTGGTGAGTTCAAAGGTGTCTCACCCTCAGGAACTTTTGGCGAGTGCGTTAGTTTGGGTGGACGTAAAAGACAGATGGGTTTTGGTGTCATGGCGTCAGAAGTCGCATTAGCGTTCATGCATATGCGGGGTTCGGTATCATTTAACAATGGGTCAGCGAGTTCACACAAGTTCACTGAAAATAGGTCATTGCGTTCACCTGCGTTCACCCTCTGTCTTAGGGGTGCGTTCACTGCGGTATGGTTGTTGCGTACACCCACGTTCTCCAGCTGATCCAGCAGTGCGTTCACTACGGATGGGTGGTACCATTCACCGGCGTTCACCGCCGGGTTGGTGGTCGCGTTCTGTGCAAGTGGGTTGCAGCGTTCACCCGCGTTCACCACTGGTCTTGGAGGTGCGTCCACTGCAGATTGGTTTTCACGTTCACCAGCAGTCACAGCTGAGTTCAGACGCGCGTTTGCGACCAAGGGATGGATTTGTTCACTAGCGTTCACCACCCGACTTGGGGATGCGTTTGATGGCAATGGGCAACTGAGTTCCAGGGCGTTCATCATCTGTTTCGGGGACGTGTTCACGGTTGATGGGTAGTGGCGTTTACTGGCGTTCATTGGCTGTCTCAGAAACGCGTTTGGTGGGAAGAAGGGTAGGCGTTTGTTGTCGTGCTTCACTGGAGTAGGAGGCGCGTTCACATTGGATTGGGTGTTACGTTGGCAAGCGTTCACCTTTGTAAAAGTGGGTTTGTTGGAGGGAAAGGAGTGGTTGGGTTCACGGGCGTCCACTTTAGCGTCTTGGGACGCGTTTGGGTAGGTTTCCGGTCCGTTCAGTACTACAACTTGATTCAGGTCTACTCTGAGGTTCATTGGAACCTTCCTCATCAAGTCCATACCCAGCAGGTCGAGTCCCATTCCCTCTCTCTGAAACACCAGGAATTCATGGACGACGGTGTGATGTCCAATACCCACGTTCACACGTTGAGTCCCTCTAAATTTGAGGGGGTAACCATCAGCACCCCATGCTGTGATGTTAGTGGGGTGGATGGGTACACCTCTAACGGGGTTAGTCAGGACCGAAATGGCGGCCCCTGTGTCAACCACTAAGTATCGTCGTTCATGGTTGAGAGTCACTGCAATCTTCAGTGCCCGATTCATGTGCTTGGACACAATAGGTAAGTGGACGGGTTCCTCCTTTTCCATTAAGGCTCTCAGTTGGGGTACTTGGGGTTCGTTCCTGGCGCCTGTAGGGTTCGTTACTAGCAGGAGTTGTTTCTTTTTATAACAATCCACCTCCAGGTGCTCGCGTACACCGCAATAATCACACATAATCGCCTTTTGGGGATTATGGATGCAGTTCACTGGGAAGTGTGATGAACTCCCACAGAACATACATGGGTATCGCGGTGTGGGTTTTCTAACGTTCTGGTTCCCATAGTTCTGTGGAGGGGGATACGCGTTTGCCTGGGGTTTGCGTTTATTTGGACACTGCATGGCAAAGTGCCCTGGTCCGCCACAACGATAACAACGGGGCGGCTCGTTACTGCGTTCCTGTGAATGGATCGCCGCCAAGTCCCACGAGTCCTCTGGTTCACCTGGTTGTTTCAACGCTTCTTCCAACGTCTCAGCGCGTTTGAGGGCCTCCTCAATAGTGTTGGGTTCGTAATTCAGTAAATGTGAACTGAGTTCACGCCCCAAACCTTTGATGAATGTTCGTACCACTTTTCGTTTTACCCATGCTAACTTCTGGTTGGCGTTCAGTTCAGCCCCTTCGTCGAGGACAGCTGATTTAGCCAACTGGTGAATGCGTTCGGCAAACTGGCGCAACGGTTCGGCAGTCTGCCGTTGCACCATGCACAGGAGTGCAGCCGCCTTTGCAGGGTTGCTGCGTTCAAACCAAGCGGACATGGCCTCCTTGATGGCATCGTAAGGGTTCTGTCCTTGTAGGAGGTCGTTATGGTCAATAATGAACTGTTTCGCCGTTCCGCGCACCCTTGCTCGCAGCAGACGTACGCGTTTCGCTTGTGTCAGTGTGTTTGCCACATCCTCAAAGATGGCGAAGAAAGCAGCAACAGATAGAGAGCCTGGTTCATCAGGATCCCAGGGTTCTATCTCTGAGAACATGGAAAGGGGAACTACCTCCTCATCTACACGGTCGCGTTCGCCCCGTTCTACATTTAGTTGGTTGAAAGAGCGAAGCAACTTATGGAGTTCACCCATCATATCAGATGTTGAATCGTTCATTTTGATTTTTTTGTTCAGTTTTTTGTTCCGTTTTTTGTTCATTTTGATTTTTTTTGTTCAGGGGGTACGCGTTCTATAGTATACAAGGCAAAAAATAAAAAAGAGGGTACAAGTGAAATGGTTGAAAAGCAAAAGATATTAGGTTGCTGTAAATAGGGAAACAAGATTATGTTATTAGTACTGTGTGTACTGTGTGTTAGTACACCTGAAAATTTTTTTGAGGTCACGTTCACCAATGGCCTGTCAACTGGTCTATGAAAAAATTAAAAAAAAAAAATTTAAAAAAAATATCCGACCACCTGGAGTTTCTCTATGGGTTCGGGTGTATTGGCTCCACCGGTTCAATGAGGTCGCTAAACTAAGAGTTCAGCGAGTTCATTGATCCCACCGCTGCCACCAATTTTGTAAGCTTGGTCTTGAGGAGACCGCGTTTACATGATAAACACACTCCAGGGGTTCGGGTTTAAAAATCAATGTAGTCCAGACAGGTACGAGTTCGATTTGGAAAAGTATAATGAAAATGTACACATAGAACAAAACAACTTAGGAATTAATATGGTGAGCGTTCACCTGGTAGAAATTAATAACTAACTTAATATTAAAGGAATGTGAATGCGTCCACCACTAGTTAAGTAATTGTACAAGGGTATTGGTTGGGTACGCTTGAGTACACTTGAAAGGCGCCAAACTACAAACAATTGTGGACTACTATACAAGGTAAGAGGGTTACCGTCTGCGAACGACCAGTACGGAGTTGGGCAGCGTCGCACTGGTTCGGGGGAAATGAGTCTGTATCTCAGGGGATGGGTCGGCCAATCACACGCGTGTAAAAGGGAGTCCGACCCGGGTGAAAAAACTAGGGTTTCACAACGATACCGGTATTAGTTCACGTGCACTCACGACTTTGGGGGAGTAAACGGGGACGCGATCACCACGTGGGAAATGCTTGCAGAATCACTCTGTCACTTGACCGTAAATAGGTCTATTCACTACGCAGGCTGGCTGGGGACTGATGTACTCACAACTTGAGGGGAGGAAACGGGGGACGCGATCACCGCGTGGGAAAGGTTTGCAGAATCACTCTGACTGTCACCTTGACCATAAATAGGTCCAATCTCGAAGCAAGCTGACTGGGAACTGAGGCAAGATGGCCACGGCTGCGAGGGTCCTCAGTTGAGGCTCGAGAGGGGAAATATCCCCTCCAAAGCTGCCCCTTCTGGAGTGGGAGCCTCTTCCCCTCCGACGCCAGGCCTCGACTCGAGCGGCTTACATGCTCTTCATGAAGGTCCATTCGAACTCAAATAAACACCTCGAGTTGATATGAAGTTAACTTTTTTTCGTTTTCACGAAGTATTTGAGTCGACAATTGCTCTTCTTGAAGGTCCATTCGAACTCAAATGAACACGTTGAGTCGATATGAAGTCAACAATTTTTCGTTTTCACGAAGTATTTGAGTCGACAATTGCTCTTCTTGAAGGTCCATTCGAACTCAAATAAACACCTCGAGTCGATATGAAGTAAACTTTTTTTCGTTTTCACGAAGTATTTGAGTCGACAATTGCTCTTCTTGAAGGTCCATTCGAACTCAAATAAACGCCTCGAGTCGATATGAAGTCAACTTTTTTTCGTTTTCACGAAGTATTTGAGTCGACAATTGCGCTTCTTGAAGGTCCGTTCGAACTAAAGCAACACGTCGAGTCGATATGAAGTCAACTTTTTTTCGTTTTCCCGAAGTATTTGAGTCGACAATTGCTCTTCTTGAAGGTCCATTCAAACTCAAATAAACGCCTCGAGTCGATATGAAGTCAACTTTTTTTCGTTTTCACGAAGTATTTGAGTCGACAATTGCTCTTCTTGAAGGTCCATTCGAACTCAAATAAACACCTCGAGTCGATATGAAGTGAACGTTTTTTCGTTTTCACGAAGTATTTGAGTCGACAATTGCTCTTCTTGAAGGTCCATTCGAACTCAAATAAACACCTCGAGTCGATATGAAGTTAACTTTTTTTCGTTTTCACGAAGTATTTGAGTCGACAATTGCTCTTCTTGAAGGTCCATTCGAACTCAAATTTACACGTTGAGTCGATATGAAGTCAACAATTTTTCGTTTTCACGAAGTATTTGAGTCGACAATTGCTCTTCTTGAAGGTCCATTCGAACTCAAATAAACACCTCGAGTCGATATGAAGTAAACTTTTTTTCGTTTTCACGAAGTATTTGAGTCGACAATTGCTCTTCTTGAAGGTCCATTCGAACTCAAATAAACACCTCGAGTCGATATGAAGTCAACTTTTTTTCGTTTTCACGAAGTATTTGAGTCGACAATTGCGCTTCTTGAAGGTCCATTCGAACTAAAGCAACACGTCGAGTCGATATGAAGTCAACTTTTTTTCGTTTTCCCGAAGTATTTGAGTCGACAATTGCTCTTCTTGAAGGTCCATTCGAACTCAAATAAACGCCTCGAGTCGATATGAAGTCAACTTTTTTTCGTTTTCACGAAGTATTTGAGTCGACAATTGCTCTTCTTGAACGTCCATTCGAACTAAATCAACACGTCGAGTCGATATGAAGTCAACTTTTTTTCGTGTTCACGAAGTATTTGAGTCGACAATTGCTCTTCTTGAAGGTCCATTCGAACTCAAATAAACACCTCGAGTCGATATGAAGTCAACTTTTTTTCGTTTTCACGAAGTATTTGAGTCGACAATTGCGCTTGTTGAAGGTCCATTCGAACTAAAGCAACACGTCGAGTCGATATGAAGTCAACTTTTTTTCGTTTTCCCGAAGTATTTGAGTCGACAATTGCTCTTCTTGAAGGTCCATTCGAACTCAAATAAACGCCTCGAGTCGATATGAAGTCAACTTTTTTTCGTTTTCACGAAGTATCTGAGTCGAAAATTGCTCTTCTTGAAGGTCCATTCGAACTCAAATAAACACCTCGAGTCGATATGAAGTAAACTTTTTTTCGTTTTCACGAAGTATTTGAGTCGACAATTGCTCGTCTTGAAGGTCCAGTCGAACTCAAATAAACACCTCGAGTCGATATAAAGTCAACTTTTTTTCTTTTTCACGAAGTATTTGAGTCACAATTGATCGTCTTGAAGGTCCATTCGAACTCAAATGAACACCTCGAGTCGATATGAAGTCAACTTTTTTTCGTTTTCACGAAGTATTTGAGTCGACAATTGCGCTTCTTGAAGGTCCATTCGAACTAAAGCAACACGTCGAGTCGATATGAAGTCAACTTTTTTTCGTTTTCCCGAAGTATTTGAGTCGACAATTGCTCTTCTTGAAGGTCCATTCGAACTCAAATAAACGCCTCGAGTCGATATGAAGTCAACTTTTTTTCTATCCGAATATGGTCTCAATGATTTAGAAACATGGAGTCATAGACTTACATGAATTATGAGGATCACTCACCGTTTGTCTTCGATACTCAATGTACAATACCTGACAGGGTGAAGTCAACTTTTTTTCGTTTTCACGAAGTATTCGAGTCGACAATTGCTCTTCTTGAAGGTCCATTCGAACTAAATCAACACGTCGAGTCGATATGAAGTCAACTTTTTTCGTTTTCACGAAGTATTTGAGTCGACAATTGCGCTTGTTGAAGGTCCATTCGAACTAAAGCAACACGTCGAGTCGATATGAAGTCAACTTTTTTTCGTTTTCCCGAAGTATTTGAGTCGACAATTGCTCTTCTTGAAGGTCCATTCGAACTCAAATAAACGCCTCGAGTCGATATGAAGTCAACTTTTTTTCGTTTTCACGAAGTATCTGAGTCGAAAATTGCTCTTCTTGAAGGTCCATTCGAACTCAAATAAACACCTCGAGTCGATATGAAGTAAACTTTTTTCGTTTTCACGAAGTATTTGAGTCGACAATTGCTCGTCTTGAAGGTCCAGTCGAACTCAAATAAACACCTCGAGTCGATATAAAGTCAACTTTTTTCGTTTTCCCGAAGTATTTGAGTCGACAATTGCTCTTCTTGAAGGTCCATTCGAACTCAAATAAACGCCTCGAGTCGATATGAAGTCAACTTTTTTTCGTTTTCACGAAGTATCTGAGTCGAAAATTGCTCTTCTTGAAGGTCCATTCGAACTCAAATAAACACCTCGAGTCGATATGAAGTCAACTTTTTTTCGTTTTCACGAAGTATTTGAGTCGACAATTGCGATTCTTGAAGGTCCATTCGAACTAAAGCAACACGTCGAGTCGATATGAAGTCAACTTTTTTTCGTTTTCCCGAAGTATTTGAGTCGACAATTGCTCTTCTTGAAGGTCCATTCGAACTCAAATAAACGCCTCGAGTCGATATGAAGTCAACTTTTTTTCGTTTTCACGAAGTATTTGAGTCGACAATTGCTCTTCTTGAAGGTCCATTCGAACTCAAATAAACACCTCGAGTCGATATGAAGTCAACTTTTTTTCGTTTTCACGAAGTATTTGAGTCGACAATTGCTCTTCTTGAAGGTCCATTCGAACTCAAATAAACGCCTCGAGTCGATATGAAGTCAACTTTTTTTCGTTTTCACGAAGTATTTGAGTCGACAATTGCTCTTCTTGAAGGTCCATTTAACTCAAATAAACGCCTCGAGTCGATATGAAGTCAACTTTTTTGGTTTATTATCTTCGATAATGAACCATTGGAATCGCCCAAAGAAAAAAAAATTTAACCCCCCCTCAAAATTTGTTGGTTTACGTTTCAAGATACGTAGATTCAGAAAATCGAATAAAAAAAAAATCCGTCCGTCCGCCGTACGCCGTCCGCCGTACGCCGTCCGCGCCACTTTGCCCAGTTAGCGTTGAGTTAAAATTACGAAATTTTTTTTATGGGTTTCGACCAACCCCACAATGGTCCTCGAAACTTTTCATAACCCTAGGTCAAGGGGAAGGGGTTCAAAACGAATTTTGTAAATTTGAAAATCTCATATCTCGAAAAATTCATATAGAACGGTATGTTTTTTATTTCATATTTAGATAGAGTTTGTTCCGTAGAATTTTTTAAGACCATCCGCAGCTTTGTACGACCAGCCGTTCGTTCACAATGAGGGTTCAAAGATTGTGCCTCACAACACGATCGTGTATCAAACTGTTGAAATTCCGGTCCATTTTCATACTAACAAGCTCTTTTGAACATCATATGACGAGTTTGTTGTTCTGAGGTACGTTTCGTGCTACGGAAATGAAGGTAATTTCGAATGTTTGTTGGTAGGTACTTCTTTTATGGAAAAATTATTACCGACGTAGTATTAAAAACCCCAGAATTATATCGTATTAATTAATCATAATTAATAATAATTATTATTAATAATAAATACGAATTATTAATACCTAACAATAAATTATAATAATTTTCACTAGGTACTTGATAAAATTGTTAATAATTAGTGATAATTGATAATAATAATTAATCTAACATTTAGGATCTAGACATTTAGACCTAGTGATCTAGACAGAAGGGTGATCTGTACAAAGAAGATAATGAACCGTTGTGTCAAGAATTTGCAGAGTTTTTCGTTTTCACGAAGTATTTGAGTCGACAATTGCTCTTCTTGAAGGTCCATTCGAACTCAAATGAACACGTTGAGTCGATATGAAGTCAACAATTTTTCGTTTTCACGAATTTGAGTCGACAATTGCTCTTCTTGAAGGTCCATTCGAACTCAAATAAACACCTCGAGTCGATATGAAGTAAACTTTTTTTCGTTTTCACGAAGTATTTGAGTCGACAATTGCTCTTCTTGAAGGTCCATTCGAACTCAAATAAACACCTCGAGTCGATATGAAGTCAACTTTTTTTCGTTTTCACGAAGTATTTGAGTCGACAATTGCGCTTCTTGAAGGTCCATTTGAACTAAAGCAACACGTCGAGTCGATATGAAGTCAACTTTTTTTCGTTTTCCCGAAGTATTTGAGTCGACAATTGCTCTTCTTGAAGGTCCATTCGAACTCAAATAAACGCCTCGAGTCGATATGAAGTCAACTTTTTTTCGTTTTCACGAAGTATTTGAGTCGACAATTGCTCTTCTTGAAGGTCCATTCGAACTCAAATAAACGCCTCGAGTCGATATGAAGTCAACTTTTTTTCGTTTTCACGAAGTATTTGAGTCGACAATTGCTCGTCTTGAAGGTCCATTCGAACTCAAATAAACACCTCGAGTCGATATGAAGTCAACTTTTTTTCGTTTTCACGAATTATTTGAGTCGACAATTGCTCGTCTTGAAGGTCCAGCCGAACTCAAATAAACACCTCGAGTCGATATAAAGTCAACTTTTTTTCGTTTTCACGAAGTATTTGAGTCACAATTGCTCGTCTTGAAGGTCCATTCGAACTCAAATGAACACCTCGAGTCGATATGAAGTCAACTTTTTTTCGTTTTCACGAAGTATTCGAGTCGACAATTGCTCTTCTTGAAGGTCCATTCGAACTAAATCAACACGTCGAGTCGATATGAAGTCAACTTTTTTCGTGTTCACGAAGTATTTGAGTCGACAATTGCTCGTCTTGAAGGTCCATTCAAACTCAAATAAACGCCTCGAGTCGACAGAAAGTCAACTTTTTTTCGTTTTCACGAAGTATTTGAGTCGACAATTGCTCGTCTTGAAGGTCCATTCGAACTCAAATAAACACCTTGAGTCGATATGAAGTAAATTTTTTTTCTATCCGAATATGGTCTCAATGATTTAGAAACATGGAGTCATAGACTTACATGAATTATGAGGATCACTCACCGTTTGTCTTCGATACTCAATGTACAATACCTGATAGGGTGAAGTCAGAGTGTACACACGTTTTTGGAACAAGAACGGACTGTATTAACACTTGGTTTTATACAAGTTAGATATTGAATCAAGAGCGTACGCGAATCAAGTCCAAGTCACAAGGCAGGCACGGGGACAAGTAGTCAAGTGTGGGAGAGGACCGTCGCACAGACGAGTCCCCCTCCAGGGGTCGAGAAACAGTGTCACCAATACAACAAATATATATGATCCATGAGACGGTCCATGGAGTTCTTATTTTGAATACCCATTTCCAACACTCCCTCCTATTCAAAGATAAGACTGAAGAGAGTATAACTACTATGCAAGAATTACAAGATTATGGCTGGAGGAGCCAGAATTCAAACAAGAAAGGTTGACACAAGATAACCTACCATAGTAGCTTAAAATCCAGCATTGGTAACATGTCAAGAGAATTGAATTAAAACAAGATACATGATCTTCCAGTTTGAAGCAAAAGAAAGTTGAGTGGAGAACAAGACACAATTCACAAGTAACTAGATCATACAATTCAATTTGATGCAAGGTGTGAGAGAAAACAAAATTAAATCAAGAAAACATAATACGTTAGATTATAACGTACAGCAAGAGATGTTACGTGATGCAAGATAATTTGGATCAATTTCTATACTGGATAACAATGTCAAGACAAGTGATCTAGAACGCGACACTATGTTTCACGGAGTCAAGGTGATGCAGGCCGATGATTCATGGGGATAGCGAGTGCGAGGTTCCGGTATTCAACTCCAAGACTCTTCATTTCCTGGGGGAAGTTACAAGAGAGTATTAAAGTTGGTCAACAAGAGATTCCGAAAGTACACAAATTTATCAAAAGGCAGTGCCTTGGTGAAAGTGTCCGCTATCTGTTCATTGGTAGACACCCAAAGTATAGAAACATTTCCATTTTTGAACATTTCATGAACGAAATGCATGGACAATTTGACTATGTGTTTCAAGGTACGAGAGTCATTTGTCATTGCAACGGAAATTGCAGGAGCACAGTCGCATTTCAAGATGGGAAGCATATCTAATCCAATAAGGAACTTACACAAGCTTCGAATAGTTGTAAGCTCCTTACATGCTTCAGACATGGCAATGTATTCCGCTTCACAGACCGATAATGCCACGTGAGTTTGCTTTTTTTTTTTTTTGATTTCCAAGACACCAAGTCTCCAAAAGACTTGATTGAAAACCCTGTGGTTGATCGACCATTAAGAGAGCTAGTACCAAGGGAGGAAACTGAATAGGCAACCAAGTCTTCAGTTTCGCCTGGAAACAAAATTCCGAAATCCAAAGTTCCCTTGAGATACCGCAGTATTCGCAGAACACACTTCCAGTCAGAGAGTGTATAGCCAATTTGTTTCCTGCTCATGAAATTGACTGCAAAAGAAATATCAGGTCTCGTACAATTTTGAATATACAAGAGAGAGCCAATTACTTCTCGATAAGGAACATCCGGAGATGATTCAAAATCCTCAGTCGATCTCAGCTGTGCAGTTAACGTACACTCTGTTGCAGGCATAGGAGTCAAGGAAACCTTTTCCTCTGGGGAGAGAAATTTGTCTAACAAGTTTTTAATGGCGGACTTTTGATGAAGGAACATCAGCCTTTTAGACTTATTTCTCTTGATTTCAAATCCCAAGAATTTTGTAGGTGTTCCAAGAATTTTGATTTTAACCTCTAGAATTTTGTAGGTGTTCCAAGAATTTTGATTTTAACCTCTAGCTTCAGCTGTTTGATGACTTTCAAGGCTTTCCTGTCATCGTTTGAAGCTAGGAGGCAGTCATCAACATATATAATAATCAGCGCGTATTTAGTACCGTCTTGCCACTTGAAGATGCAAGTTTGGAACGGGTAAATTTCAAAACCCATGGCAAGAAGAATACTGCTGAACTTTTTATACCACAAGTTCGGAGAAACCTTTAATCCGTACAAGGACCTTTTAAGACAACACACATGAGAATCCTTCAAGGTTAGTGGGTAGTCTTTCAGTTCAATCAGGCCATCAGGAATGTACATATGTACATGTTTTTCCAAATTTCCATGCAGAAATGCAGTGGTTACATCCAGTTGATATAGGTGTAAGTCCAGTTTATTCATAATAGACAAGAAAACGCGGACATCACCCAATCTAGCCACAGGCGCAAATATTTCTGAAACAAGATATTCGTTAGTATCAGCAAAACCTTTGATTACCAGACGACTTTTGTACTTGATGGAGCCCTCAGATTCAAGTTTCCTTTTATGTGTCCATTGAGATTTTATAATTTTGGTTCAAGGGGGAAGAGCTGATCTGGGTATAAGTTCCCAAGTATTCATCTCCTCCAACGATTCAAGTTCATCAAGTATAGCCTCTTCCCAAAATTATATAATATTATTAATTTCAAATTAATGTAGTATATATACTACACACATATTATACTTTATATAATTATAATAATATAAGATATTATTATATACCAAGTTATAAATAAGTATAAGCTATATATATAATTACTACAAAACAAAATTAGAATATAAAAATATTTAGTATAAATATATTCCTTATCCGAGGATTCCATTTCTTCTTTGTAGGAGGAAGGCTCCAGCAAGTCTACCTGACTATCTCGTTGCAAGGCCACAATTTCTGTGGAGTTTTCATTCAGTCAGTGAATTATTTTGGCTCAAGTTGTCGTTCATGTCAAGAATTGTAACAAGAGGCTTTGGATAATCTTTCATTCGATCGCCATACACTATAGATTCAATAAATTTGGCATCGCAAGAATTAACAAATGGACTAATGAACAGATTAGACGAGTGAGGCATTCTGTTATGAACAAATACGACATACTTCAAAGCGTGACCCCAGAAAGAGTAAGGCATTTTAGCCGACACCAAGTTTACTCTGATTTTATGTTTTATATCTTGATTAACTCTTTCAGCACAACCATTTTGTTGGGGAACATGAGGCTGACAAGGATCCCAAAGAACGCCCTCCCGGTCCATCAGTCCTTTCACCTCCTCCGTTTGAAATTCGAGTGCACGATCAGACTGGAGCCTGAATACGCTCTTGGGTTCAGACGCGATGGACGCTATTTCAAGCAGACATTTTTTTTGAGTGCCAAGTGAACCTCCTTTTTGTTCTTGAGAGTGTAAGCGAAAACGTAACGAGAAAAGTCACATACAAAAAATCACTACATGCGTATCTCCAGTTCGAAAGTTTGAAGGGCTGATAGGACCCATGAGATCTGTGTGAAGCAAGGAAAAGGATCTCTCAGCCCTGTGCCTAACTTGAGTATGCGATTTTCGAATCGTATTTGCTTGATGACAGTCCTCACAATTCAAGATCTGATCCGAGAACGTGACGAGTTTGAGTTCTGGTAAGAACTTCTTGGCGGCCTTCAAGTATTGCCCAGAAGCGTGATTAAGGCGTAAGTGCCACAAGAAATCTGACCCAAGTGCAGCAGGCGCAGCTAAATTCTGCCTGTCAAAGTCAGAAAGTTGTTGTTGTATAGGATCAATAGAACCAACCTCAGGAACCCTCCCTCCCAGGATGGCAGAGACTTCAGACGACGAGTGACCAGACCTCCCTCCCAAAATTTGAGATTCAGCTCCATTACAAGAAGGAGTTGTCATTGAATAGCTACCAGACTGCACAAGTGAGGTGGTGAAGATTGTACCAAGTCTGCAACGCTTGGGACCAAAATGAGCCCCAGGTGTCCCAGAAACAGATTTAGCAGGAGCAAGCGGCAGTTCAATCCACAATACCCCGTCTTTGAAATAACCAGACTTAGTGATTTTACCAGTGGAGGCCTGAATAAAGTCCACCTTATCCTGTGAAAAGAAGGTATTAATTCCAACCTGAGCAATTTTTCTGACAGAAAACAAATTGGTGGATAATCCTGGTGTGTACAAAACATCCTTCAAGGTGGAGACTTGACCATTGTTTACAAAATTCAAATCCCCGCAGAAACTCACAGTCAAGTCTGCAGACTCATCCCGATTGGCACATTTAAAAACACGCTCTTTAGACATACTTACGTCTAAAATTAACCAAGCATTCTCTTGAGGATGTAAGATGTTCAGTACAACCAGTGTCCACAATTGCTAGAAAACTATTTTTACCTTCAGAAATGGTGAACGCTTTCCCAGATCCTTGACGTTCTCACACATAATTCAAGAGAGCAATATGTTGCCCTTCCTCAGCACCCATAGAAACCCAAACCTCAGCAGAGTCTGAACCTGTTTGAGGCCCCACAATGGCAAACACGGAGTCAGGAAATTTGCCAAATTCTTCAACAAGTACTTTCGCCTGACCTAAGGGCATTTTGACCAGTGAAGATTTGTCATTGTTGCAAGAACCCGCTAGTTTAGACGACCTTTTTGGCTTTTGTTTCATGTTTAGTCGATTTTGAGCAGATTGTGTGTTGCGTCGAACAAATGAGGGGGAGGGATTTGGACAGTTGGCAGCAGAGTACCACACTTGAAACAAATTTTATTTGCCCAAGAGCAAATATCCCTAGTATGACCCCTACGACGGCAATAGATACAAAAATCAGACTTTTTAGTGACTTTAGAAGTGCCAGCGGATGAGGGTAGTTTAAAGTTGACAGGCCTGGAAGGAAGATGATGCTGGAATAGGCTCGGATGGATCAAGAAGGAAGAGACACTCTTGTGTCTCGACCTGTCCGACAACGCCCCTCTTCCATTACTTGAACTGATCCTCACTCTCCAAGCGACAATCAAGAGGTCGAAACCTGACAGCGTCGATTTTTCTGACTCGATACAACTCAGATGAGCGGGCAAGTCGATCAGAATGAGAGAGAGGAGCAGATAAAGCATCCGAAGTCGAAGGTACAGCATGTACAGAAACCTCTACATCCATGGCAGATTCATCAGTCAAAGGAGTCAAGTTATGATTTGTGGGAGGTTCAGAGTTTACAGTGGGAACAAGATTTGTGGGTGATACAAGAATTCCAGAGGGAGCAAGATTTGAGGGTAGTACAAGAATAATTCTTCAATTATTGTTCAATTATTGAAGATGTAGCAAGAGGATTGGTGTAAGAGGCTTGGACAGGCGGGGCAAGGTATCGATGATCTAACTCAGAACATTTTTGGTCCAATTGAGTGAGACGTTCATTGATTTGTCCAAGGCTTACCTTCATCTGTTGTTTTATATTTTCTAAGAACCTCGAGAGGACATCCTCAGACGTCTTTGCAGCCTCCAGACGCAAGTGTTCAGTTTCCTGATTGGGACTGCAAGGCTTCTGCTCATTTCCAGTGGAGGATGCCATTGGAGGTTGTAGTGGCGAGTCAAGTATTCCACCTTCTTCAAAATCAATTAGAGAGCCGGTATTACTCATGATATCTTTCTCAATCTGTAAAGCGCAATTGGCATTACGAACTGAACAAACAAAGTAAACAACAGGTGGCAAATAAACAAAAACTATCAGGGTGCAAGTAAATATAATAGATTCTGTAATGAATCAAAGCAAATTTAGCTCTTTAAGCAAAATCAAAATCAAATTTTGATTCAAAAGTTCTTGAATCAAAGCAAATTTAGAACTTCAAAATGTACTAGAGTTCGTTAAATGTACATACGTAAAATACGTAAAATGTACACACGTAAAATACGTAAAGTGTATATACGTAAAATGTACATACGTAAAATACGTAATTAGAAAAATTAGTAAAATGAGCAAAAGCAAGTTTGATTCAAAATTTCAAGATTTGATGCAAGCGTTTTTCATTTAGTCCCAAAAGCAAAATTGTTAATAAATCCGGGTGAGTAATGAAGCTAGGAGTCAAAAAGGGTTAGACAAAATTGTGCACATACATGAAACCCAATTCAAATACCTCTTCTCGTATTTCTGCTTGACTGCATGAAAGAATGATCTACGACACCCGTGGATGACCAGAACAAATTATGCTTAAGACAAGATCATGAAGCATACAATCCAATTCACCCCTTATTTTTTTTCATGATTGGGGGTGATCCACGGGGCCCGCTCCCACGTTGATTGCAATCAAATTTAACACAAGTATTTTCAAGATCTTGAGCTTGGATTCGAGATTCACCTTCAGTGACTCTTTTCTATACAAGCAGCTTCCCGCGCCGAATCTCGTTTAGTTAGAGACTGAGACACACCGTTCGTGAATTGAACTTCTATTAAATAGAAATTCAATTAACTTAGGACTTTAACCTCAGAGGTCTTGCCCGAATCAAACACCTCTTTGTTTTGAGTACGGCCCATTTATTGTTCGGATTGTGGACGAACTGGGAAATCCTATATATCGCCAGACGGGAATAAAGTTTGTGCACACTGATTAGCGACAAGATGTATCAAGGTTGTGCACTACATAATCAGTCTTCGTCTGACTCGGAAGGCAGAATGTTTGATATATTAAAATTATAAAACATAGCCTCGCGTACTCACTCGCCTGAACGAATTGTGGGATTTTTCGAACAGACATACGCACTTGCGCTGAGGACGGGTAAGCGATGCTTTCACATCTTTTTGCTGGTAAGAGTGCAAATTGCCTTGATGCGATCAATCGCATCAGATCAAGAGGCACAAGTGAACGTGTCAGCTACACACGCTCGCACTCGAGTCACCAAGAGACCCTAACAAGAAGAATTGGTGGAGCGACACAACCCAATAGTTTGGAAAAGCTAATAAGACGATGATCTCCGATGAAAAGAAACCAACATCTAGCCCAGGGGAGTCAAAACGGAATTCAGAAACTCCGAGACGAAAATCGACGAAAGCTGTCGGCGGCCATTTTCAGGTTACGAACGACAAACGGGACGAAATACGACACAACAATGTGAAGGTGACCTTGTCCAAGCTCAGAGAATCAGATCATTCGCTTCAATCATTATGGGCTTTTAGTCAAGTTCCGAGTCAAAAGGTAAACTTTGAATTACAAATCATTACAACCGTATCAATCAAGCTTGAACACACGATATCGTATCCGAATATGGTCTCAATGATTTAGAAACATGGAGTCATAGACTTACATGAATTATGAGGATCACTCACCGTTTGTCTTCGATACTCAATGTACAATACCTGATAGGGTGAAGTCAGAGTGTACACACGTTTTTGGAACAAGAACGGACTGTATTAACACTTGGTTTTATACAAGTTAGATATTGAATCAAGAGCGTACGCGAATCAAGTCCAAGTCACAAGGCAGGCACGGGGACAAGTAGTCAAGTGTGGGAGAGGACCGTCGCACAGACGAGTCCCCCTCCAGGGGTCGAGAAACAGTGTCACCAATACAACAAATATATATGATCCATGAGACGGTCCATGGAGTTCTTATTTTGAATACCCATTTCCAACATTTTCGTTTTCACGAAGTATTTGAGTCGACAATTGCTCTTCTTGAAGGTCTATTCGAACTCAAATAAACACCTCGTTTCGATATGAACTCAACTTTTTTTCGTTATCACGAAGTACTTGAGTCCACAATTGCTCTTCTTCAAGGTCCATTCGAACTCAAATCAACACCTCGAGTCGATATGAAGTCAACAATTTTTCGTTTTCACGAAGTATTTGAGTCGACAATTGCTCTTCTTGAAGGTCCATTCGAACTCAAATAAACACCTCGAGTCGATATGAAGTAAACTTTTTTTCGTTTTCACGAAGTATTTGAGTCGACAATTGCTCTTCTTGAAGGTCCATTCGAACTCAAATAAACGCCTCGAGTCGATATGAAGTCAACTTTTTTTCGTTTTCACGAAGTATTTGAGTCGACAATTGCTCTTCTTGAAGGTCCATTCGAACTCAAATAAACACCTCGAGTCGATATGAAGTAAACTTTTTTTCGTTTTCACGAAGTATTTGAGTCGACAATTGCTCTTCTTGAAGGTCCATTTGAACTCAAATAAACGCCTCGAGTCGATATGAAGTTAACTTTTTTTCGTTTTCACGAAGTATTTGAGTCGACAATTGCTCGTCTTGAAGGTCCATTCGAACTCAAATGAACACGTTGAGTCGATATGAAGTCAACAATTTTTCGTTTTCACGAAGTATTTGAGTCGACAATTGCTCTTCTTGAAGGTCCATTCGAACTCAAATAAACACCTCGAGTCGATATGAAGTAAACTTTTTTTCGTTTTCACGAAGTATTTGAGTCGACAATTGCTCTTCTTGAAGGTCCATTCGAACTCAAATAAACACCTCGAGTCGATATGAAGTCAACTTTTTTTCGTTTTCACGAAGTATTCGAGTCGACAATTGCTCTTCTTGAAGGTCCATTCGAACTAAATCAACACGTCGAGTCGATATGAAGTCAACTTTTTTTCGTGTTCACGAAGAATTTGAGTCGACAATTGCTCGTCTTGAAGGTCCATTCGAACTCAAATAAACGCCTCGAGTCGACAGAAAGTCAACTTTTTTTCGTTTTCACGAAGTATTTGAGTCGACAATTGCTCGTCTTGAAGGTCCATTCGAACTCAAATAAACACCTTGAGTCGATATGAAGTAAACTTTTTTTCGTTTTCACGAAGTATTTGAGTCGACAATTGCTCTTCTTGAAGGTCTATTCGAACTCAAATAAACACCTCGTTTCGATATGAACTCAACTTTTTTTCGTTATCACGAAGTACTTGAGTCCACAATTGCTCTTCTTCAAGGTCCATTCGAACTCAAATCAACACCTCGAGTCGATATAAAGTCAACTTTTTTTCGTTTTCACGAAGTATTTGAGTCGACAATTGCTCTTCTTGAAGGTCTATTCGAACTCAAATAAACACCTCGTTTCGATATGAAGTCAACTTTTTTTCGTTTTCACGAAGTATTTGAGTCGACAATTGCTCTTCTTGAAGGTCCATTCGAACTCAAATAAACACCTCGAGTCGATATGAAGTCAACTTTTTTTCGTTTTCACGAAGTATTTGAGTCGACAATTGCTCTTCTTGAAGGTCCATTCGAACTCAAATGAACACGTTGAGTCGATATGAAGTCAACTTTTTTTCGTTTTCACGAAGTATTTGAGTCGACAATTGCTCTTCTTGAAGGTCCATTCGAACTCAAATAAACACCTCGAGTCGATATGAAGTAAACTTTTTTTCGTTTTCACGAAGTATTTGAGTCGAAAATTGCTCTTCTTGATGGTCCATTCGAACTCAAATAAACACCTCGAGTCGATATGAAGTCAACTTTTTTTCGTTTTCACGAAGTATTTGAGTCGACAATTGCTCTTCTTGAAGGTCCATTCGAACTCAAATAAACACCTCGAGTCGATATGAAGTAAACTTTTTTTCGTTTTCACGAAGTATTTGAGTCGACAATTGCGCTTCTTGAAGGTCCATTCGAACTAAAGCAACACGTCGAGTCGATATGAAGTCAACTTTTTTTCGTTTTCCCGAAGTATTTGAGTCGACAATTGCTCTTCTTGAAGGTCCATTTAACTCAAATAAACGCCTCGAGTCGATATGAAGTCAACTTTTTTTCGTTTTCACGAAGTATTTGAGTCGACAATTGCTCTTCTTGAAGGTCCATTCGAACTCAAATAAACACCTCGAGTCGATATGAAGTCAACTTTTTTTCGTTTTCACGAAGTATTTGAGTCGACAATTGCGCTTCTTGAAGGTCCATTCGAACTAAAGCAACACGTCGAGTCGATATGAAGTCAACTTTTTTTCGTTTTCCCGAAGTATTTGAGTCGACAATTGCTCTTCCTGAAGGTCCATTTAACTCAAATAAACGCCTCGAGTCGATATGAAGTCAACTTTTTTTCGTTTTCACGAAGTATTTGAGTCGATAATTGCTCTTCTTGAAGGTCAATTCGAACTCAAATAAACATCTCGAGTCGATATGAAGTAAACTTTTTTTCGTTTTCACGAAGTATTTGAGTCGACAATTGCTCTTCTTGAAGGTCCATTCGAACTCAAATAAACACCTCGAGTCGATATGAAGTCAACTTTTTTTCGTTTTCACGAAGTATTTGAGTCGACAATTGCGCTTCTTGAAGGTCCATTCGAACTAAAGCAACACGTCGAGTCGATATGAAGTCAACTTTTTTTCGTTTTCCCGAAGTATTTGAGTCGACAATTGCTCTTCTTGAAGGTCCATTCGAACTCAAATAAACGCCTCGAGTCGATATGAAGTCAACTTTTTTTCGTTTTCACGAAGTATTTGAGTCGACAATTGCTCTTCTTGAAGGTCCATTCGAACTCAAATAAACACCTCGAGTCGATATGAAGTAAACTTTTTTTCGTTTTCACGAAGTATTTGAGTCGACAATTGCTCTTCTTGAAGGTCCATTCGAACTCAAATAAACGCCTCGAGTCGATTTGAAGTTAACTTTTTTTCGTTTTCACGAAGTATTTGAGTCGACAATTGCTCGTCTTGAAGGTCCATTCGAACTCAAATGAACACGTTGAGTCGATATGAAGTCAACAATTTTTCGTTTTCACGAAGTATTTGAGTCGACAATTGCTCTTCTTGAAGGTCCATTCGAACTCAAATAAACACCTCGAGTCGATATGAAGTAAACTTTTTTTCGTTTTCACGAAGTATTTGAGTCGACAATTGCTCTTCTTGAAGGTCCATTCGAACTCAAATAAACACCTCGAGTCGATATGAAGTCAACTTTTTTTCGTTTTCACGAAGTATTTGAGTCGACAATTGCGCTTCTTGAAGGTCCATTCGAACTAAAGCAACACGTCGAGTCGATATGAAGTCAACTTTTTTTCGTTTTCCCGAAGTATTTGAGTCGACAATTGCTCTTCTTGAAGGTCCATTCGAACTCAAATAAACGCCTCGAGTCGATATGAAGTCAACTTTTTTTCGTTTTCACGAAGTATTTGAGTCGACAATTGCTCTTCTTGAAGGTCCATTCGAACTCAAATAAACACCTCGAGTCGATATGAAGTCAACTTTTTTTCGTTTTCACGAAGTATTTGAGTCGACAATTGCTCGTCTTGAAGATCCATTCGAACTCAAATGAACACCTCGGGTCGATATGAAGTCAACTTTTTTTCGTTTTCACGAAGTATTTGAGTCGACAATTGCTCTTCTTGAAGGTCCGTTCGAAGTCAAATAAACACCTCGAGTCGATATGAAGTCAACTTTTTTTCGTTTACCCGAAGTATTTGAGTCGACAATTGCTCTTCTTGAAGGTCCATTCGAACTCAAATAAACACCTCGAGTCGATATGAAGTCAACTTTTTTTCGTTTTCACGAAGTATTTGAGTCGACAATTGCGCTTCTTGAAGGTCCATTCGAACTAAAGCAACACGTCGAGTCGATATGAAGTCAACTTTTTTTCGTTTTCCCGAAGTATTTGAGTCGACAATTGCTCTTCTTGAAGGTCCATTTAACTCAAATAAACGCCTCGAGTCGATATGAAGTCAACTTTTTTTCGTTTTCACGAAGTATTTGAGTCGACAATTGCTCTTCTTGAAGGTCCATTCGAACTCAAATAAACACCTCGAGTCGATATGAAGTCAACTTTTTTTCGTTTTCACGAAGTATTTGAGTCGACAATTGCGCTTCTTGAAGGTCCATTCGAACTAAAGCAACACGTCGAGTCGATATGAAGTCAACTTTTTTTCGTTTTCCCGAAGTATTTGAGTCGACAATTGCTCTTCTTGAAGGTCCATTTAACTCAAATAAACGCCTCGAGTCGATATGAAGTCAACTTTTTTTCGTTTTCACGAAGTATTTGAGTCGATAATTGCTCTTCTTGAAGGTCAATTCGAACTCAAATAAACATCTCGAGTCGATATGAAGTAAACTTTTTTTCGTTTTCACGAAGTATTTGAGTCGACAATTGCTCTTCTTGAAGGTCCATTCGAACTCAAATAAACACCTCGAGTCGATATGAAGTCAACTTTTTTTCGTTTTCACGAAGTATTTGAGTCGACAATTGCGCTTCTTGAAGGTCCATTCGAACTAAAGCAACACGTCGAGTCGATATGAAGTCAACTTTTTTTCGTTTTCCCGAAGTATTTGAGTCGACAATTGCTCTTCTTGAAGGTCCATTCGAACTCAAATAAACGCCTCGAGTCGATATGAAGTCAACTTTTTTTCGTTTTCACGAAGTATTTGAGTCGACAATTGCTCTTCTTGAAGGTCCATTCGAACTCAAATAAACACCTCGAGTCGATATGAAGTAAACTTTTTTTCGTTTTCACGAAGTATTTGAGTCGACAATTGCTCTTCTTGAAGGTCCATTCGAACTCAAATAAACGCCTCGAGTCGATTTGAAGTTAACTTTTTTTCGTTTTCACGAAGTATTTGAGTCGACAATTGCTCGTCTTGAAGGTCCATTCGAACTCAAATGAACACGTTGAGTCGATATGAAGTCAACAATTTTTCGTTTTCACGAAGTATTTGAGTCGACAATTGCTCTTCTTGAAGGTCCATTCGAACTCAAATAAACACCTCGAGTCGATATGAAGTAAACTTTTTTTCGTTTTCACGAAGTATTTGAGTCGACAATTGCTCTTCTTGAAGGTCCATTCGAACTCAAATAAACACCTCGAGTCGATATGAAGTCAACTTTTTTTCGTTTTCACGAAGTATTTGAGTCGACAATTGCGCTTCTTGAAGGTCCATTCGAACTAAAGCAACACGTCGAGTCGATATGAAGTCAACTTTTTTTCGTTTTCCCGAAGTATTTGAGTCGACAATTGCTCTTCTTGAAGGTCCATTCGAACTCAAATAAACGCCTCGAGTCGATATGAAGTCAACTTTTTTTCGTTTTCACGAAGTATTTGAGTCGACAATTGCTCTTCTTGAAGGTCCATTCGAACTCAAATAAACACCTCGAGTCGATATGAAGTCAACTTTTTTTCGTTTTCACGAAGTATTTGAGTCGACAATTGCTCGTCTTGAAGATCCATTCGAACTCAAATGAACACCTCGGGTCGATATGAAGTCAACTTTTTTTCGTTTTCACGAAGTATTTGAGTCGACAATTGCTCTTCTTGAAGGTCCGTTCGAAGTCAAATAAACACTTCGAGTGGATATGAAGTCAACTTTTTTTCGTTTACCCGAAGTATTTGAGTCGACAATTGCTCGTCTTGAAGGTCCATTCGAACTCAAATAAACGCCTCGAGTCGATAGAAAGTCAACTTTTTTTCGTTTTCACGAAGTATTTGAGTCGACAATTGCTCGTCTTGAAGGTCCATTCGAACTCAAATAAACACCTCGAGTCGATATGAAGTCAACTTTTTTTCGTTTTCACGAAGTATTTGAGTCGACAATTGCTCTTCTTGAAGGTCCATTCGAACTCAAATAAACACCTCGAGTCGATATGAAGTCAACTTTTTTGGTTTATACTCTTCGATAATGAACCATTGGAATCGCCCAAAGAAAAAATTTTTTTAACCCCCCCTCAAAATTTGTTGGTTTACGTTTCAAGATACGTAGATTCAGAAAATCGAATAAAAAAAAAATCCGTCCGTCCGCTGTACGCCGTACGCAGTCCCCCGTACGCCGTACGCCGTCCGCGCCACTTTGCCCAGTTAGCGTTGAGCTAAAATTACGAAATTTGGTTTCTGGGTTTGGACCAGCCCCACAATGATCCTCGAAACTTTTCATAACCCTAGGTCAAGGGGAAGGGGTTCAAAACGAAATTTAAAATTTCGACGATGTCATATCTCAAAATATTCAACTGAACCGTGTAATTTTTAGTTCACTTTTGAATGACCTGAAAAATTACCAATCATTTAAGACCAATTGGATTTTTGTGCGACCAGCCGTTCGTTCACAGTGAGCGCGCAAAGGTTTAGGAAAAACACTAAAGTTTCGCGTCGAAAACGGCCGTTATGTGACCCAACCTCCAGACGCCCAGAATAAAACTACGTTTTTCATCTTCCCGGTAAACTACAGTCTAGAAATTTTAACCGTGAGTCGGGGATAGACCACATTGCAATATTCACTCGGTTTCTCATCTGTAAAATTGTTTAAATAATACCTTTTTGTAATAATACAAATTTAATTTTTGGTTTATTATCTTCGATAATGAACCATTGGAATCGCCCAAAGAAAACATTTTTTTAACCCCCCCTCAAAATTTGTTGGTTTACGTTTCAAGATACGTAGATTCAGAAAATCGAATAAAAAAAAATCCGTCCGTCCGCCGTACGCCGTACGCCGTACGCCGTCCGCCGTCCGCCGTCCGCCGTCCGCGCCACTTTGCCCAGTTAGCGTTGAGTTAAAATTACGAAATTTTTTTTATGGGTTTCGACCAACCCCACAATGGTCCTCGAAACTTTTCATAACCCTAGGTCAAGGGGAAGGGGTTCAAAACGAATTTTGAAATTTTGAAAATTCCATATCTCGAAAAATTCATATAGAACGGTATGTTTTTCATTTCATATTTCGATAGAGTTTGTTCCGTAGAATTTTTTAAGACCATCCGCAGCTTTGTACGACCAGCCGTTCGTTCACAATGAGGGCTCAAAGATTGTGCCTCACAACCCGATCGTGAATCAAACTGTTGAAATGCAGGTCCATTTTCATACAAACAAGATCTTTGGAACATCATATGGCTTAAGTGATGTCGAGTTGGTTGTTCTGAGGTGCGTTTCGTGCTACGGAAATGAAGGTAATTTCGAATGTTTGTTGGTAGGTACTTCTTTTATAGAAAAATTATTACCGACGTAGTATTAAAAACCCCAGAATTATATCGTATTAATTAATCATAATTAATAATAATTATTATTAATAATAAATACGAATTATTAATACCTAACAATAAATTATAATAATTTTCACTAGGTACTTGATAAAATTGTTAATAATTAGTGATAATTGATAATAATAATTAATCTAACATTTAGGATCTAGACATTTAGACCTAGTGATCTAGACAGAAGGGTGATCTGTACAAAGAAGATAATGAACCGTTGTGTCAAGAATTTGCAGAGTTTTTGGTTTTTGGTTTATTATCTTCGATAATGAACCATTGGAATCGCCCAAAGAAAAAAAAATTTTAACCCCCCCTCAAAATTTGTTGGTTTACGTTTCAAGATACGTAGATTCAGAAAATCGAATAAAAAAACTCTGCAAATTCTTGACACAACGGTTCATTATCTTCTTTGTACAGATCACCCTTCTGTCTAGATCACTAGGTCTAAATGTCTAGATCCTAAATGTTAGATTAATTATTATTGTCAATTATCACTAATTATTAACAATTTTATCAAGTACCTAGTGAAAATTATTATAATTTATTGTTAGGTATTAATAATTCGTATTTATTATTAATAATTATTATTATTAATTATGATTAATTAATACGATATAATTCTGGGGTTTTTAATACTACGGCGGTAATAATTTTTCTATAAAAGAAGTACCTACCAACAAACATTCGAAATTACCTTCATTTCCGTAGCACGAAACGCACCTCAGAACAACAAACTCGACATCACTTAAGCCATATGATGTTCCAAAGAGCTTGTTAGTATGAAAATGGACCTGTATTTCAACAGTTTGAGTCACGATCGTGTGGTGAGGCACAATCTTTGAGCCGTCATTGTGAACGAACGGCTGGTCGTACACAGCTGCAGATGGTCTTAAAAAATTCTACGGAACAAACTCTATCTAAATATGAAATAAAAAACATACCGTTCTATATGAATTTTTCGAGATATGAGATTTTCAAATTTTCGAAATTCGTTTTGAACCCCTTCCCCTTGACCTAGGGTTATGAAAAGTTTCGAGGACCATTGTGGGGTTGGTCGAAACCCATAAAAAAAATTTCGTAATTTTAACTCAACGCTAACTGGGCAAAGTGGCGCGGACGGCGGACGGCGGACGGCGGACGGCGTACGGCGGACGGCGTACGGCGTACGGCGTACGGCGGACGGACGGATTTTTTTTTATTCGATTTTCTGAATCTACGTATCTTGAAACGTAAACCAACAAATTTTGAGGGGGGGTTAAAAAAATTTTTTCTTTGGGCGATTCCAATGGTTCATTATCGAAGATAATAAACCAAAAACTCTGCAAATTCTTGACACAACGGTTCATTATCTTCTTTGTGCAGATCACCCTTCTGTCTAGATCACTAGGTCTAAATGTCTAGATCCTAAATGTTAGATTAATTATTATTATGAATTATCACTAATTATTAATAATTTTATCAAGTACCTAGTGAAAATTATTATAATTTATTGTTAGGTATTAATCATTCGTATTTATTATTAATTACGATTAATTAATACGATATAATTCTGGGGTTTTTAATACTACGTCGGTAATAATATTTCTATAAAAGAAGTACCTACCAACAAACATTCGAAAATACCTTCATTTCCGTAGCACGAAACGCACCTCAGAACAACCAACTCGACATCATTTAAGCCATATGATGTTCCAAAGAGCTTGTTAGTATGAAAATGTGTCAAGATTATCAATCCGTCCTCTCTCGTGATACATACTCCGTGGATACCGATGGCCGTGGACCTAGTTCCTAAAACCACCGCAACCGTCGTTGGCGCTATGTACGCTGCCACCTCCGGCTCAACTTCACTTCTGCTCTGCCATCGACTGCGATCAGTTTCCCTAAAGTTCACTTCTGCTACTTAAGTTCATTACGATTATATTTCAATTAACTTCAGTGTAATCTGATACTATCAAGAACCCGGAGGTATGTAGAATAAATCTCATACATGTATATTTCGATATCCGTTTATTTCTTTGTCCTGAAATGTTAACATAGGTGGGCCGGCGAACGGGTGAGCCGTCCCATGCAGAGAAATGGTGCTCGTGATTTTTCTCGAGAATCCGGTGCGAATCAGGAAATAACAACTGGAAGCTCGTTGTTATAGTTTTTATGGAATAGTTAGAGAAGTATACTAGTTTTCTTCTCTGTAATCCGGACGGGAAGCACAACGGAGAAAATGCAGGTGAGAGCTTCATAAATCAGGAGGAAAATGGCGGCGGACATTTTGCTTCAAAAAAGGATGATGCAATATTTAACTGAGTGTGCTTCCCGAGTCAAGTCGATGGTCCGTAAGTCTAGCAGGATATAACGATGAAAAACTCAGTTTTATCGATGAAAATCGCTCTTAAATTTCGGAGAGTGCGGGTGATAACTATTCCATCTCGAGAAAAATTAGTAAGGAGGCGCATAAAAAGAAATGCGTTAGAGCGTCGGTAGAAAGAGAAGATCGATGTATGTAAATCGATATTAAGGTAGGTTACAGTTATCGAAGTGGGGAATACGGATAAAACGGCTCATGATAAAACCCGGATTCGAATATTCAACGAAGAATCGATTAATCGATCGAAATTATAGTATCAAAGTAACATTCTATCAGCATTATCGATTGTTGTTCGTTATCACAACAAATTGATTTTCCACTGATAGCTAGAATTATTATTGAACCTTTTCTTTGCAATAAGGTGGAACTACTGACTTTTCCTTTTAATATGTGGTGTATTTCGTGCATGTAAGAAAATTATACCGGTAGTAACAAGGATGGCATGAAGACAAAACAGATGATCACGGTTGATTCCTGTTCAAAATAGTGAGTTCGGTGAATGTTTTGTTTACATTGTTGGCTGAATACGGCGGGAGTGTTACCTTGATACATTTAAATTAACTAAGGTGCTAAGTTACGGTATTTATAAGTTGAAAAAAAGAAAACCCACTCGATAAATATCTAGCTTGGTATTAACCCGGAGTGCTGACATTAGTTCGGAATTAATGCGGTGTGCCTCTTTCTACTGGTAAACCGGTCGCAAACACGAGACACTATTCTGCATGAAAGCCTAGGGACCTAACGAGGTCGGAATTTGCTCACGTCCCCAGTGTGGTGTGTGAATTTAGAGAAGTAAAGTATTTAAATTAATAACAGTATGATGTTGCAGAATCAGGAAAGTTAAAGTATCGCAGATGGCAAGCAGAAGTAACCCGGCTGAATGCAGAAGCTAATAAATAATGAGATTTAAGAAACTAAAATCCGATTTATTTAAATTTAACAAACCCGGAGTTTTCGAATAAAGTTTGAAATAAGATATAGGTTGGAATTAGTCTCTGAGATGAAACATGTAATGAATCGTGCATTTTTCACATTGGGTTTTACCAGCGGGATAGTCATAGCATAATTTATTTATGTGTGTGCGTGTCGCTGAGGTGTAAGCTAGTTGTTCAGGCCCTGTTACCGACGCACAGCGCGTCTATGTCTGGTAAGGTATCTCTATGAGAACGGATACAGACATGGATAGCGGGGCGGATCGAACATCCCCGTAACTGCAACCTCACTCAGTGTTTTATACACTAAAAACCCGAAAAATCACGATTCGGGACGCAAGGTGAGCGAATTCCAGACCTGGGGACAAAAATAGTATTTCGGAGAGAATAAGGCGTGCGCGGTGCTTAAGTAAGAATGTAATTTAACGATATGTCAACGAGTATTAAACTCACGGAGTCATTTTAGTTCGGTGTCTTTTAAGATTCGTTTATTACGGATTAAGGTAGAACTACATTTAACAAGGAGCAAAATATAGACTTAATCTGGTGCTGTAACATTATCTGTTTCAGAGAAAAATGAACTCTGACGAAATAAGGAGAATCGTGGAGGAGGAGATCCAAAAGAGGAGTGAAGTGGTTAGGCGGGAGGTTGAAAAGGAATACGCAAGCAAATTTGATAAAATCAAGGATCAAATACGGCAGGTTTCTGAGGAGTCCATTTTAAGGATTAACGCTTTGGCGTCCACGCTAACCAACCCGGTGTGTCGTACTCACGGCGATGAAATAATGGTCACTGACGAGGTCTCAAATACGGAATCCGGTGTTAATCCTAATCAGACCGAAGGTGTGCCATCTATTTCAAGAACGGATACGAACAGGGACAGTGTGAACGTGCAAAAACCCAGACGAAGGTACGCTCAAGATGATTATAGACCACCAATGCTGAATCTGAAACCCGGTCATAATCCCCTTAATGAAGGCTCTGTAGTAGTGTGGAAGCGAAGAGTTATGCTAGACCTTGAAAGTAACGACTGTTCTTTCCTGCTCGATCCTCAAGCGGAAGTTCCGGATTGCTACACGAAAAGGGAACTGCACCAGATGAAAAGCTTGATTTTGGCTTACATCATGTCCAATGTCAATGAGGGACTACAGGCACTGATCAACGATGAAACCGAACCCTTAGCAGCCATGAGGATAATTGAAAATACGGTAGATCCTCCATCACAAGCCAAGGAGCATGCCCTGCAAATTGAACTAATGAATATTAGATTCAACCCGGAGACGGAAACGGCATTAGAGTTCCAGAACAGATTCGAGCGACTCGTCACGGATATCAGGAGATGTCCTGAAGCTGAATTGACCGAGAAGACAATCCGGAGAAACTTAGTGAATGCTATTTCTGAGACGTGCCCACGAATTGCTGAAGATGCTCTGTTAGATGGCTCGCTATTAAAAACCCGTGACATATTCGACAGAATACATAGAAAATTCGACATGATCATGGAGAATAATAGAAGAGAAAGGGCTGGCAATCAAGGTAGTGCTATGATCGGAACCAGTTCAAGAAAGCAAACTTTCAAGAGAAAAGCAAATTGGAAATCCGGTGAACCTTCCAAAAACAAAAACTGGAAACCTATTGACCTTACCTGTTACACATGTGGTATTAAGGGTCACACTAGTAAAACTTGCAGGAATACGGAGAAGATGTGCTATAACTGCGGAAACTTTGGACATCTGTCTGCGAGTTGCACTGAACCCTTAACCAGTCGCACTAAAGATATCCGGAGACACAAGGCTGGTTCTAACGTGTATACTCCCCCTCACAAAAGACACGTTCAGATTAAACAGAAAAAAAACTTGACCAAATCCTCGGAAACTGACCGCCTAACCTCTAAAGCTCGCTCTAGGACTCCAGCACAGAACAGATTGAGGAGTGTTGTTTCAAAAACCCGGAGTAAAACAACCTCAGACGGAGCTCATTATGCAGCACAAGAATCCGATGATGATAATGACGATGACGAAAATACGATGGCTGCCATTGCTGTACCCAGGCCTAATTCCGAGGAAACGCCCTCAGCAATGCATTCTTGGGGCTCGGAGATGTCATTGTTGGATGGTAAATTACCTCAATTAAGGTTTATAGCTGATAGTGGTGCTACTGAACACATAGTTAAGGATAAGAAGGTATTTTCTAATTTAGTAAATTTGCATAATGAAATCAGGATATCGTGTGCAAATAGTAGTAAGGAATCGGACTTAATCATTAGACAATCAGGTGATATAATATATTATAACGATGAACTAAAGAAATTTGGGATTTTAAGAGGTGTGCTGTATGCACCTGAACTAGTAGAAAATCTATTTTCTATTAGGAAACAAATGCAAAAAGGATTAAGTGCGAAATTTGATAAAAATAAATTAGAAATTATAGATCCGAGTTCAGGGGACATTCTAAAAACCGGTAGTTTTGATGGACGTTTTTGGTGGTTGTCCTTTTCGCTTCCTATGATAAATGCAAATCAGGATGAAAAATTAAGGATACTCAGTCTGGTGCAAGGAAATTCGTTGATGACCAAGTCAGAAAGCGATGAAAATCCGGCGAAAACAAATACGGTAGATAAAATCACTAAAGATGTAAACAAAACCGGAATTAAAAGAAAAATTCAGAAACCGGGGCTCAGTTTAGAGGGGAGTTCTGACCCAAAGAAGTTTAAAAAGGATGAAACTTTGCAATTTAGAAACGATGTAGGTCTAGGATGGCATTACAGACTAAATCATGCTTCTCTAAAATATTTAAAGATAGCGGGTAAACAAATTCCGGAGTTGGAAGGAGTCAAATTTGATACTAATATCTTAGACTGTCCTGATTGCAAAATGGCTAAAGCCAAACGCAAGCCATTCACTAGTAAAAGACATAGATCAGATATTGTATTTCATCGTTTGCATAGCGATCTTTTGGGACCATTAAAACCGGTGGCATATAGGTCTCAAGCTAAATATATTGTTACATTTACGGATGATGCCTCTAGGTATGTATTTGCTTACGAAATAGGCAACAAAACTAGAGTAAACTTAGCTTTGCTTTCTTGTCTAGAAGAAATCAGGAGATTAAAAGGCCCCCAAACTAAGGTTTCAGAAATTAGAACGGATGGGGGTTTAGAATATAAAACTAGTGAAATGAATGCTTTGCTTAAACGAGAAAATATAAAATTAACTGCTTGCGAGCCTTACACCCCTCAATTAAACGGCGTGTCTGAAAGGCAAAATTTAGAATTGGAAGAGAAAATCCGGGTCAATCTCATCTCTTCAGGTATTCCGACTCACTACTGGCCTTATGCCATGAGACATGTAATCTATATTCATAATAGAACTCCAAATGGGTCGATAAACTTTAAAACCCCCTATGAGCTTGTATTAAATCATGCCCCTACGGTAAAATATATCAGACGATTTGGATGTGAAGCTTATATCTTGGATACTCAATCCACTTCTAAATTTGCACCCAAAGCAAACTTAGGATTCTTGTTAGAATGTGGTGAAACCGGATACCATCTATTGCACTACAAAAATAAAACGGTGGTTAGGTCAAAACATGTAGATTTTATAGAAAACCGAACCTATGGTGATTATACTAAAAATGAAAATAAGGCTCTTGAACCCGGTAGTCAAACGGAATTTACAGTAGAGGTTAATAGTGATGTTGGTGCCAGTAACAAGGATTCTGAGCTAACTACCAATATTAATCAGGAGGATAATTCCATTTCAATTCAAATACCAACTAGGATAGAAGATTCCATACAGGGCATCGAAAACAAACAAAATCCGGTGCTTATTCATGAAAATGATGAATGTGAATTCTTTGAAGACTTAGGCGATATAGGAGATAAAACATTTTTCCTTCAAGATTCTGGTGAAGAACCTTTAACCTATGCTCAAGCATTAAGAGCACCTGATGCTGATCTTTGGTTAGATGCAATTAATACAGAATTTCAGGCCCTGGAAAAGTGCAACACCTGGAAAATCATTTCTAGAAAGGATGTGCCCAAAGGAATGAAAGTAATGAAAACCCGGTGGGTACATAAGAGGAAATCTGAAGCTGACGGATCGGTAAGGTATCGTAGTAGACTGGTAGTCAAAGGATTTGCTGATAATAATAACTATGAGTTATCAGAAATTTATGCTCCTGTTGCAAGGTTACCAGATGTAAAATTCCTATTAATTTTAGCAGCGAAATATGACCTGGATTTGGTTCAATATGACGTAAAAACTGCCTTTTTAAATGGTTCGCTTGATAAATTGGTATATATGGAAATTCCGGATGGTTATGACAATTATTTACAACTGGATGAAAAATTTAAGACTAAACATGTGTGTGAAGTACACAGAGCGCTGTATGGTCTAAAGGTATCACCAAGAAGGTGGTATATCAGGTTTCAAGAAGCTGTGAACGAGATGGACTTCCAACCATACCCATTTCAACCATGTTTGTTTATGTGGAAATCAGGAGACAAAATAGCTATTCTTTTACTCTATGTTGATGATATACTTCTGGCTACTAATAGTAATCAAAAACTTAAACAGGTTAAATGCGTTTTAGAAAAGGAATTTTCTATAGTTGATCTCGGGGAACCTAGAAAATACCTGGGTTTAGAAATTATTAGAAACCGGAGTGAAGGAACGATAGGGATACTTCAGAAATCTCATATTGACAACATGTTGATGAAATTTGATCCTGATAGTGATAAAATTGTCTCTACTCCTATGATATTCGATAAATCGATTGAAAAGGAGGAGAAAAATCAAATTTGTGATCTTAGTTCCATTCCGTTTAGACAAGCAATAGGCTCTCTACTTTACTTGCAAGGTGGTGCTAGACCGGATATCTCATATGCCACAAATATGTTAAGTAGACGTCAGTCAAATTTCACTTTGAAGGATTGGAAAGCTGTAATCCGGATCATGCGTTATCTTAGAGGAACTAGAAATTATGGACTCTTGTTTTCTGATAAAGGGAATAATAACATTGAATGTTATGTAGATGCTTCTCTTGGATTATCTGCGGAAAGAGGCTTTTCCACAACGGGATATATTATCTACTTATTTGGTAATCCGGTAGTATGGCGCACAAAACGTCAAAATCATGTTGCTCTTTCTTCAGCTGAAAGTGAGTTTGTAGCTATGAGTACTGCGTGTCGAGACTTAGCTTCAATCAGGACCATGTGTTCAACAATGATTGGATTAAATTTAATTCCAATTATCTATGAAGACTCTAAACCGGCGATTAGACTAGCAGAAGTAGATGACTCTTCTACATTAAAACATATGGTTAGACTGTCGTATTTATATGTGCGTCAAGAACATAGAGATGGAAATATTCAAATTAAATGGATTTCAACGGATGATCAAATAGCTGATACTCTAACTAAGCCATTAAATCATGCTAAGTTTGTCAAATTCAGAGATTTAATGCTGTATAAACACTGATCAGATTCTATTTTGATATTAACAGCTAGAATCGACTAAGTCGGAAGATTTGGTCGATTCCATCACCACCATGCTCAACCCGGAGACTGATATGTAGAACCAGGAGAATGCTGCGACCAATACGGAGAACGCTATGCTGAATACGGAGT
The DNA here is from genome assembly GCA_963920205.1 of Stenodema calcarata. Lineage (NCBI taxonomy): Eukaryota > Metazoa > Arthropoda > Insecta > Hemiptera > Miridae > Stenodema > Stenodema calcarata. The sequence continues at coordinate 31,528,734 of OY986056.1, read as the reverse complement.
GTCATGAATGGAAGCTTGTTGCCTTGCTCGGGATACTGGACATCGAGATGACGACTTGGAGGGGAGTGTCAAGATTATCAATCCGTCCTCTCTCGTGATACATACTCCGTGGATACCGATGGCCGTGGACCTAGTTCCTAAAACCACCGCAACCGTCGTTGGCGCTATGTACGCTGCCACCTCCGGCTCAACTTCACTTCTGCTCTGCCATCGACTGCGATCAGTTTCCCTAAAGTTCACTTCTGCTACTTAAGTTCATTACGATTATATTTCAATTAACTTCAGTGTAATCTGATACTATCAAGAACCCGGAGGTATGTAGAATAAATCTCATACATGTATATTTCGATATCCGTTTATTTCTTTGTCCTGAAAAAATGGACCTGTATTTCAACAGTTTGAGTCACGATCGTGTTGTGAGGCACAATCTTTGAGCCGTCATTGTGAACGAACGGCTGGTCGTACAGAGCTGCGGATGGTCTTAAAAAAATCTACGGAACAAACTCTATCTAAATATGAAATAAAAAACATACCGTTCCATATGAATTTTTCGAGATATGAAATTTTCAAAATTTCAAAATTCGTTTTGAACCCCTTCCCCTTGACCTAGGGTTATGAAAAGTTTCGAGGACCATTGTGGGGTTGGTCGAAACCCATAAAAAAAATTTCGTAATTTTAACTCAACGCTAACTGGGCAAATTGGCGCGGACGGCGGACGGCGGACGGCGTACGGCGTACGGCGTACGGCGGACGGACGGATTTTTTTTTATTCGATTTTCTGAATCTACGTATCTTGAAACGTAAACCAACAAATTTTGAGGGGGGGTTAAAAAAATTTTTTCTTTGGGCGATTCCAATGGTTCATTATCGAAGATAATAAACCAAAATCCGTCCGTCCGCCGTACGCCGTCCGCCGTCCGCGCCACTTTGCCCAGTTAGCGTTGAGTTAAAATTACGAAATTTTTTTTATGGGTTTCGACCAACCCCACAATGGTCCTCGAAACTTTTCATAACCCTAGGTCAAGGGGAAGGGGTTCAAAACGAATTTTGAAAATTTGAAAATCTCATATCTCGAAAAATTCATATAGAACGGTATGTTTTTTATTTCATATTTAGATAGAGTTTGTTCCGTAGAATTTTTTAAGACCATCCGCAGCTTCGCGGGACCAGCCGTTCGTTCACAATGAGGGCTCAAAGATTGTGCCTCACAACACGATCGTGTATCAAACTGTTGAAATACAGGTCCATTTTCATACTAACAAGCTCTTTGGAACATCATATGGCTTAAGTGATGTCGAGTTTGTTGTTCTGAGGTGCGTTTCGTGCTACGGAAATGAAGGTAATTTCGAATGTTTGTTGGTAGGTACTTCTTTTATAGAAAAATTATTACCGACGTAGTATTAAAAACCCCAGATTATATCGTATTAATTAATCATAATTAATAATAATTATTATTAATAATAAATACGAATTATTAATACCTAACAATAAATTATAATAATTTTCACTAGGTACCTACTTGATAAAATTGTTAATAATTAGTGATAATTGATAATAATAATTAATCTAACATTTAGGATCTAGACATTTAGACCTAGTGATCTAGACAGAAGGGTGATCTGTACAAAGAAGATAATGAACCGTTGTGTCAAGAATTTGCAGAGTTTTTTGGTTTATTATCTTCGATTTTTATTCGATTTTCTGAATCTACGTGTCTTGAAACGTAAACCAACAAATTTTGAGGGGGGGTTAAAATTTTTTTTTCTTTGGGCGATTCCAATGGTTCATTATCGAAGATAATAAACCAAAATCCGTCCGTCCGCCGTACGCCGTACGCCGTCCGCGCCACTTTGCCCAGTTAGCGTTGAGCTAAAATTACGAAATTTGGTTTCTGGGTTTGGACCAGCCCCACAATGATCCTCGGAACTTTTTATAACCCTAGGTCAAGGGGAAGGGGTTCAAAACGAAATTTAAAATTTCGACGATGTCTTATCTCCAAATATTTAACTGAACCGTGTAAATTGTAGTTCACCTTTGAATGACCTGAAAAATTACGAATCTTTTAAGACCAATTGGATTTTTGTGCGACCAGCCGTTCGTTCACAGTGACCGCGCAAAGTATTAGGAAAAACACTAAACTTTCGCGTCGATAACGGCCGTTATGTGACCTAACCCCCAGACGCCCAGAATAAAACTACCTTTTTACATCTTCCCGGTAAACTACAGTCTAGAAATTTTAACCGTGAGTCGGGGATAGACCACATTGCAATATTCACTCGGTTTCTCATCTGTAAAATTGTTTAAATAATACCTTTTTGTAATAATACAAATTAAATTATGATGATGAGCTATGGACTTGAAATTTTAAAAATAGGTCAGAACTGGATCACAATGCAATATTCACTCGGTTTCTTGTCTGTAAAATTGTTTAAATAATACCTATTTGTTTAAACAAATTAAATTTTGATGATGAGCTATGGACTTGAAATTTTAAATATAGGTCAGAAATGGATGACATTTCAATATTCACTCGGTTTGTATGACATGGTATGAGTATGGTATGGTATATTATTGTATGTATGATTTGGTATAATACAGTACGGTATGATAGGAAAGAAATTCGTATGGTATGGTATGAGTACGGTGAGAATATGGTATGGTGCCGATTTGCAACACAGAAGGGTGATCTGCACAAGGAAGATAATAAACCGTTGTGTCAAGAATTTGCAGAGTTTTTGGTTTATACTCTTCGATAATGAACCATTGGAATCGCCCAAAGAAAAAATTTTTTTAACCCCCCCTCAAAATTTGTTGGTTTACGTTTCAAGATACGTAGATTCAGAAAATCGAATAAAAAAAAAATCCGTCCGTCCGCTGTACGCCGTACGCAGTCCCCCGTACGCCGTACGCCGTCCGCGCCACTTTGCCCAGTTAGCGTTGAGCTAAAATTACGAAATTTGGTTTCTGTGTTTGGACCAGCCCCACAATGATCCTCGAAACTTTTCATAACCCTAGGTCAAGGGGAAGGGGTTCAAAACGAAATTTAAAATTTCGACGATGTCATATCTCAAAATATTCAACTGAACCGTGTAATTTTTAGTTCACTTTTGAATGACCTGAAAAATTACCAATCATTTAAGACCAATTGGATTTTTGTGCGACCAGCCGTTCGTTTACAGTGAGCGCGCAAAGGTTTAGGAAAAACACTAAAGTTTCGCGTCGAAAACGGCCGTTATGTGACCCAACCTCCAGACGCCCAGAATAAAACTACGTTTTTCATCTTCCCGGTAAACTACAGTCTAGAAATTTTAACCGTGAGTCGGGGATAGACCACATTGCAATATTCACTCGGTTTCTCATCTGTAAAATTGTTTAAATAATACCTTTTTGTAATAATACAAATTAAATTTTGATGATGAGCTGTTGACTTGAAATTTTAAAAATAGTTCAGAACTGGATCACAATGCAATATTCACTCGTTTTCTTGTCTGTAAAATTGTTTAAATAATACCTATTTGTTTAAACAAATTAAATTTTGATGATGAGCTATATACTTGAAATTTTAAATATAGGTCAGAAATGGATGACATTTCAATATTCACTCGGTTTGTATGACATGGTATGAGTATGGTATGGTATATTATTGTATGTATGATTTGGTATAGTACAGTATGGTATGATAGGAAAGAAATTCGTATGGTATGGTATGAGTACGGTGAGAATATGGTATGGTGCCGATTTGCAACACAGTCTGGTATAGACAGAAGGGTGATCTGCACAAGGAAGATAATAAACCGTTGTGTCAAGAATTTGCAGAGTTTTTCGTTTTCACGAAGTATTTGAGTCGATAATTGCTCTTCTTGAAGGTCCATTCGAACTAAATCAACACGTCGAGTCGATATGAAGTCAACTTTTTTTCGTTTTCACGAAGTATTTGAGTCGACAATTGCTCGTCTTGAAAGTCCATTCGAACTCAAATAAACACCTCGAGTCGATATTAAGTAAACTTTTTTTCGTTTTCCCGAAGTATTTGAGTCGATAATTGCCCTTCTTGAAGGTCCATTCGAACTAAATCAACACGTCGAGTCGATATGAAGTCAACTTTTTTTCGTTTTCACGAAGTATTTGAGTCGACAATTGCTCTTCTTGAAGGTCCATTCGAACTCAAATAAACACCTCGTTTCGATATGAAGTCAACTTTTTTTTGTTTTCACGAAGTATTTGAGTCGACAATTGCTCTTCTTGAAGGTCCATTCGAACTCAAATGAACGCCTCGAGTCGATATGAAGTCAACTTTTTTTCGTTTTCACGAAGTATTTGAGTCGACAATTGCTCGTCTTGAAGATCCATTCGAACTCAAATGAACACCTCGGGTCGATATGAAGTCAACTTTTTTGGTTTATTATCTTCGATAATGAACCATTGGAATCGCCCAAAGAAAAAAATTTTTTAACCCCCCCTCAAAATTTGTTGGTTTACGTTTCAAGATACGTAGATTCAGAAAATCGAATAAAAAAAAATCCGTCCGTCCGCCGTACGCCGTACGCCGTCCCCCGTCCGCCGTCCCCCGTCCGCCGTCCGCCGTCCGTGGCACTTTGCCCAGTTAGCGTTGAGCTAAAATTACGAAATTTGGTTTCTGGGTTAGGACCAGCCCCACAATGATCCTCGAAACTTTTCATAACCCTAGGTCAAGGGGAAGGGGTTCAAAACGAAATTTAAAATTTCGACGATGTCATATCTCAAAATATTCAACTGAACCGTGTAATTTTTAGTTCACTTCTGAATGACCTGAAAAATTACGAATCTTTTAAGACCAATTGGATTTTTGTGCGACCAGCCGTTCGTTCACAGTGAGCGCGCAAAGGTTTAGGAAAAACACTAAACTTTCGCGTCGAAAACGGCCGTTATGTGACCCAACCTCCAGACGCCCAGAATAAAACTACGTTTTTCATCTTCCCGGTAAACTACAGTCTAGAAATTTTAACCGTGAGTCGGGGATAGACCACATTGCAATATTCACTCGGTTTCTCATCTGTAAAATTGTTTAAATAATACCTTTTTGTAATAATACAAATTTAATTTTGATGATGAGCTGATGACTTGAAATTTTAAAAATAGTTCAGAACTGGATCACAATGCAATATTCACTCGTTTTCTTGTCTGTAAAATTGTTTAAATAATACCTATTTGTTTAAACAAATTAAATTTTGATGATGAGCTCGATACTTGAAATTTTAAATATAGGTCAGAAATGGACGACATTTCAATATTCACTCGGTTTGTATGACATGGTATGAGTATGGTATGGTATATTGTTGTATGTATGATTTGGTATAGTACAGTATGGTATGATAGGAAAGAAATTCGTATGGTATGGTATGAGTACGGTGAGAATATGGTATGGTGCCGATTTGCAACACAGAAGGGTGATCTGCACAAGGAAGATAATAAACCGTTGTGTCAAGAATTTGCAGAGTTTTTGGTTTATACTCTTCGATAATGAACCATTGGAATCGCCCAAAGAAAAAATTTTTTTAACCCCCCCTCAAAATTTGTTGGTTTACGTTTCAAGATACGTAGATTCAGAAAATCGAATAAAAAAAAAATCCGTCCGTCCGCTGTACGCCGTACGCAGTCCCCCGTACGCCGTACGCCGTCCGCGCCACTTTGCCCAGTTAGCGTTGAGCTAAAATTACGAAATTTGGTTTCTGTGTTTGGACCAGCCCCACAATGATCCTCGAAACTTTTCATAACCCTAGGTCAAGGGGAAGGGGTTCAAAACGAAATTTAAAATTTCGACGATGTCATATCTCAAAATATTCAACTGAACCGTGTAATTTTTAGTTCACTTTTGAATGACCTGAAAAATTACCAATCATTTAAGACCAATTGGATTTTTGTGCGACCAGCCGTTCGTTTACAGTGAGCGCGCAAAGGTTTAGGAAAAACACTAAAGTTTCGCGTCGAAAACGGCCGTTATGTGACCCAACCTCCAGACGCCCAGAATAAAACTACGTTTTTCATCTTCCCGGTAAACTACAGTCTAGAAATTTTAACCGTGAGTCGGGGATAGACCACATTGCAATATTCACTCGGTTTCTCATCTGTAAAATTGTTTAAATAATACCTTTTTGTAATAATACAAATTAAATTTTGATGATGAGCTGTTGACTTGAAATTTTAAAAATAGTTCAGAACTGGATCACAATGCAATATTCACTCGTTTTCTTGTCTGTAAAATTGTTTAAATAATACCTATTTGTTTAAACAAATTAAATTTTGATGATGAGCTATATACTTGAAATTTTAAATATAGGTCAGAAATGGATGACATTTCAATATTCACTCGGTTTGTATGACATGGTATGAGTATGGTATGGTATATTATTGTATGTATGATTTGGTATAGTACAGTATGGTATGATAGGAAAGAAATTCGTATGGTATGGTATGAGTACGGTGAGAATATGGTATGGTGCCGATTTGCAACACAGTCTGGTATAGACAGAAGGGTGATCTGCACAAGGAAGATAATAAACCGTTGTGTCAAGAATTTGCAGAGTTTTTCGTTTTCACGAAGTATTTGAGTCGATAATTGCTCTTCTTGAAGGTCCATTCGAACTAAATCAACACGTCGAGTCGATATGAAGTCAACTTTTTTTCGTTTTCACGAAGTATTTGAGTCGACAATTGCTCGTCTTGAAAGTCCATTCGAACTCAAATAAACACCTCGAGTCGATATTAAGTAAACTTTTTTTCGTTTTCCCGAAGTATTTGAGTCGATAATTGCCCTTCTTGAAGGTCCATTCGAACTAAATCAACACGTCGAGTCGATATGAAGTCAACTTTTTTTCGTTTTCACGAAGTATTTGAGTCGACAATTGCTCTTCTTGAAGGTCCATTCGAACTCAAATAAACACCTCGTTTCGATATGAAGTCAACTTTTTTTTGTTTTCACGAAGTATTTGAGTCGACAATTGCTCTTCTTGAAGGTCCATTCGAACTCAAATGAACGCCTCGAGTCGATATGAAGTCAACTTTTTTTCGTTTTCACGAAGTATTTGAGTCGACAATTGCTCGTCTTGAAGATCCATTCGAACTCAAATGAACACCTCGGGTCGATATGAAGTCAACTTTTTTGGTTTATTATCTTCGATAATGAACCATTGGAATCGCCCAAAGAAAAAAATTTTTTAACCCCCCCTCAAAATTTGTTGGTTTACGTTTCAAGATACGTAGATTCAGAAAATCGAATAAAAAAAAATCCGTCCGTCCGCCGTACGCCGTACGCCGTCCCCCGTCCGCCGTCCCCCGTCCGCCGTCCGCCGTCCGTGGCACTTTGCCCAGTTAGCGTTGAGCTAAAATTACGAAATTTGGTTTCTGGGTTAGGACCAGCCCCACAATGATCCTCGAAACTTTTCATAACCCTAGGTCAAGGGGAAGGGGTTCAAAACGAAATTTAAAATTTCGACGATGTCATATCTCAAAATATTCAACTGAACCGTGTAATTTTTAGTTCACTTCTGAATGACCTGAAAAATTACGAATCTTTTAAGACCAATTGGATTTTTGTGCGACCAGCCGTTCGTTCACAGTGAGCGCGCAAAGGTTTAGGAAAAACACTAAACTTTCGCGTCGAAAACGGCCGTTATGTGACCCAACCTCCAGACGCCCAGAATAAAACTACGTTTTTCATCTTCCCGGTAAACTACAGTCTAGAAATTTTAACCGTGAGTCGGGGATAGACCACATTGCAATATTCACTCGGTTTCTCATCTGTAAAATTGTTTAAATAATACCTTTTTGTAATAATACAAATTTAATTTTGATGATGAGCTGATGACTTGAAATTTTAAAAATAGTTCAGAACTGGATCACAATGCAATATTCACTCGTTTTCTTGTCTGTAAAATTGTTTAAATAATACCTATTTGTTTAAACAAATTAAATTTTGATGATGAGCTCGATACTTGAAATTTTAAATATAGGTCAGAAATGGACGACATTTCAATATTCACTCGGTTTGTATGACATGGTATGAGTATGGTATGGTATATTGTTGTATGTATGATTTGGTATAGTACAGTATGGTATGATAGGAAAGAAATTCGTATGGTATGGTATGAGTACGGTGAGAATATGGTATGGTGCCGATTTGCCACACAGTCTGGTGTAGACAGAAGGGTGATCTGCACAAGGAAGATAATAAACCGTTGTGTCAAGAATTTGCAGAGTTTTCGTTTTCACGAAGTATTTGAGTCGACAATTGCTCTTCTTGAAGGTCCGTTCGAAGTCAAATAAACACCTCGAGTCGATATGAAGTCAACTTTTTTTCGTTTACCCGAAGTACTTGAGTCGACAATCGCCCGTCTTGAAGGTCCATTCGAACTCAAATAAACACCTCGAGTCGATATGAAGTCAACTTTTGGTTTATTATCTTTGATAATGAACCATTGGAATCGCCCAAAGAAAAAAATTTTTTAACCCCCTCTCAAAATTTGTTGGTTTACGTTTCAAGATACGTACATTCAGAAAATCGAATAAAAAAAACTCTGCAAATTCTTGACACAACGGTTCATTATCTTCTTTGTACAGATCACCCTTCTGTTTAGATCAATAGGTCTAAATGTCTAGATCCTAAATGTTAGATTAATAATTAATCTTTAATAATTAATAATTATTATTATTACGTCGGTAATAATTGTTCTATAAAAGAAGTACCTACCAACAAACATTCGAAATTACCTTCATTTCCGTAGCACGAAACGCACCTCAGAACAACAAACTCGACATCACTTAAGCCATTTGATGTTCCAAAGAGCTTGTTAGTATGAAAATGGACCTGTATTTCAAAAGTTTGATTCATGATCGTGTTGTGAGGCACAATCTTTGAGCCGTCATTGTGAACGAACGGCTGGTCGTATAGATTTGCGGATGGTCTTAAAAGATTCTACGGAACAAACTATCTAAATATGAAATAAAAAACATACCGTTCTATATGAATTTTTCGAGTTATGAAATTTTCAAAATTTCAAAATTCGTTTTGAACCCCTTCCCCTTGACCTAGGGTTATGAAAAGTTTCGAGGACCATTGTGGGGTTGGTCGAAACCCATAAAAAAAATTTCGTAATTTTAACTCAACGCTAACTGGGCAAACTGGGGTTATAAAAATTTTTTCTTTGGGCGATTCCAATGGTTCATTATCGAAGATAATAAACCAAAATTTTTTCTTTGGGCGATTCCAATGGTTCATTATCGAAGATAATAAACCAAAATCCGTCCGTCCGCCGTACGCCGTCCTCCCCACTTTGCCCAGTTAGCGTTGAGTTAAAATTACGAAATTTTTTTTATGGGTTTCGACCAACCCCACAATGGTCCTCGAAACTTTTCATAACGGGGAAGGGGTTCAAAACGAATTTTGAAATTTTGAAAATTTCATATCTCGAAAAATTCATATAGAACGCTATGTTTTTTATTTCATATTTAGATAGAGTTTGTTCCGTAGAATTTTTTAAGACCATCCGCAGCTTTGTACGACCAGCCGTTCGTTCACAATGACGGCTCAAAGGTTGAGCCTGTCAGCACGATCGTGAATCAAACGGTTGAAATACAGGTCAATTTTCATACTAACGAGCTGTTTGGAACATCATATGGTTTTAGTATGTCGAGCTTTTTGTTCTGAGGTACGTTTCGTGCTACGGAAATGAAAGTAATTTCGAATGTTTGTTGGTAGGTACTTCTTTTATAGAAAAATTATTACCGACGTAGTATTAAAAACCCCCGAATTATATCGTATTGATTAATCATAATCAATAATAATAATTATTATTAACAAATACAATATAATAATACCTAACAATAAATTATAATAATTTTCACTAGGTACTTGATAATTAGTAATAATAATTAATCCAACATTTAGGATCTAGACATTTAGGATCCAACCTAGTGATCTAGACAGAAGGGTGATCTGTTCAAAGAAGATAATGAACCGTTGTGTCAAGAATTTGCAGTTTTTTTTAAATATTTATTTCCGACAAGATTACATACATTGAATAGAGTTCAAGATCATACCTACACGATCATAAGTTGAGTAAATCAAAGAAGAAAAAACTCGGCGCTTCGGACCCCCCGGATCTTTTCTCTTCTATACTTTGTATAGAACGAGGTATTTGCTATGCAAAACATGAATAATGTTTTTGCTGTATCTCAGCTTCTTCGATATTTACAGCGGTTTTGGCAGTATATAATTTATGCATAAATTAAAGGCTTTCCAACGAATGGAGAACGATTTTTGTCCGTTGAAAACTAAAGAAGTTTCATTTCCCTAGAAACGGCTCGGTTGTACGTGAAAATCATTAAAAATCGTCGTGACATAATTTCGTGACTTAAACTTCGTTACGCTTTTCAACTCTGGTAGGCCACCACAAAAACATTATTCATGTTAAAATCAATAATACTTCTCAGGTAATATAATCTCCAATAAGGGCAGAAGCCCGCGGTAGGAGATAGGAGGTAGCTGCCCGAACCACCTCATCATCAAGGTCCCACATAATTAAAGTACATATCAATAGTATTCGAATAAAGATAAAAATATATACATCAGGAAAGAAATATACATCATGAAATGCAGAAGAGAGACAGAGGAACAATGAACTCCCATAATTACACCACTACAATTCTTTTAGTTTGGCCTCATAAAAGCACTCTGTGGTGGCCCAGGAATACAATATTGAATCGAAAATACGAATACACGAGTAGAACGACGAACGATTGTATTTTGGTATAGAAGTTAACAGCATGGTTGAACAATAATAATTGATAAGATGGATCATCATGGATTATGAGACGTGTTGTTGTTGTTCTTGGGTGTTGACTGTCCTGTAACTTGTTGGTCACTATAGTCCTTCCAGGCTAATTTGGCTGACCACATACTCGTTCAGATAAGGCGGTGGTCGAGTTTGGCGGCCTGATCTTCTTGGAGTTGTATGTTGATTGCCAAGGTCAACATCTACAGCATCTTGCTGTGGATGAGCAGGAGCGGTCTCAGGAGGGCAGAGCACCAGAGGATAAGGCTGGACCTGGTGCCTTTGATTTTCAATAGCTGTTTCTTCTGTCTGTGGGTTGCTGGGAGTGGTTTCCTCTTGGGCAAACGTAACACGTTTATGTTGAACGTCAGTTCGTCGAAGTTGATCGATGTGTCTCTTGAAGGAGTACCCACTGTCCAACTTGGGGGCGGGGCGGGGGGGGGGGGGGGGTTTGGATCCGCCCCTGGATCCATCCAACGATAGTTTTCTTCCCTTCTCGATGCGAAGCTTCTATTTTTCGTGTAACCTACTTGTCGGTGTTGGAAACGGCCGTATCCCAACGTCTACTGACAATAACATTCGATAAGTTCGAACATAGGGGGGAATACAACTGAGAGAATAATAATTATTCAGTTGACTGAGGAGTATAACTGGGGAGAATAAGCATAACTTTCTTTCAAACGGGCTTATATCCACTTGGGAAACTGAAAAAATATATATATATATATATATATATATATATATATATATATATATATATATATATTTGACACAATGTCAATTTGGGAACCTTGAGAAATACATTGAAATTAGTCATATTTCAATATATTTCTCAAATTTTCCTTATACCTAGTTTCTACATAGCAATGGTAATAAGACCATACCTACATTTTCACAGGGCCGTCGCAAGCCATTCCGCTGCCAATTCCGCGGCAAGATATTTTTTGCGACCCTTTTGTTTCCATTTTCGTCCTCAATTGAACCCCTTACACGAAATCACCACATCTTACGCAGCTTTTTTTTTTTTTGCATTTAACGTTTATATGAATTTACACACACAATCACAAATTACATAATATGTATTTGTGATAGGTCAACTTACAGATTTATTCTTTATATTATTTGTGTTTCGAGGGTCTCACGGCAACACTCCACATCGTCACTTTTGGCCAAAATGAGTTATGCATACCATTCGAAGCGTCTTCCCCCGGCGGATCGATCTAACTAAGTATAAGTTAGGTACCTAACACTAAATCTCACGATTTATTTTACTCAGTAAACATAGTCCTTGGCAGTCATTTTAACTGCTGAAAAATCGCCCAAATGACGATGTGGGAAGTTGCCGTGAGACCCTCGATTTGTACTATAATAGGTATACATAGTTCAAATAATATTCTATAATTCCATAGAATATCCTATAATTCTATTATAGGATATTATAGGATATAGAATTATAGAATTATAGGATAATATTATTATTATAGTACAATACATACAATATAAAGAATGAATCTGTAAGTTGACATGTAATATTCATAAATTTTTATAACGATTAAAATTGAGTTTTAAAGCAACACAAATCCGTTTAATTAGGTTAAAATTGGAAGGAAAAAACTCATTTTTTAAAAATTTATTCCTCTTTTTGCCGCTATCTCCAGGTTTCCGCCCTAGTTTACCACTGCACTTTCAAACATCTACCTCACATCTTGGAGGTGATACGACCATTCTCAATTTGGATTTAAGCAAGTTTGATGAAAAACCGTGGATATGAGCCATTTTGAAAAAAAAAAAAAAAAAAAACTGGTTTTGGGACTCTTGAATAAAAACATCACATCCAGGCAATCGAAAGTTCGTAGGTGGGCAGAATAGAGCCACTCTAAGGGTGAGGGGGGGTGTGGGGAGTTTTAGGGGGGTGGGGGGAATTACCCAAAATTCGCAAAATGAAACAGTATGACAGGTGACACCACATTTTAAAGGTTTTTTTTTTAACGCTGAACACGTTGGTGAAATCAGAATTGCGATTTCTTATTCCGTTCTCAAACTGGAGCACTTTGAAGATGAAGAGCGTGGTTGATACTTGGGATGTTCTTCATGGTTAGTCTGCTCTAATCAGATAGCGGAGTTAGATATCGCAATTCTGACTTCACCTTCATGTTCAGCGTTGAAAAATCTATAAGCTGTGGGGGATTACGGAGTTTTAGGGGGGTGGGGGGGATTAGCCATAAATTCCCTAAATGAAGTGACACCTCATTTTAAACGGGCTTTTACGCTGAACACGATGGTGAATACTTGAGATGTTCTTCATTGAGATGATCATTCTTCAAAGGAGTCAATTTTCAAAAAAACCAATTATTTCTTCGAAAATTCGCTCTTATAGCCATGCTGCATGAATGGATTTTTCATAAGAAGGTCTCCGCTGTAGGTGGTTCGGGCTTATTAACTACAAAACGCTTTGAGGTTCGTAAAATATTAAAAATATTATTTTCAAGTGGAAAATTCAACTTGTTTGTAAATTCACCCTCGTACGTTTGGGGGGAGGGGCCGAAAGCCAGGGAAATGTAGGCCGGTCACGTTGGCACCACTGCGTATTTTCTCCTGTTGACATGCCGGTGCGCGCTCTTTGAATGGCCGCCACAACTACGAAGTGGATTAGTGTTGGTGTATCGGTGTGAAGGCGCTGTTTAGTGACCATGGCCTCCGAGTTATCAAATTCAAGTCTCGTTGAAATAGTTCGCGGTCAACATTTCGAAGTTGGTCCCCGCTACACGAATTTGGCTTACATCGGAGAAGGCGCCTATGGAATGGTTGTGTAAGTAAATGCAAAAACCCTCATCAATATTTCGATCCTCGACCAGGCTTGCTCTGACGTTCTATCGCCCGTCTGTCTTGCCCTACAAGCTCCATTTGTAAACAGTCCGCTGTAGTACGTTCCCTGATCGTTGAATATTTGTTTAGTCTTCTCCAGACACTCCTACTTCTTCAACATATCGACCGAGTGACAACGAAATAACAACTAAATAACCTCTTCAAAAGCTGGGTATACTTAGAGGTTAAAACCCGCAATGCCTTATCAGTTACGTTCCGCTCCTCTCTTCAAACTCCCATTTCCTCTCGGTGAAATCACTTCACCTTCGCCAGATATTTACTCAGAATGCTCGTTGCGCTTCTAATCTTGTATTTATCTACTACCTTGATGAAATTCTCAATGAAAAAATACATGAGTTGTAGGAGTAGAGCCGTCAATCCCGAAAATACATTGTACATGGTAATAATGACTTATTATCATAGTCGTTGAATTTACAGGTACGCCTACTCCATGTAGAAGTACCTCCCTAATTGCTTTGCTCACAGTTGGTCCACCTTATCGATAATAACTTGCCTTGTATCAAAAACTTGAACTCGATTTTGGTACTTTTGCACTTCGTTGAAGGTTCCTGCCTGATGAACCAATAGCCATCCCAAGTGCTCCGGGCCTAGGGATCCTACTATCTATAGAATACAGTGTTTTCTTTTCATTGTTTATAAATCTGCTAAGAGCCTTTATGATGATGTTACAGTTACTGCTGCGGTCAATTGAAAACTATGAAACAAAAAAGAAAATTGAATGCGAAAATTAATGTTTCTTCGTGGCAAGTTTGACGAAAATCCAGTTTACAGCAAGAAAAAATACAAACATTGTATTGTTGTGCACCTCTTCACGTACAATCTGAGTTACTGCAACTTGAGTTGACTAGTAGATACAGTAGTATAATACTGGTACTGGTATAATACAGTATAATACTGGTATAAATACACTAGTATAATAATTGGCAGAGTACATTTCATTGTTGTGTTTCACCAGTAACAGTTACTGTTAGGAACGAAATGAAATGAACGACATTCATTAGGTACTTGAGGTGACTGGTAGATACAGTAGTATAATACTGGTATAAATACACTAGTATAATAATTGGCAGAGTACATTTCATTGTTGTGTTTAACCAGTTAGGAACGAAATGAAATGAACGACATTCATTAGGTACCTGCCACTTCAAATGATGAGTTTTAGATTGAGTATTTTTGTACATAAATAATTATTACTTACCTAGATACTTACCTAGATACGTACCGTAATTTCATAGGTGAATTTTGGTAGTCTCCATAATAATTTTTGATCCTTTTTAACATGAATAATGTTTTTGCGGTGGCCTACCAGAGTTGAAAAGCGTAACGAAGTTTAAGTCACGAAATTATGTCACGAAGATTTTTAATGATTTTCACGTACAACCGAGCCGTTTCTAGGGAAATGAAACTTCTTTAGTTTTCAACGGACAAAAATCGTTCTCCATTCGTTGGAAAGCCTTTAATTTATGCATAAATTATATACTGCCAAAACCGCTGTAAACATCGAAGAAGCTGAGATACAGCCCTGAGTAAATAAAACTGTAAACAACATTCTAATAAATTTTCCGCACATTTCTTTATATTTTCCATACAGACAAAGAAAAGGGATAAGGAAAAGGGGAAACGGGACGCAAAAACATTATTCATGTTTTGCGTAGCAAATACCTCGTTCTATACAAAGTATAGAAGAGAAAAGATCCGGTGGGTCCAGGGGGGCTTGCCCCCCTGGCGAGGCGCGAAGCGCCGAGTTTTTTTGTAGTTTCCAGTCTAATTGAATAAAGCCATAATCAAATCTTTTGTGAATTTTCCCAGAAATGCACATTTTGGTTTATATCACAATTATATTATATTATCTTCGATAATGAACAATTTTTTAACCCCCCCTCAAAATTTGTTGGTTTACGTTTAAGATACGTAGATTCAGAAAATCGAATAAAAAAAAATCCGTCCGTCCGCCGTCCGCGCCACTTTGCCCAGTTAGCGTTGAGTTAAAATTACGAAATTTTTTTTATGGGTTTCGACCAACCCCACAATGGTCCTCGAAACTTTTCATAACCCTAGGCCATCTAGATAGAGTTTCATATTTCATATTTCAGATAGAGTTTGTTCCGTAGAATCTTTTAAGACCATCCGCAGCTCTATACGACCAGCCGTTCGTTCACAATGACGGCTCAAAGATTGTGCCTCACAACACGATCGTGAATCAAACTGTTGAAATACAGGTCCATTTTCATACTAACAAGCTCTTTGGAACATCATATGTCGAGTTTGTTGTTCTGAGGTGCGTTTCGTGCTACGGAAATGAAGGTAATTTCGAATGTTTGTTGGTAGGTAGGTACTTCTTTTATAGAAAAATTATTACCGACGTAGTATTAAAAACCCCAGAATTATATCGTATTAATTAATCATAATTAATAATTATTATTAATAATAATAAATACGAATTATTAATACCTAACAATAAATTATAATATTTTTCACTAGGTACTTGATAAAATTATTGATAATGAGTGAAAATTCATAATAATTAATCTAACATTTAGGATCTAGACATTTAGACCTAATGATCTAAACAGAAGGGTGATCTGTACAAAGAAGATAATGAACCGTTGTCAAGAATTTGCAGAGTTTTTTTTAATTCGATTTTCTGAATGTACGTATCTTGAAACGTAAACCAACAAATTTTGAGAGGGGGTTAAAAAATGTTTTTCTTTGGGCGATTCCAATGGTTCATTATCAAAGATAATAAACCAAAAGTTGACTTCATATCGACTCGAGGTGTTAATTTGAGTTCGAATGGACCTTCAAGCCGAGCGATTGTCGACTCAAATACTTCGTGAAAACGAAAAAAAGTTGACTTCATATCGACTCGAGGCGTTTATTTGAGTTCGAATGGACCTTCAAGAAGAGCAATTGTCGACTCAAATACTTTGTGAAAACGAAAAAAAGTTGACTTCATATTGACTCGAGGTGTTTATTTGAGTTCGAATGGACCTTCAAGACGAGCAATTGTCGACTCAAATACTTCGGGAAAACGAAAAAAAGTTGACTTCATATCG
Organism: Stenodema calcarata; assembly: GCA_963920205.1. Classification (NCBI taxonomy): domain Eukaryota; kingdom Metazoa; phylum Arthropoda; class Insecta; order Hemiptera; family Miridae; genus Stenodema; species Stenodema calcarata. The sequence goes on along the minus strand of OY986056.1, from coordinate 31,511,984 downwards.
ACTCGAGGTGTTTATTTGACTTCGAACGGACCTTCAAGAAGAGCAATTGTCGACTCAAATACTTCGTGAAAACGAAAAAAAGTTGACTTCATATCGACTCGAGGCGTTTATTTGAGTTCGAACGGACCTTCAAGAAGAGCAATTGTCGACTCAAATAATTCGTGAAAACGAAAAAAAGTTGACTTCATATCGACCCGAGGTGTTTATTTGAGTTCGAATGGATCTTCAAGACGAGCAATTGTCGACTCAAATACTTCGTGAAAACGAAAAAAAGTTGACTTCATATCGAAACGAGGTGTTTATTTGAGTTCGAATGGACCTTCAAGAAGAGCAATTGTCGACTCAAATACTTCGTGAAAACGAAAAAAAGTTGACTTCATATCGACTCGAGTTGTTTATTTGAGTTCGAATGGACCTTCAAGAAGAGCGATTGTCGACTCAAATACTTCGTGAAAACGAAAAAAAGTTGACTTCATATCGACTCGAGGTGTTTATTTGACTTCGAGTGGACCTTCAAGAAGAGCAATTGTCGACTCAAATACTTCGTGAAAACGAAAAAAAGTTGACTTCATATCGACTCGAGGCGTTTATTTGAGTTCGAATGGACCTTCAAGAAGAGCAATTGTCGACTCAAATACTTCGTGAAAACGAAAAAAAGTTTACTTCATATCGACTCGAGGTGTTTATTTGAGTTCGAATGGACCTTCAAGACGAGCAAATTTTTTGGTGCATTTTATAAATCGAGGGTTATGTGGCAACAAGGCCTACCTCAAATGGGGCTGAACAACAAGGCCTACCTCAAATAGTACAGAATAACATATTGACTTTTTTTATTCGGCGGGATTCAAATTAAAATTGGACCGCGTTATGCAAATACCTGGTAAGCGACAAAAGTCGATTTTGAGTAAAACGCGTTCAAAGTTTTTACGAACGTACACATAGTTTTGGTAGTTATTATGGAAATTAAGGAGTTGAACTTCGTCTCTGGGGGGTTTGTCGGTGTGCTCCTTTCAGCTGTTTGGTCAAAATTTCAATAAAATTACTCCATGCACCATGCTTACCTTATGCTTACCTGGTTTCTGAAAAATTCTCCCAGAGCATTAACCTAAATTGCAAAAACCTGGTAACTGCCAATTGGTCGCTTAACTGGTAATGGCGTAATTAAATTGAACAGGAAATAGAACATCGATAACAAGGTAAGCGCCAGTTTGTCGATCTGCTGAAAATCGAAAAGAGTAGAGACTTTGAAAGCAATACCAGGAAAACGCCAACCCTACCTGACCAACTAAGGATGCACCAATTAGAGGTCACCGGGTTCGGTTGGTCATCAAATTAATGTAAGTAATCAAACTTGAGGATGATGATAAGAATATAAGATATAACAAGAAAATTGGTCTTAAAACCTACACGTTTTACGCCATTGAATCAGTTCACCCTCCATTGATTATCCCCACCTCCCAGAGGTTATCATTAAAATTTAATGATAACCTCTGGGAGTTGGTTTCAAAAATCGTTTAAAATAATATAATTACCTGTTACACATACAACCTGTACCTCACCACACAGGGGCGGAGCTCCAAATTCGATAGATATTAAACATTGCGAACCAAAATAACTCAGACAGCGCAAAACCTTTGGCAAAAGAATTTTGTAATCACATAAATTAAGTAAGGAGTGCTTACATCGCAAAACATCACTTAGTCATTTTCATATTCGGGAGGAAAGTCCAAACTCTTCGACGTCAAACCCTTCTACGACGTCTTCCTTTGAGGGATCTCCTACGAGAACCCGATAAAACCCATGATCGGTATGAGGTGCATCATGGTTTTGATGTTCTATACTATAGAATCTATAGCTTAGGGATGAAACTGGCTTCCCATTTGGCCACAACAGCGTAACTGTAGTGATCGATTTGGCGCTTACCTGGTATTTGAGATGAAGCTTAGTGGCACTTACTAGGTACCTATTTGAGCTATAAAAATGTAAAATTTAGCGCATTACCAGGGTTTTTCAAATAAAAACTGCTCAAACAGGGCTTTTCGCTTACTTGATTAATTTATTTAATCAAATTTAACCAACATAATTTAATGAAACCACTCTAGAATTGTAGATCTTGACGAGCTGAATCCAACGATTCCAAAAACTCGATTTTTGTCCCTTACCAGGTACCTATTTCATAAACGCAGTCCAATTATTCATCATCCCGTTGTCTGTACAGCATATTGGCACCCGGAAGTGTCTATAGTTCCAAACATTCACGTATAATATACATATTATGTTCCCAAATTTTAGAAATAAATGTACAGCACCATTTGAGGTAGGCCATGTTGACACGCCCTATCTCAGGTGTTCAGCCCCACTTGAGGTAGGCCTTGTTGCCACTTCACCTCGAAATCATTTTGCCATTCATGGATGTGTTCCACCAATATTTCTCTTTTTTACCTAAATTTGACTAAAATGTTTATTGATTACTTTTTTCATTAACTTCATTTTCTCGTTAGCGGCGTTAATCCATTCATGCGATAAACCTTGGTTAGTGGGACGGTTCATCCCCTGCCATCCGTTGCCTGTCATAAGTCGCGTCTCCAATTCGGTCTCGACTTGTCAATTCAGTATCCAATGAACGTTGCCACCGGAAGTCGAGTTCTCATTTTTATTTGTGTGGAAGTGCCAGCTAATGAATTACAATCGATCGGTGAATCATCTCGAGAACGGCGAATATTAATGAGTGCGTTGCCATTGCTGGAGCGGCACCTGTTGTACTTGGTAGAAATTTTGTTCCATCGTACGTTTGCGATCTTAGTGACGCGTTCGAAACATTGCAACGGGGGTGGGGGCTGTTATTGTGCTTAGCCCCCCCCCCCCATGGAAAAATAAAATAAAATAAATTTGTTTGCTGCACTTTTCATGCGCAATAGTCCATGTAAAAAAAGAAATGTAAAAAAAAAGAAAATTCGCTAACTGGTACGTTAAGGACTGCAATGGCAGGATTTTGTTGTCTTCACTAAAACTAAGCTACTACCCGACACATACCTATTATTGCCCGAAAAATACATTCTATGTTGGTGTGCTTTTCAGTGCTGAAGATCCTGCGATTTGTTTATTTGGACGTGTAGGTACGTGTGTGTTTATCGTGTACAAGTTTTATTCTGATTAAACTGAAAATTGATTGAATGAGTGAAATTTTGTATATTTCAACAAAATTTCATTGGTTTTTGGATAGTTCTTCAATGATTGGTCCTTTATTGGCCAAAATAATATCGAGAATGCGATTTTGGTCAATAGAAAAAAATCAGAATCCAATCTCTGTTTTTTTTTTTTTTTTTTTTTTTCCACTGAAAACATTGATGTTTTGAAACATCGTATAAAAAAAACATCGATGTTTTTCCGAAAATACCTTATACCTACTGTGGCCTACCTAAGCACAAGTGCCTACTTAGTTCTCAATTTTTTTGGTAATTTTTGTTCAAGAACAATAAGATTCTTTTGAAAAATTTAACATGACAATTGTACTTATTTACGTTAAAAAATAAAATAAAATGGATTGAGTGATAACTTGACAAACAATTTACTTCACTCCAATATTTATTGTTGGCCTCAATTTTGCAGCCATATAGGTATTTACTGAGAGGCGATTTCTAAGTGGGTTCAAAATTGAATCCGCTTGAGAAAAACTCTGCAAATTCTTCCACAACGGTTTATCATCTTCTAAACAGATCACACCCTTCAGTCTAGATCACTGCTATGCATTAATTACCTAGTGAGACCAATAACTAAACGAAACAATTTGAGAAATGTACTAGAATATTTGTTCAAATAGATGACAAACAATCGAGGGGGGAGGGGATTAACTACCTCAGTGATGGTTTATAAATTATTAAAATTTTAATATAATATTATGATGAAACATTATTTAGTTTGTATTGGTATAATACTAGGGTTTCTACTTGTACCTATCGACGTCGCACAGTGTTGACTTTGGCCAGTCTAGGTGGAAAAAAACTCTTGATTCATTCACAAAATCATCCAAACGTTGTGGACTTTGAGGATTTGAGTTCCTAGGTAATTTTAGATAGTTTTAGCTTGTTGCGATTTTTGGTGTTTTGTAGAACCAATCTAGTTCCAAACAAAAATTACCTATATTAATTCAGCAAATGAGGGTATACTTCAGGACACGCAAAAAATAACAAAACAGCTTTTTAGATCTTTAAAATAGATTAATTGTTTAACAACGAGAGCACAAAATGAGCTTGGATACGGCTGGAATAACTACTTTTAGCTCTACTGAATTAACTAGGTTGGTTCTGCAAAATTTAATAACGTTATAATTCACAAAACGCCAAAAATCACAGTAAGCTAAAACTATCTAAAATTACCTAAGAACTCGAATCCTTCATATCCCCAACGTTTGGAAAAGTTTGTGAATGAGTCAAGAGTTTTTTTTCCACCTAGATTGGCCAAATCAACTCTAGTATTATACCAATACAAACTAAATAATTCTAAATAAGGTTTCATCATATGTAAATTTTTAATTTATCATTTACATAAATAATTTATAAACCATCACTGAGGGAGTTAATCCCCTCCCCCCTCGATTGTTTGTCATCTATTCTACTACATTTCTCAAATTGTTTCGTTTAGTTATAGGTCTTACTAGGTAATTAATACATAGCAGTGATCTAGACTGAAGGGTGTGATCTGTTTAGAAGATAATAAACCGTTGTGGAAGAATTTGCAGAGTTTTTCTCGAGTGGATTCAATTTTGAACCCTCTTAGAAATCGCCTCTCCGATTTTGGCTGCAAAACTGCCTTTTCTTGCATGAGGGCAATAATAAATAGTCGAGATAAATCTTGGACACGTCATTACACTTAGAAACAGAAACCCTAATTGATTGCTCAATTTCCACAAAATCATTTAATGATTTAGCAGCTTTTACCGCAGTTTTTGTTGTCTGAGATTCGCTCTAAGGAAGGACTTCCGCCATTGTATACTGACTTGTGTTTTCTTTACCAACAGTTTCTTATATGATAGCTGTTATCGACGTGAAACATCCACAGCTCTTACGATGAAGTCATTTCCTTAATTCTCGTTAGTTTTGTTTCAAGGCGAAATAACATGCAAAAACTTATTTCACGGAGCGTTGTCCGTAGTAATCCATTCCTCTATACTTCTCAATACGGACTTCCCCGGTCTACAAAACATAATAGGTACATGATTATAAAGTTGTTCCTTGGTTGAGGTTTATTGCAAATAAGATGCAGGAGTGTAGCGTGGCTCTGGACATGGGGGTAGCGCACTCAATTCAACAGACAGCCCCCCCCCCCCCCCCATCCCAATGTCCTGACTCTCTCACCCTAAAAATGAGAAAGATACTTATCTAGATCAGATTTAAATGTTTTCAAATGACCTTTCAATGGCTGGTAGTAATCTTTCAGGAAATTTAATAACTCGAGGTAGGTAATTCCCTTTGCTAGGAGAAGAAGATGACTCCTCATGCCCCTAAACGGCAGTTTCTGTTCAGCCAAGAAAAGAATGCAGTCAATAAGTCAAGCCATAATCTCCCTGTGTTTTTTTTTTTTACGTTCTTATTATGGGGAGAGATTTGCGCAGTTTTTGAACTAAACCCTCATAACCATTGGTATCTAATGTACTTCTCAACATTAAAATTTCTAGTGTACTTACAGTTACGAGCCCTTGAGATGTGGCACCCGACTAATTTTTCGCTAAAATTTTGCAAACTAAACCACCGCTGAACAATCCATTGACGCAGCAACTATTCATTTTAAAAATATAAAAACTAAACGAACAAATAAAAACTATGAATAATCAAACAACAACATGGATATTAACAATCGATGGATATTATCAGTCCCCCCACGTTTTATCATATAAAAGAAAGCTATGCCTGCGCATTACAACTGGAAGCGCTAGTCGCCTGTGCTGCCCCATCCTATGTAGCAGTCAAGAGACATACACACATGCGCGCACCAGAATAACCACATTAACTCTGTGGGTGACGTCATGGGCACCCGCTAGAAGCTTGCGGCCCCCCTGAGGCCTCCAACTGTAAGGTAAGAGTCCAAAGACAGCAGAACAGAATCCTGAGGCTGATTGATCACCAATGCCCCATGGTACGTCCGTAACAGTGTTATACGCCGTGACCTAGACATACAAGAGGTATCTAACGTGTTAAAGACCACATTCCATCGCATACACAGCACACTCGTGAGCCACACTGATTGTCTCTTGATGACATGGATGAACGATGTTCCTACCAACTCCATAGAAGAAGATTAAAACGCAAGCGACCTATTGACATCCTAAACCTGGTTAGGATTAACACACGAAACTGGTTAGAAACTGGGTAGATATCGAATCAAAAGAAATGAAAATGATAATCCGACCTTGAAGGTCCTTTTAACGTCCCTTGCTCGGAGGGTGCATTTGAGCTAGTGGACTCGAGAAATTTCGCCACTCAGCCAGGAAAGTTGTCTATGAATACGAACTCGAAATCATCCCTCAAGGGTACCCTTGCGAACTGAGCACTATGAATAGGTTGAGGGATTGGTAAGTCCCCTTGAGGGTACCCTCTGCCCAAACGCCCAAGGGTACCCTTGGCTATGCCTTTATGAATACCGCATGCATCCACCCTCGAGGGGCATGTTGGAGGGTACCCTCAGCCTTGAGGGAGGACTATGAATTCCGCCCCTAGACTACGTGCAATGAGGAATACCATTCAGCTATAGAGTACCATTATTTGTATCTGAGCATATTACTCCTTATCCACTTATCTATCGGGATATGATGGTAGGATTTGAAGGATGATTCATACCCCACAAGCAAATAGTTTTCGGAAGCCTTTCCTTTGTCATGACTTCCTAGAGTGTTGGCCTGAAGGGAAAACTACCTGCCACGTGGTGGATTCCTATTGGTGCAAAGTGACGTTATGATGAGGTCAGTCTTTTTTTCAACCAATCAGAGACGAGGTACTACCCCTTATATTAGGAGCTGGGTCGGCTTGAAAGGCATTCGTATTGTGACCGAGGAGGAATAATATACTTTTTCGTTGCTCACCTCCAAAGAAACTGTTTTCTGATTTACCACCCCATCTCACAATTATTTTAAAACCGATATCAGAAGTGGGATTAATTACTTCACGTCTACGCTATCAAAGTTTTCGGAGTTTTTTTTTCCTCCCCTTGTGAGTGATTAAATTTGATTCAAAAAGTACCTAGTGCAGTGTGTGCGCCAAAGTGTAAAATTGCGTGAAGAAAAGTTACAGAATAAATTCAAAACGGGTAAAATATTTTCTAAAGAAGTAGAAATGGCTGACGAGGCAGCCGAAATCGTCGATGACAATTATCATGAAGATGAAGCTGATGAACATAGTACTCCGCAGATGACCGACTCTAACACCCCATGGGCGGAATTCCTAGATTTCCAACGGCAGATTCTACAACAGCTCGTTACTCGTACATCCACCGCCCCATCGACAATAATTCAAACACCTCTCAAGCTTCCAGATTTTAACCCCGACAGAGACGACGCCCTTTCATGGCATAATGATGCTGCAGCCATCATTGTGAAACACAAAAACCCGATATGATAAATTTATTCATATTAGGGAACCAAAACTTTTCCAAGACCTTGTCTTGTGTTTTGGGGAGCCCCAAATGTAAGATAGCTTCATGAATGGAATTTACAACTACCCAACGATAATTTCTTGGTACAATTGGTGCTCTACAATTTTTCTTTCTATGTTGAAATTTTCTGAAAAGTATGCCATCAATTATTTCATAGGTATTCGCTATATCAGGGTTAAGGGAATCATTATCAAGTTTTTCAAGAATAAGTTTAATTTCTGGATCTTGTTGTTGAGCAACTTGAAGCTAATCGCACGACTTCATTTTCTCCTTTAGAGCTACTAAAGCTAGGTTCACATGTGTCCGGCAGTGCGACAATGCGGAAGTCCGACAGCGGGGAAAAACAGTGGTGGGGATATCCGGCAGTGCGGTGGATTCGGGTCGAGTGTTCAAATGTGTCCGGTAGTGCGGCAATCCGTTTGTGTCCGTTATCAATCCGTTATCAATCGAAGTAAAAATACTTTCCAAAGGAAGTTTTTCTGTTTACATACTAGAAATCCTGGGATTAAAGAAATAACGACGCGTTCAAGGAACTTTATTCATACAAAGAAAACTATGACTACTGAATAACATAAATACTATGAATTAACAATCGAGAAGGTGTCGTTTGATGATGGTGTCGAGATGGTGTCATTCTTTCCTGGGAAACAATCAATATATCAAAATTAGCAACACTCACATGATTCTTCATTAAAATGCAATTGCATTACGACTTTTGGGTTTTATTTATCACTCGACAAACAAAAAGAGAAAATGAGAAAACTTACCATCCGTTGACAGGAGAACGGCAACCTCCTCCCAATTCTTTGCTGTCAGTTGGGAATTTCGATAACCCTTTTCGGATAATTTCCACAACTGTGGCCTTCCTCTCACTACTTCAATTAGAACTTCATCGTCCACTTGATATGATGCGTTCATATTCAAAAGGAAAGAACGAAAGTGAACGGAAGGTGAACAAATGACCACAACAAATGAACACAATGAAGCACACACACAACACTGCGCAGTAGTCAACTGGGCACGTCGGGACATCCGCCATATTATCCGAATATCTAATTTTTTGAATGTGTGCGGCAGTCCGGCAGTGCGGCAATGCGACAATCCGATCGACTCTCTGACCCCCCACTCCGAATCATACCAACCAATCAGCGGGCCGATCGCACTGTCGGACTTCCGCATTGTCGCACTGCCGGACACATGTGAACCTAGCTTTACAGGAAGAAAACCAAATTTACCCGGTATGATTACAATCAATGAACAAGTATCTTCCTCAAATCGTTCAAATCTATCTGAAATACGTTCTGAGGCCAAACGAAATATTGATCAACAAGCTGAATAAGAAATAAAGCGTTTCATTGGCAAAGGTGCTCAAATTGAACCATTGCAAATGGGTGATTTTTGCGTACGTCAAGTAGAGCCACGAGTGTCACAAAAGACTGCCCCCAAATTCAAAGGCATGTATAAAGTAATTGAGATCTTACCACATAATCGCTATATTCTCGAAAATTTAAATACCAAGAAAAGGGTAAAGTACCCGCATGACAGAATTCGAAAAATTAACCAGGATATTTCTCTATTACCTCAACTTCTTGATGAGGACGAATCAGAATCCGAAATCAATGATTAACGAGTAAATTCTATAAATTATAATTTTGAGCAGCAACATACCTTGACCAACGTAAGATTTTTGTGATGCAGATGCATTTTTTTTCCCCCCTCTCAATTTTCACATTTAAAGCACAAAGCAATTGAAATCAGGCACTTAGGCTATTGGAGGCTGTTGGTTGCAAACAACATCTTCCCATCATCATATCGAGGCCGGATGATACTATGTGATACTGGTCTTAACATTGCGTTTTGGTCCCTGGGACATAGTGCATTCTGTTTTTTTTTTTCGGTGATGATGAGCCATCCCTGGTGTTTATTGCACACGTCGCGGGTGTGTGATACACCTTCCAGGCAACAGTAATGTGTTCCGCCTCCGCTTGATAGAGCATTGTAGGGCTCTTGATAGAAGGATCACATTTGAAGCCGAAAATAAATATTTAAACCCATAAATTCCCATAAATTGGGATTGGGAATTCAATTGTTTGTATAAACACACCATTTTGAGTCTGTGATGTTGGCCACACCAGGCTCATCCGTATGTCGCATACGGAATGCCCTCTCGTTGGTACCGGCGAGTAGGAAGCCTGAATGAAGGAATACCACCCCTTCATTTGGAAGCCTATATGTATGACATATAGAAGCCGAGGATACATGGAAGCATACCACACTTCCCCTTGGAGCCCAACCGCCTCTTTTCATACTGCTTACCGATGTGCAGCAAAGATACTTAATATGACATTAAATGACTCAATCTCAATGAATCCACTAATTGCTTGAAAAAAATAAATGAACAGCAACTATTACGATAAACCATCATAATGGTTGTTGTGATATAAATTTCATCTTGGTTATCAGTATGTTGCTCAACTTTAATTTTCTTTCCTTTTGGTTTATTATCTTCGATAATGAACCATTGGAATCGCCCAAAGAAAAAAAATTTTAACCCCCCCTCAAAATTTGTTGGTTTACGTTTCAAGATACGTAGATTCAGAAAATCGAATAAAAAAAAATCCGTCCGTCCGCCGTACGCCGTACGCCGTCCGCGCCACTTTGCCCAGTTAGCGTTGAGTTAAAATTACGAAATTTTTTTTATGGGTTTCGACCAACCCCACAATGGTCCTCGAAACTTTTCATAACCCTAGGTCAAGGGGAAGGGGTTCAAAACGAATTTTGAAAATTTGAAAATCTCATATCTCGAAAAATTCATATAGAACGGTATGTTTTTTATTTCATATTTAGATAGAGTTTGTTCCGTAGAATTTTTTAAGACCATCCGCAGCTTTGTACGACCAGCCGTTCGTTCACAATGAGGGCTCAAAGATTGTGCCTCACAACACGATCGTGTATCAAACTATTGAAATACAGGTCCATTTTCATACTAACAAGCTCTTTGGAACATCATATGGCTTAAGTGATGTCGAGTTTGTTGTTCTGAGGTGCGTTTCGTCCTACGGAAATGAAGGTAATTTCGAATGTTTGTTGGTAGGTACTTCTTTTATAGAAAAATTATTACCGACGTAGTATTAACAACCCCAGAATTATATCGTATTAATTAATCATAATTAATAATAATTATTATTATTAATAAATACGAATTATTAATACCTAACAATAAATTATAATAATTTTCACTAGGTACTTGATAAAATTGTTAATAATTAGTGATAATTGATAATAATAATTAATCTAACATTTCGGATCTAGAAATTTAGACCTCGTGATCTAGACAGAAGTGTGATCTGTACAAAGAAGATAATGAACCGTTGTGTCAAGAATTTGCAGAGTTTTTGTTTTCACGAAGTATTTGAGTCGACAATTGCTCTTCTTGAAGGTCCATTCGAACTCAAATGAACGCCTCGAGTCGATATGAAGTCAACTTTTTTTCGTTTTCACGAAGTATTTGAGTCGACAATTGCTCGTCTTGAAGATCCATTCGAACTCAAATGAACACCTCGGGTCGATATGAAGTCAACTTTTTTCCGTTTTCACGAAGTATTTGAGTCGACAATTGCTCTTCTTGAAGGTCCGTTCGAAGTCAAATAAACACCTCGAGTCGATATGAAGTCAACTTTTTTTCGTTTACCCGAAGTATTTGAGTCGACAATTGCTCGTCTTGAAGGTCCATTCGAACTCAAATAAACGCCTCGAGTCTATAGAAAGTCAACTTTTTTTCGTTTTCACGAAGTATTTGAGTCGACAATTGCTCGTCTTGAAGGTCCATTCGAACTCAAATAAACACCTCGAGTCGATATGAAGTCAACTTTTTTTCGTTTTCACGAAGTATTTGAGTCGACAATTGCTCTTCTTGAAGGTCCATTCGAACTCAAATAAACACCTCGAGTCGATATGAAGTCAACTTTTGGTTTATTATCTTCGATAATGAACCATTGGAATCGCCCAAAGAAAAAAAAATTTTAACCCCCCCTCAAAATTTGTTGGTTTACGTTTCAACATACGTAGATTCAGAAAATCGAATAAAAAAAAATCCGTCCGTCCGCCGTACGCCGTACGCCGTACGCCGTACGCCGTACGCCGTACGCCGTCCGCCGTCCGCCGTCCGCCGTCCGCGCCACTTTGCCCAGTTAGCGTTGAGTTAAAATTACGAAATTTGGTTTCTGGGTTTGGACCAGCCCCACAATGGTCCTCGAAACTTTTCATAACCCTAGGTCAAGGGGAAGGGGTTCAAAACGAATTTTGAAATTTTGAAAATTCCATATCTCGAAAAATTCCCATCAAACGGTATGTTTTTTATTTCATATTTAGATAGAGTTTGTTCCGTAGAATTTTTTAAGACCATCCGCAGCTGTGTACGACCAGCCGTTCGTTCACAATGACGGCTCAAAGATTGTGCCTCAAAACACGATCGTGTATCAAACTATTGAAATACAGGTCCATTTTCATACTAAGAAGCTCTTTGGAACATCATATGGCTTAAGTGATGTCGAGTTTGTTGTTCTCAGGTGCGTTTCGTGCTACGGAAATGAAGGTAATTTCGAATGTTTGTTGGTAGGTACTTCTTTTATAGAAAAATAATTTTTCTAATAATAATTAATAATTATTATTACCGACGTAGTATTAAAAACCCCAGAATTATATCGTATTAATTAATCATAATTAATAATAATTATTATTAATAATAAATACGAATTATTAATACCTAACAATAAATTATAATAATTTTCACTAGGTAATTGATAAAATTGTTAATAATTAGTGATAATTGATAATAATAATAATTATTATCAATAATTATAATGATGTCTAGATCCTAAATGTTAGATTAATTATTAATCTAACATTTAGGATCTAGACATTTAGACCTAGTGATCTAGACAGAAGGGTGATCTGTACAAAGAAGATAATGAACCGTTGTTTTGGTTTATACTCTTCGATAATGAACCATTGGAATCGCCCAAAGAAAAAATTTTTTTAACCCCCCCTCAAAATTTGTTGGTTTACGTTTCAAGATACGTAGATTCAGAAAATCGAATAAAAAAAAAATCCGTCCGTCCGCTGTACGCCGTACGCAGTCCCCCGTACGCCGTCCGCGCCACTTTGCCCAGTTAGCGTTGAGCTAAAATTACGAAATTTGGTTTCTGGGTTTGGACCAGCCCCACAATGATCCTCGAAACTTTTCTTAACCCTAGGTCAAGGGGAAGGGGTTCAAAACGAAATTTAAAATTTCGACGATGTCATATCTCAAAATATTCAACTGAACCGTGTAATTTTTAGTTCACTTTTGAATGACCTGAAAAATTACCAATCATTTAAGACCAATTGGATTTTTGTGCGACCAGCCGTTCGTTCACAGTGAGCGCGCAAAGGTTTAGGAAAAACACTAAAGTTTCGCGTCGAAAACGGCCGTTATGTGACCCAACCTCCAGACGCCCAGAATAAAACTACGTTTTTCATCTTCCCGGTAAACTACAGTCTAGAAATTTTAACCGTGAGTCGGGGATAGACCACATTGCAATATTCACTCGGTTTCTCATCTGTAAAATTGTTTAAATAATAAGTACCTTTTTGTAATAATACAAATTAAATTTTGATGATGAGCTGTTGACTTGAAATTTTAAAAATAGTTCAGAACTGGATCACAATGCAATATTCACTCGTTTTCTTGTCTGTAAAATTGTTTAAATAATACCTATTTGTTTAAACAAATTAAATTTTGATGATGAGCTATATACTTGAAATTTTAAATATAGGTCAGAAATGGATGACATTTCAATATTCACTCGGTTTGTATGACATGGTATGAGTATGGTATGGTATATTATTGTATGTATGATTTGGTATAGTACAGTATGGTATGATAGGAAAGAAATTCGTATGGTATGGTATGAGTACGGTGAGAATATGGTATGGTGCCGATTTGCAACACAGTCTGGTATAGACAGAAGGGTGATCTGCACAAGGAAGATAATAAACCGTTGTGTCAAGAATTTGCAGAGTTTTTCCAATTTAAATCATTCTATTTGTTTTGCGAATATTTTGTTTGCCTTGAGTTCATCACCATTCTTGAGCCTCCTCAACTGACATCGAAACATTCAATAAACTGACATAGCTATTCAATAATTAACTATAATAAAAAGATTGCCAGAATAGCCGAGTGGATCATGCTCAAATCTACTTATTCATTACGCTTTTACTTTTCCTTCCGCTGCTGTAAAATTTGGGGGACGTCCCTACCCATATTATTGTTTTATTTATTCATTCTTTCATGACATCATCTAAAGTTTTTTTTTTTTTTCTTTCTTTATGTGCTTAACTGCTGGCACACTGTTTCAGGCAACAAGTAACCATCCTCGAAAAGCACTTGAATTTTCCTTCAATTCTTGAATGTGTCTCCAAGTTCTAACTACCGCGTGCTAAAGTTTCAATTTCTCAATATTGTAAATAATTCACTTTTAATTTCTATTCAACAATTCTGTACGTTTTCAATTAACTTTTCAAAAACTTATAATTTACCACTATTGTACATAAAATTTTTATTAACATCTTTATCAACAATATTTCATACATGTTTTTCTTCTCATATGACAAGCCGATAGGTTCAGCCGAACATTTGTCTATAATGGGGTTTGTTTTGATTGGCTTTAACGTTTCATGATTCTGTCGAGATTTTGTGGGGTTTACTCTGCAAAATCGAACACAAGTTCTCGTGTGCCTTTAAGGCTCAATAGCCCTTGTATAGTTCTAAAATCAGCCACCACGTAGCAGCACCAAAATGAAGGAAATTTAGATAGGGGATAATTCGAGTTCTATTGAACCGATTTTAGATCTGAAAACGGCTATGGACGTAAAAAGAGCGTAGAATTTTCGGAAATTAGTCGAAATGAGTCATAATCAAAAATTGAAAAAGTTGCGTTCGTTTTTTTACATTTCCAAGCCATTTTTTGAAAAACTGAGGTAGCTCTGCAATGCACTGCATCGTCCTGAGTCCAAAACAATTTTCAGATTTCAAATCGGTTAATTAGAACCGACCGAAACGCGATTTTACGGTGTAGGAGAGGCAAGGGGTGGAGGTGATGAAGGAGAAGCGGCAAGGGGCTGTTCTCTTCGTCGAAAACGATATAGAAAATGGTACAAACACGGTGCGTAATAGCGTGGAGTTTGGAGTACGTCCTAACTAAGAGTACCTAGAAGGCAACAAGGCGATGATTTGGGGAACCAGTGAGTGGGGGAAGCCTCACACATCGTCGGGTCCCACTAGGCCCCTCTAGTATATTGAGATTGGTCCCTATCCGCAGCGTTTCTGACCCTCGAAAACATCGAAGTATGCCAATAAGAGAGCTGTCTACATTGAACCAACCATGATACATTATGTTGCTACAATCTGTATACTAAAATCTTCATTTACTGGTATATAAAAGAAGTACCTACTCATCTTCCTGTATATTTTGAAATTTATACTTTCTTCACCCTATCACCAAAGCTTGAAAAAGATAGGTAGTATTGCAATCGGCTTGAAAACCAAATTTCGAAATTTCGAAATTTGGTTTTCAAGCCGATTGCAATACTACCTATCTTTTTCAAGCTGTTTATATGTTGATAAAGGAATTTTTCGGAAGTCATTTATGACTTCCGAAAAATTCCTTTATCAACATATAAACCCGTTTCAGAACATTCTAAACAAATTTCCGTGTGTGTGTATGTGATTATGTATGGAAGTCGTCACGATTGCGGCCGGTAGGAAGAATACATTTTTATAATGTATCATTGTTGGTGTGGTTGCTGCGTCCAGGCTGATAGCGGTTATCCATTATTGTGGGTTGTGTTTTTAATAAAACCACCTTGTAGCATTAGGGTCTATACTGGAGACCGAAACGTCACCCCTCCATTAAAATTATTGGCTGCTACAAGGTGGTTTTATTAAAAACACAACCCACAATAATTTTATAATGTAGGTAGTTTCTTCATAATATTTTAATTATGGTTTATAAAATAGTTTTATCGTAATATTGAGATATACTCAATATTATACATTACACCACATTACTAAACAAGTAAACTTGTACAATAAGTAGGGGAAAAAGGAGAGATCTGGCGCAGGGGCTAGTGGGGATAACCTGACAGACCTGGAAGGCGGACGATAACAGCAGTTGTAACCTTCCTCCAGACTCATTCGGAACCTCATATCGTACCACGCTATTGTTTCAAGGTCAAAAAGTATTATTCGCGGTAATGGGAATCGATCTCGCGAACTCCGCGACTCTAATTAGTTATCATAACCACTGTGCCAACTATGCGATTACTTCGACGAGTGAGATATGTGGATCATCCGAGTAGACCCACTAATTAGGAGTGAAGTAATTACATTTTTGTAAGCTGTATAAGCCGTATTTATATTATAAATTCGCAGCCTAAACGTGTGATGAGAATACTATTTAGAAATCTTCCACAAATGTGGTGTATAGTGGAGACTCAAGAACCTACTCGTTCATGGGAGATCCGTAATTTTATTAAACAAATACCAAGGTAGTATGTGTTTATGTTCGCATATCGTTAACTTGAACGAATGGTTTTAGGTTCGTTACTTAATCACATTCCCCCACATTGGTATATGGGGACGAGGAGAATGTATGTATTCCAGGCTCGTCTTTTCCCTGCTTTTTAGTAATACGAATACAAATAATTATTATGCATCAGGAACGCTCATTTATTTGGTATTAAGATGTTCAATGCAATCGCGTAAATGAGGAGGGTGATCAGGTGATCAATCACTCCCCAAAGACTAATAATAATAATAATAATTAGAAAAAGAAAAAAAACGGTGGGTACAGCTTTCGTACAAGTACGCAACCACGAGGGACATTTTATGTCTTTGCGCCCCCTCCCATCAAAAACTTATATGACGCTTGCATTCGTGTTGACAATATAAATTATTGAGAATGATCACCAGTGTGTAAACAATTATTTAAACAATCACGCTCATACCGCCGCTTGTCGGCCACGCACTCAGCAGTGGTTAACGTAATATGGTTAGGTAAATCGAGAGCTATCCAACGAGTGGTGAACGATTTTTGTACGATGATAAGTGGCGAAGATAAAGTTCCGTAGCAACGAATCGGTTGTAAGCGAAAATCATCAGAAACTCCGCGTAACGCTCTCCGCGTGACGATTTTTCATTTATGTGCCATAGTAAAGACACAAAATGTCAAAAATACAATTTGTTTAAAAATAAAATCTAGAAGGTGTTAAAATGCGCTTTTACGAGTATAAATTCTCAAACTTCTCCGGGGTAAGACCCCCCTGGGGATCCGTCGGTAGTATCTCCTTCCAGGTTAATCACCCTCCAAATCAAAATCCTATTTACGCTACTGGTTCAATGCAAAAATGTAGGTACGACATCTGCCGTAAATTACTCGAATAATCCTAGTTATAAAATTACCTAAAATATAATTATAATATATTCATTATCCTAAATTAAACCTGTTTTACTTTCATTATTTCCAACTTGAAAAATATTCAAAAAAAAAACCAATTTTTTAAAATGTTACTGTTGAGTGTTCAAATAGGGATGGGAGAAATCATTCTGAGATTGAGGTATCTGGATGAAATAGATGACATTAAATGTAAATTTTACCCGAGACGGTTTAATCACCGATGATTTGGTAAATACATTCAGTTGTTTATGAATGTAAGCCATTCTAGGAGCGAGAACATCGAAGGTTTGTGCTTATGGACATTAGTTGCTTTTCTTAAAAACTGAATTCATTGCTATGTTTATATTATCAAAGGTACACGCATAAGAACCTCCCCATAAAATGATGCGATAAGTTGAGATGCGACGTATATGAGCATAATACTACATTTCAAGATTTTCTTTGAGCCTACTTCGAAGCATTTGAAAGTAATGCAAGGATTTCCCGATTTATTGACTAATGGTGCTTCATGATCCTTCCACTTGAGATGTTGATCTAAGTGAACACCCATATATACTCGTATTATCGAATTCGGCCTTTTTATCTCCATGCAGCTACACAAGTTTCTTACTGCATTACAGTTTGCCTTATACACTTGGGATTTAGAGCCATTAAGAAGTCCTATTTTTATTTATTGAGAAGGTAAATGCATTTAGTTTTCAAAAGGTTCATGGTGAGACTATTTCTGATATACAGATGACATCTGTATATTGTATATCTGACATTGTGCCTTTCTTAGTTAAAAGCTCCATCACCACGTCAAGGTGAAGGCACTTCGATGGAGTCCTACTTACATACTAAACATTCATACAGCTTGGGGGTCTTTACGACCACGCTAGAGGCCCATTCACACTCACTTTTTAAAACGAGGCGATCATCGGTAAATTTCGTTACCTTTGATTACAACGTTCCTGAGTTCCATTCATACAGCTTGGGGGTCTTTACGACCACGCTAGAGGCCCTTTCATACAATTCTATTGCTAAAAATAATTATTAAGTTTTCTAGTGTTAGTGGGGAAAATGCCGTGTTTCCGGTAGGTGTGTCTCTAAGGAATAGTTATACCATTTTGGGCGAAATAGGGGGGCTAATGGGGACGCCGTGTTTCCGGTAAGAACATTTCCATAGATATAGCCATACCTACCATTTCGGGCGTTTAGATTTCTGCCGTGCTTCCGATCGGTTACATGTTTTCGAATGGACGTCCTCACAGACTCTTTTTAGTCCAATTAAATAGAGGTTTTTCAGCACTAATAGGACCGTTTTTTGACTGGAGAATACTGCGAATCGTTATAACCAAATCATTTTGGACAGTCAAAAGGGCATTGCGGGGGTCTTCATAATATTATGTACATCTGTAGGATAGAGGATGAATATTCACAATTACCTATCCTGAGTTCAGTTCATACAGCTTGGGGGTCTTTACGACCACGCTAGAGGCCCATTCATACACACTTTTTAAAATGAGGCGATCATCGGTAGATTTCGTTACCTTTGATTGCAACGCAACCGGTTAGTTCGATCAGTTTTTTTTTTTTTGTTAGTACATGTTTAGCATTATTTATATTGAAGTCTTAATGGTGCTATATTCGATGCGGATAACATAAATACAATATCTTAGAAAAAATTACAAGTTGAATAACAAAAGTAGTCTAATACCTTCACACTTATTGCTAAAAATCAGAAGTAAATTAATTTTCTATATAGGTACTTTTTTTTCTGCAAATATTATTTATAATCAACATTTTGCTATTTTTTTTTTTTTTTTTTTTTTTTTTGTTTTTTTTTTGTTTTTTTCATTTGTCAGTGGGGTGTTATTCCAAGTACCCATGGGCAACTGTTGATACACCGTCCTCCAATATTTTCCTTTTAGTATCAAATGGGGATAAAGCAATTTTGTTAACTTGCGCGGTCACAACGTTGTGTTGTTTCGATTGGATAACAACCATCTGCTTTCTAACTATATTAGCCAAAAATAAGGATTTGTAATAATCTTCGAATTTTATTTCTTTTTCAACTACATTCTTACTAATACCCTTGATTTTCTTTATCTCCCTATCGTCTTCTGTTAGAATCTCATACATTTTCGCTCTGAGAGCTATAAACTTAGCTATTATTTTCCCATTCATTTCATCTTTGAATTTACCGAGTACTTTTTTATTTTTTATAGAGAAGCAGAGATGATCTTGAGGATAATCGGATGTATCCATGTAGTCTAACATATTCAATATATCGAGATGTAGATCGTCTGTCTTTATTGCGTATATAAAACTGTCTGTGTCCATATAACAAAGTGTCAATCTTTCAGGTCCGAATCTTGGCAGCATTATATCATAATGGTACTCATACATTGTTGTTTTTGAAATATCAAGTATACTCATACCAATGTATATTGGCTTATTGAATGTTATTGATTTTTTAGCCATATGTACCGCAACTAGATTTTCACTGTAAATAGTTCTATCTAAAAATTCTGGTTTTGCAATGAGTTTTTCCAACTTTTTAGCATCTGACACAAGGTGTATGGTTAGTCTATTCCTAATATTTTCCATTGTTTTACCAAAAATTGCATTATTCATCAACTTGAATAGGTCTTTTTCAAAATTGTTTTTAGCGTTCTTTCTAAATTCTGTGTTCAAGACAATGTAAGGTTGTAACCACTGCGATTGTTTGAATTTCAATACACGATGGATCTTCTCGACTTTTAAGCCGTGAGCTATGGCTTGCTTCAGTGCCATGTAATGCACCACATAACGTTCACGTTTTCCTAGATGAGGCGTCAATTTTGTGGTTGTATCCCCGGGAGGTATGATATTTTCTGCGAGGAAGGGAAGATAGTTGTGTGATTTGTGCAGGTGTTGTGGGTAATCAACATCAACCTCCATGATGTACCCATATTGATCATCTTCATTCAAACTCAATACATCAATATCTTCTTTGCACCAGTTGAATCCACCGTAGGGTAGAGGTTTTGACATAGCAAACCCATAAAGATTGTTACAGTCCTGATAACTGATGAAAGTAGGTTCTTCGTTGGGGTTGTAATCCTTTATATATTTGTTATTGGCTTTGACATATCTGTGAGAAGCTTGACAAATTCCACCTCGTATCCCCTTTTCAATCATCAAAATCTGATCGTAATCAGTTAAAAGGTCCAGTCTCATTTCTGTATATTTAAGCATTGCATCCCATGATAACCCAGGTAATGTAAAGTAGTGAGCTGGGTCAAGTTTATGGCTTATATGAATTGTATCTCTGAAGTTTTCGAACACATCTGCTAGTAGGAGAACATCCGTCTTGAGGTAGTGATCACTATACTCTCCAAGTGTAGCACAATTGAAGTGTTGCCATACTGTTTTCGCATGTTGATAATCCTCATTCGTTATACCACGTTTTTGTAATCTGCTGTAGAATGCTTCTTTAGGAGGCAGAGCGGTTTCTTCCAATTTTTCCCAGGACGAGATGTATTCATACGGGAACACTCCTTTTCTCTTCATTAGAGCTAGATCGTCCAAAGAATGAAACTTTGTCGTCTCTTTAAATTCAGGAACATTTTTGGCCAATGCGTCCAGACTTGCTGACATAAACCTGAAGGTGTCAATGTATCGGATTTTGAATCCTCCTGCTACTTTTTTAGTGAACGATATATACTTTTCTTCGGAATTCGGAATAACCTCAATTTCTTTATCGTCGTATCCAAGCTCCTTTACAATGAAATGTGAGTCGTACCCAGAGAGGTTATGTATTAGGACTGGAATAAATTTTGGGTTCCTACATCTCAGATTACAGCTATTGTGGGCGGGTCCCCTGTATTTACCAGTAATATGGCAATGATCATGTACTTTCCCATCACTTTCAGTGAACTGTGAGTTGCACAAGTAACATTTCTTTGCAGATCTAAAGATCATTTGCTCTCTGTCAGATAGTGGAGTCATTGGAGTATTCATCGAATAAGCTGTCGAAATCGTCTCTGCTATTGTTTTTATTTGTTGAACAAAGTGAGAGACTGCATCCTTTCCCCTGTAGACAATCGGTTCTGATGGTATGTCTAACTGAACATCCTCAACTTCATCAGATTTCTTTACATAGAGGCAATAACTCATAGGTACATGCTTTTGAATGGTTTTGGTACAGGATTCTGTTGAACTTTCTGCTATAGGCTCTAGTAATGCTTCAAAATCAGCATATACAACGTAAGGAACCTTCAACATTCTTTCACAATGTTCGAACTCAATGTACGGTTTTTTTGTAGGCATGTCTACACGAATTGCTTTATTTTCCATACAGTATTCTCGGTGTTCAGCTAATTTTTCCTCTTTTGATTTGTCATATCGATCGTCGAATTTGGTAAAACACCTTTTACAGACGATTATTTGTCCGTTGCGTTTTGTCAACTGTCTTACAACCAATTTTTCGAAATTTTTTATGTAAACATAATGGTATGTACCCGAATCGTCGTTTATGAGAAGGAGATCGCGGTGATCGAGTAATTCCTCTTTTGTCACTTTGAGAGGGTATATTTTGCAAGCATCATCCAATCCGTACACATTAATAGAAATGTTATTGATATTCTCGAATTTTTTGATCTGCTTTAGAGGAGTAGGAAAATCTATGCAAGAAAAATCGTAGGGATGGTCGAGATTGACATATTTACTCACACGTTGTCCATCCTTAGTAATGAATTTCGCTAGAATTGAATATTTAAAGCATAAATAATCGTCATTCTTTACATTAATACAAGCACGTTTATTTTCGATTTGCGGCGGGAGTTGGATGTAAGTACTTCCCTTCAAAGGAATATTTTTATTAATCCTTAAACGTAAACCTTCTATATGATGCAAAGACCATCCACTTTTTTTCAACTGAGCCTCCTCCATCTCATTTTGCAATTTTTCATTAAATTTCTTAACAACGTCATCAAGATTTGTATCAACTTGTATCGCTTTGTTTCGTGTTTTGAACGCTTTATCTTGTAACTCACCAACCGTATTTTTGAACGTACACTCCACAAGTACATTGACCTTGATAGATGTAAATTCATTTAATGCGTCTCTTATTTTAATTTTTACATCATCTTTCACTTTAGAAAGGAAAGTTGGTAAATCTGAAGGTGAATCATTTCGCATGAACCAAGATTGCAATCGGTTCTTAAAAGCTGTTTCATAGCCAGTAGTCATACCGTGTCCAATTCGTTCGAGTATAGCTTGTTTCTTCGGCTCCCAAAGTTTGATTTTCTTTTCCAGTGGTGTATTTAAACATGAGTCTTCATGCCTCCTTCCATTGTAGATATTTGTAAATAATTTATCACAATATTTACAGGTAAAAACAATTCCACAACTATGTTCATGCCTCCGAATATGTTTGACACTGAAGGATTTTTCGCACTTTACGCAATTATTCATTTTATAAACAGAGTTGTTTACCGTGTGAAGTTCAGGGAACTACTGACCAACGATATCCGTTTGTCCTTATTTATAGACCAAGGTCGGCATCACTGGTGTTAACCAATCAAAATCATTGTTATTTTACCCAATCAGAGAAGGTTTTATTTTAGCCAATGAAATTGAAGGATTTAGGTAACGTATTATTGTAATAACATACAAGTGGTTGTTAGAATGCTGCAGCATTCCATGGTTGGGCGAAAACTTTCCTGCTTTATGCTATCTTGTCTCTCACTACAACATATCTTTGAATGATATGTTTCGCTCTCAACGCTTCTAACACGTTAACATTATACAGTCGGGTTAATTACAACGTTGGAATTGCAGTACAACCACTTACGAAAACTGTTCTTCCTACAATACGATGGCCAGTCGGTTTGACTAATTATAGTCGTCGAATCAAGGTGTAAATGATTGAATTAGGTTTAATTAATTCTCCATTGTGGAGCAAATTGATATAATTTCATTCGCGGTAAGGGCAAAGTTGATTCCCATTAAGGTTTGAGACAAAGCAGCCTTCCTGCAGCCTTCCTTGCCAGCTAGAATTCAATTCGGGATGAATCTTGAATGTTTTACCACTTCGGCTACCAATGGAAAAACTAGTTCTCGCTCAGTGATGGACAAATAGTCCAGTTGGTGGAGCATTTGAAAAGGCCGTACCTTGCAAAAGATGTTGTAAAAGATTTTATTGCTTTAATCGGTCTGTGTGGGACACCGTAACATGAATTCATAGTTTGCACACAAAATTTCGAACGGCAAAACTTTTTGTAGCCAAAAGACCTCGACATATTCCAACTTTATTCGGTTTTTGGCTTATAACTCCAAAACTGTCACTCTTACGCCAAAAGTCGCTATATAAACTAAACTAAAGTTGATAAAATTCCGCGTCGATTAAAAAAAGAAAGTCCGAAATCGGCTGAATCGGAAAATGACGATTTTTTCCCATTTTTGCGAAAACTGACACTACTCGATTTTCAGTGTGATGTACTGCTACAACATCAAACCCAATCGCCAACCTCTCGTCACCCCAATCGAGGTCATCATCAGTGTAGCATGAATGAACCTTTTCATTTACACATTCAATAACCAAAATACCATAATGGGGTATTCCGGTCTATTTTTTTAAATTGTTTTTCGAAGTACCTTGCCTAGGGTTAACGAAAATCGACTCCATTCGCCGGGGAATTGTTCGCATGAAATTAGGAAGACAAATGAAAATCGGAAATTTTACAAACAAGAAACCGAGTGAATTACGTTGCATTGTCTTCCATCCTCGACATTCAGTGGTCAAGACAGAAGGGTGACCTGAACAAAGAAGATAATACAAAGTTGTGTGAAGAATTTGCAGAGTTTTTTCTAATGAGTAGTTTTTGCGAGTTCTCATGTATATCGATACTTTTCATTCGATATTTGAGTAGTATCGAATATGCCTATCCAAGTAGGTACTTAAATGAGTACTGGTATCCATACTTTGGAAGTACCTATCGAACGTCCCTATCTACAGCTGACTTCAAATTCTGTCAGATTATTACACGAAACGTTCATCGTCAATGTGTTTTTTATTCAGTACCTACTACCTAAGTATTCAGATTTCTATCGGAATTTAATGCCTCCCAATCGATCATTTTACGGAGCATTATGGAGATCCAACGCCTCGAAACTTTTCGTCTGCAGACTTCAGTGGTGTTCAAAAGTTTTAATTAGCTATACTGAAACGTTGAGAGGCTTCCAAGGCAGGGCCCAAATGAAGGTAAACATCAACGGAAAACAGGCAAACGCCCTTTCGGTAGTTTAATTCAATCTGCCCTTGTTTGCTTCTACCGATTTTCTCGCAGTGAACCAGGTTAATAGGAAAAGTTATCGGACAATTAGAGCTTTTTCGTGGCTCCCATAATTACCTAATTGAGGTTTGAGAGAATACAGAACAGCTTTTGACTTTTGGGCGAGTTTGTCCGTGGTTTCCAAAGGCAGTTCAACAGCTGAATACATCCTTCAAGCTTCAACTCAACTCAAATATTGGTCGACGTCCGAAAGACGTAAATGGCCTTCAATCGCAATTAAGACGACACGATAGTACATTAGGTTCACCTATAGACAGCCCGCTTGTCTACTTGTACTCGATTGCTTACATAGCTATCGATCTATCACCTAACTACGACACGGCACAGGTGAGACGGCCTCGCGGGATTTCAGCGTTCTATTTCTCAATAGGAACTAAACACTACGTCCACCGATAGTTTCAAACACTCAGAGTTCACCAAGACGAACCATACGTTCCATTTAGAAGGCAAACTCAACAGAATTGTTTATTTAGTTCAGTTCATTCAATTCAGTCCAGCGGTTCGATCATGAACCGAGGACAATGGATTTGGGGTTAGGATTAATCGATTTCAATACAAGTTTGACTCCGCATAAGCAAGATAATCCCTACCTCATACTCGAGCAAAACCAGTAATCTGACCATAATTAGGTAACTCATAATTAACTGACTTGAGGAAAACCAGTAACGCACTGAGCCATAATTAAAGACAGGATTCCTATGCAATTGCATATCCATTTCCCTTCATGTAAGGCGAGCGCAAATTCTTACTTTATCCGAGTTACCTTCTGTAGATGCTCTGGTTTGAATTTAATTCTGCATGTTTTTGCATATTCGGACTGTTGCTGCATATTCTTGCATATTCGGGGGAAAAATCGTAATGCTGCTAATGCTGTCATTGATACTAACCAGGTTAGTGGAACGTGGTGTTGAGTTGAGACAAAGTTTGGAGTTGATCGAGGAATGCACTGCATAAATACAGGCGATTCCTGTTACGAATGGGACAAAATTACAAGAGAAGTGGACCACACTCTTGCAGAAAAATAATGGTCTAGCACGTTAACAAGATTTTAATGGTAGAGGATGTAACCAGTGAACTGACGGAACATTCGTTCCCGGTTATTTTAAGCAATTTTAAATTTGCTCCAGTCACTTCGGTTGATGTGGAGCGGTATTTTTCCGTCTACAAACACATTCTCTCGGACCGTCGTCACAACTTCATTCAAGACAACCTAGAAATGTATATTTTTGTAAATATCAATTACGAAAAATTGGCAAATGTGTAAAGAAGATGAAAAATATAGAAAATTATTTGAAAACTGTTTAGTTCCGTTCGTAAGATACGTACGAATAGTGTGAACTTTGCAAAAGTTGTAAATAGTAAAACAAATAATGTTCTGTAAAAACAGCAATTAGGTACAAAATATTTTTACGAAATGAGAATTTCATTCAGATCATTCCTTTTTGAAACTTACTGGTAGAGTGGTTTTTTCCAAGTACTGAAATTTTTTTACTGCATATTCTATTGCATCTATGCTGCATAGAAATCCGATCGTTAGCCATAATAATATTATGGCTAACGATCGGATCTGTAATATGATATATTATATTACAAGTACATTACAAGTAATATGATATACCGTAAAGTCCTGTAACTTTGTGCCACTTTTTGAGGTTTTTTTGGTTAAAAAGTTAGTTTTTATTGAGCTAGAGAGCTGAAAATTTTACTCAGCATACCTTCATATCTCAGGTATCAGATCGATATATTGAAAAAAATCCAGATGCACGGGGGTAGAGGGGGGAATTTTTTAAGCGTGGCACATTGTTGTATGACGCTGTTCGGCAACTATGTGCCACCATCCTTTTTGCATTGAAAATCCATTAGAAACACACTGTGGCACCTTCTTGTCGTCCGGATCGCCTTCGCAATGAAATTTACTATAGAACAGTGTTTTTTTTTTGTTTTTTTTTCGAGTTTTTGAGGTTGTGCTAAATAAAAAACAAGCTAAAATGTTAGTCCCTTTGACAAAAAAAATTTTAATTAGGGAAAATAAAGGCAGTTCGTTATAAAAAATCTCAATAAGGCACTTCGTTATCAAAAATCACAAGAAGGCACTTTGTTAGGTATCAAAAATCACAGTAAGGCACTTTGTTAGGTATAAAAAATCACAATAAGGAACTTTGTCTTCAAACATCACTTCAAAAGTCAGCGTTTCATCAAAACGTTGTATAAATTTTCCCCTATTTTAGTTGGGGGTTGCAAATACCCTTTTATCTGAGACTTTTTGTACCAGAGAATGTCTGGGGGTGTTGGCCAAGTCCAAAATTTCCCTCTTTTTGCCATAGCGGATATTTCGGTGTCCCCATTTTCATCCGTGGGCGTCACAATCAACCCAGGGTAGAGTTTGGCCTGGTACTCTACCACAACAAATTGTTGTTCATTTCCATCAATCAAATTTGCTGCATCTGATGATGGTCCAGGTTGGTGGTTATACTCGACGACCTGGGTGGCTGGAGGCCTAGCTGGTGCTGGTTTATCTTGAGCTTCAAAAGGCTCGTCTTCCAGCTCATCATCGTCAAATAGGCCGGAGAAGCTCTCATCAGATTCAGCGTAGGAAATATCGCCTTCACTTAGTCTTTCTTGGATTGACTCGCTGCTTTGCCCACGTCTCTTTTGCTGAGGAGCAGTGGTTTTCTTTGGTTGGGTATTCTGACTCGGGGGAGCAGAGGAGGATGTTGATGGCGCAGCACAATTCTGAGGTTGTTGGAGGTCAGCCACGGTGATCGCTCTACCTGGTGGGACGTTGATTTTCTTGGATCTTCTTGTAGTAGACTTCGCAGTCAACTGTTCTCTTGTCCTCTTGAACTAAATCCAGCACAAAAATGACAAAAACCATGTGTGGAATTGAACAAAAGTGGAAAAAACTGGTGGCACATAGTTGCCTCACCACTTTTCCATTTTTTGATAAGGGAGCTATAACTGATGAACAACTCAACCCTAACAAAACTCCTTTTGGGACATTTACCTTTGATAGTATAGTAATGAAAATAAGTACTTACCACGAATCAAAAAAGGCCCCTACTAGGGTAGCTAGAGGAGACTCTGAGGGGAATCTGCTGAACAGCGATAATAACGTTTTCACAATCTAATTTTTCCCAACACTGATAACACCTGTTTGGGGCTAAAACCACTTCACCTTATCTCGTCGATGGTAGGGCTACATTGCGGAATTTTTTTAAAACTATTTTATTTCCACCAATGGTCGCTAGAGGGCAACCTAGGTAAGAAACCTAGAGTGGCACAAAGTTGGGTCGCTGGCACAAAGTTAGAGGACTTTACGGTATTATATCATATTACTTAAAGGTACCAAAATACTTTCTGGCTGACCCTATTCCACACACCTCAAACAGGATTTTCAATTCCTTTCTAAGCAGTTGCTTTCGCCACATGAGAAACCCCATGTGCGAAATTCTAAGTCTCGACGCTTTGTGTTGTTAGTCATTGGGGGTTTTCGTGGTAACACGAGAAGGAGCGCTCTAATTGTAACACAATGTGTCATCTCGAATTAAACATAAATGAGTCGATTTTCAACTAATTTTTGAACACTCATCAAAAATAGAGGGAGATAGTAATATAATATTGATAACTGTTAATTTAATAACAAAACAAAGTTTGAGGGGGAAATGTGGTGATATTTAATCAAATAAGGGTTGAAACGTGTTGAAGAAGTGGAAATCATCAAGAACACCAGTCACCCAAGAGGAAGAATCTAGGAACGCGGTAGCGTTCCGCCCCGCGAAGCAAAGAAGTTGAGAAAACGAACGGTGCCGAGTGTATGTTTACACCGAGAAAACGTTGAACTTGATTCAACAATAATATCATTGAATCAAGTATAAAATATGCATAGAATAGCGCCAAGAATAAAAAACTAGAAACTAGTATAAAAAATGCTTAAATTATACTAAACTTGGTTTCAGTATCTTAAACTTGATTCAAGAGTATACTCCCATCTTGAACAAAGGATTCTCTATACTTAAACGAAGGATTCTCTATACTTGAATGAACGATACTAACATACTCTTAGTAAAAAAATATTTTTCACATGCCGGAATCGAACCTGGGCCTACTGATTGATAGCCAGATATCCTAACCACTAAACCAGATTTTCAAGATTCAAGATATTTATTTGCAGAAGTATTTACAGGTTAGTACTTGTAGTCATAATATTAAATTTTTACAATACCGGCCTATTGGCCTCAAATGTTTATTGGACTTAATGATATGGTTGTAATGACAGGAATATTTAAAGTTATAAATATGAAATAAAAAACATACCGTTCTATAAGAATTTTTCGAGATATGAAATTTTCAAAATTTCAAAATTCGTTTTGAACCCCTTCCCCTTGACCTAGGGTTATGAAAAGTTTCGAGGATCATTGTGGGGCTGGTCCAAACCCAGAAACCAAATTTCGTAATTTTAACTCAACGCTAACTGGGCGAAGTGGCGCGGACGGCGTACGGCGGACGGACGGATTTTGGTTTACGTTTCAAGATACGTAGATTCAGAAACTCGAATAAAAAAAACTGCAAATTCTTGACACAACGGTTCATTATCTTCTTTGTACAGATCACCCTTCTGTTTAGATCATTAGGTCTAAATGTCTGGATCCTAAATGTTAGATTAATTATTATTATGAATTATCACTAATTATTAATAATTTTATCAAGTACCTAGTGAAAATTATTATAATTTATTGTTAGGTATTAATAATTCGTATTTATTATTAATAATTATTATTATTAATTATGATTAATTAATACGATATAATTGTGAGGTTTTTAATACTACGTCGGTAATAATTTTTCTATAAGAAGTACCTACCAACAAACATTCGAAATTACCTTCATTTCCGTAGCACGAAACGCACCTCAGAACAACAAACTCGACATCACTTAAGCCATATGATGTTCCAAAGAGCTTGATAGTATGAAAATGGACCTGTATTTCAACAGTTTGATTCATGATCGTGTTGTGAGGCACAATCTTTGACAAAATTTACATAACATATGACATTTGACATAACATTTGACATAACATAACATTTGACATTTAAATAAAATTATTATAATTTATTGTTGAGCGTATAATAATTAATCTAACATTTAGACCTAGTGATCTAGAGCGTATAATTTATTGTTAAGGGGGAAGTGGACGGGCCCTTAGTATGATTCTGGGATAAGAGATGGCGTTACTGACGCATCAAAAGTTTTTGCAGTCTCATTTTGGAACCATCCAATTTATAACAGTTTGGGAAACGCAGTTTGCCTTCATACGCCCCTACAAGTTGCTGCATCAATTCATTTAATTTTTATACAAATTTAAAATTGGAAAATTTGAAAATTGCCACTTTGCCCAGTTAGCGTTGAGTTAAAATTACGAAATTTGGTTTCTGGGTTTGGACCAGCCCCACAATGATCCTCGAAACTTTTCATAACCCTAGGTCAAGGGGAAGGGGTTCAAAACGAAATTTAAAATTTCGACGATGTCATATCTCAAAATATTCAACTGAACCGTGTAATTTTTAGTTCACTTTTGAATGACCTGAAAAATTACGAATCTTTTAAGACCAATTGGATTTTTGTGCGACCAGCCGTTCGTTCACAGTCAGCGCGCAAAGGTTTAGGAAAAACACTAAACTTTCGCGTCGAAAACGGTCGTCATGTGGGTCAACCGCCAGACGCCCAGAATAAAACTACCTTCTTTCATCTTCCCGGTAAACTACAGTCTAGAAATTTTAACCGTGAGTCGGGGATAGACCACATTGCAATATTCACTCGGTTTCTCATCTGTAAAATTGTTTAAATAATACCTTTTTGTAATAATACAAATTAAATTTTGATGATGAGCTATTGACTTGAAATTTTAAAAATAGTTCAGAACTGGATCACAATGCAATATTCACTCGGTTTCTTGTCTGTAAAATTGTTTAAATAATACCTATTTGTTTAAACAAATTAAATTTTGATGATGAGCTAGATACTTGAAATTTTAAATATAGGTCAGAAATGGATGACATTTCAATATTCACTCGGTTTGTATGACATGGTATGAATATGGTATGGTATATTATTGTATGTATGATTTGGTATAGTACAATATGGTATGATAGGAAAGAAATTCGTATGATATGGTATGAGTACGGTGAGAATATGGTATGGTGCCGATTTGCAACACAGTCTGGTATAGACAGAAGGGTGATCTGCACAAGGAAGATAATAAACCGTTGTGTCAAGAATTTGCAGAGTTTTCTATATTCGAGCCCGCGGTGCCATCGCGTCTGTGTTGAAATGTATCGTGTGTCCTCAAAAGGGAAAAATCACGTAAGGCCAAGCCGGCAAAAGCGGTCGAAAACCACCTACAACGTTGCGGCAGCCCACGCAGCAAGGTAAGTAGGATGAACGTACTTACCTACCTGCGTAAAGTGGCTATAAGTAATAATATTATTACCTAGATATCTAGGATAGATACCGGGCCCCAGCTCACTCAGTTGTTCGGAGGGCTGAATTCATCTGCTGAAGTGGCTACCAAGCAGGGTTTTTTTTCTGACCTCAAAAATAAACATAGCTATAAGAGCGAATTTTCGACGAAATAACTGGATTTATGTAAAATGTGTAGTTTAGAACACCTAAATCAAATAATATTTGAATTTTACATATTATTAGTAGGTAACAATTGGATGCGTAACAAATTTTGTCTCCATTTTTTGCCGAGTAACACCTCAGCTTATAGATTTTTCAACGCTGAACACGACGGTGAAGTCAGAATTCCGACATCTCATTCCGTTATCAGATTAGAGCATATGAACCGTGAAGAACATCTCAAGTAACAACCACGTTTCTTCATCTCTAAAGTTCTCCAGTTTGAGAACGGAATAAGATATCGCAATTCCGACTTCACCTAGATAACATCTAGATAACATCCAAACAACCGAAATTCGTCACAAAATATTCAAATCTCGGGGAAAATAGGGAACAATTTTTTTAGGGGTATTTTGTTGGTTCAAAGTCGTCGAGAAGAATGCGCTGAAACCAGCAAAACAAACCGCTACTCCGTGCGACGTTTCGTTTCGGAGCTACACACCGTCAAAGTTAGGACTAATTTCCCATTCGCCTAAAGTGACGTTTCCACTGACTTGTCATTCCCCTCCCTGCTAGGGCCTCATGTGGGGTGCAAACTGGGCATGCCAGGTTATTCTGAAGCCAAATTTTATGGGGAATCCGAAAATGACCATCTCGAAAGCGTAGGGTCAGTGGCTGATGAGCTATAACGAATAGAACGGGAAAAAGCACGGACGCAGGCGAATCCAAGAGGGTCATGGGAAGGCGTTGTACTTCTTAACTATTTTTACTCAAAGCTAATTAAATTTGCTACAACATCTATCGGTTTAACGTCCTTCGTACAATACGTATTTTCAATGATTTTTAGGTCCGAAGTTGACCAAAACTTAAAATTTCACTTTTTTGAAAAATTAGCAATTTTTGAAAGGTTGTATCTCAGTAACTATTGACCCAACAGAGCTGCACTTGGTCTCATTGTGTAGCAAATCTTATCTCCTGTAAATAAGTCCGTGGTATCAATTCGCGAAAAACGCATCGTTTCAAAGTTATAGCGAAAAACCCAGAGTAAGGGCAAAAATTTCGAGGTTTTTCGAGTGCTACGAAAGAAGCGCAAGGTTTTCATTCCTGCGAAATTGGATTTAGATTTCCCTAACAGTCCCGAACAACATACCAAAAAATCAGAACTAGCCGTGCATTTGCGATGTTAGGCCTCTTTTGTGTAAGATTTGACTGTTCTAATAACAGTCTCCTCTACCTCAAAGGTTCCATTGGAAATGTCTGCAATGTTGGACGAATGGGAATAGATTCAGCTCACTCACCTTCATTACAGTCAGAAGTGCTACCTGTCAAATCTCGGACTCATCACCTTTCCTATGAATGATTGACGCAGCAGATTCACAGTCTAAAAGGGGAGATGAAAGCTGCTATCACTGACTCTTATTTTTCGTTTTACGATCGTGCTATTCATCGCAGAATTTTGGTTCTTGGCAATTTGAAATCAGGAAATTCTCAAAAATGGGGCTGGAACCAAGTTTTTTTTTAAAATTTAAAATTGTCCAAAATTATTTTTCTAAAATTTGAATTTGAAATTTTTTTCAAATTTTTTTTGATGCAGCATTTTGTTTAGGAAAACTATGAACATAACTTTTTTCAGATTGAAAATCGCTCAACCGGCTGTTGAAATATTTTGCATAAACTTTTGGTGTCTTCTCTCTCTCTCGCACACTTGTCGTCCACTTTCCCCTTAAGTCATAGGCTCTGACGCACTTGTTGGTCTCCTGCCAGCCGTCTTACGTCATACGCTCGTGCGTTTAGGCTCTGACGCACTTGTTGGTCTCCTGCCAGCCGTCTTACGTCATACGCTCGTGCGTCATAGGCTCTGACGTACTTGTTGGTCTCCTGCCAGCCGTATTACGTCATACGCTCGTGCGTCATAGGCTCTGACGTACTTGTTGGTCTCCTGCCAGCCGTCTTACGTCATACGCTCGTGCGTCATAGGCTCTGACGTACTTGTTGGTCTCCTGCCAGCCGTCTTACGTCATACGCTCGTGCGTCATAGGCTCTGACGCACTTGTTGATCTCCTGCCAGCCGTCTTACGTCATACGCTCGTGCGTCATAGGCTCTGACGCACTTGTTGGTCTCCTGCCAGCCGTCTTACGTCATACGCTCGTGCGTCATAGGCTCTGACGTACTTGTTGGCCACCGGACGGACGGTTTTTGGTTTATTATCTTCGATAATGAACCATTGGAATCGCCCAAAGAAAAATTTTTTTTAACCCCCCCTCAAAATTTGTTGGTTTACGTTTCAAGATTCAGAAAATCGAATAAAAATACCGGGAAGATGAAAACAAAGTAGTTTTTATGATGGGCGTCTGGGGGGTTGACCGACTGTTTCAGACGCGAAGTTTAGTGTTTCTCCTAAACCTTTGCGCGCTCACTGTGAACGAACGGCTGGTCGTACAAAAATCCAATTGGTCTTAAAAAATTCGTAATTTTTCAGGTCATTCAAAAGTGAACTAAAAACTACACCGTTTCATGTGAATTTTTAGAGATATGACATTGTCGAAATTTCAAAGTTCGTTTTGAACCCCTTCCCCTTGACCTAGGGTTATGAAAAGTTTCGAGGATCATTGTGGGGCTGGTCCAAACCCAGAAACCAAATTTCGTAATTTTAGCTCAACGCTAACTGGGCAAAGTGCCACGGACGGCGGACGGCGTACGGGTGACGGACGGATTTTGGTTTATTATCTTCGATAATGAACCATTGGAATCGCCCAAAGAAAAAAAATTTTTAACCCCCCCTCAAAATTTGTTGGTTTACGTTTCAAGATACGTAGATTCAGAAAATCGAATAAAAAAAAATCCGTCCGTCCGCCGTACGCCGTACGCCGTCCGCCGTACGCCGTACGCCGTCCGCCGTCCGCGCCACTTTGCCCAGTTAGCGTTGAGTTAAAATTACGAAATTTTTTTTATGGGTTTCGACCAACCCCACAATGGTCCTCGAAACTTTTCATAACCCTAGGTCAAGGGGAAGGGGTTCAAAACGAATTTTGAAATTTTGAAAATTTCATATCTCGAAAAATTCATATAGAACGGTATGTTTTTTATTTCATATTTCGATAGAGTTTGTTCCGTAGAATTTTTTAAGACCATCCGCAGCTTTGTACGACCAGCCGTTCGTTCACAATGACGGCTCAAAGATTGTGCCTCACAACCCGATCGTGAATCAAACTGTTGAAATACAGGTCCATTTTCATACTAACAAGATCTTTGGAACATCATATGGCTTAAGTGATGTCGAGTTTGTTGTTCTGAGGTGCGTTTCGTGCTACGGAAATGAAGGTAATTTCGAATGTTTGTTGGTAGGTACTTCTTTTATAGAACAATTATTACCGACGTAGTATTAAGAACCCCAGAATTATATCGTATTAATTAATCATAATTAATAATTATTATTATTAATAGTAAATACGAATTATTAATACCTAACAATAAATTATAATAATTTTCACTAGGTACTTGATAAAATTGTTAATAATTAGTGATAATTGATAATAATAATTAATCTAACATTTAGGATCTAGACATTTAGACCTAGTGATCTAGACAGAAGGGTGATCTGTACAAAGAAGATAATGAACCGTTGTGTCAAGAATTTGCAGAGTTTTTTTTTATTCGATTTTCTGAATCTACGTATCTTGAAACGTAAACCAACAAATTTTGAGGGGGGGTTAAAAAATTTTTTTCTTTGGGCGATTCTAATGGTTCATTATCGAAGATAATAAACCAAAATCCGTCCGTCCGCCGTACGCCGTCCGCCGTCCGCGCCACTTTGCCCAGTTAAAGTTGAGCTAAAATTACGAAATTTGGTTTCTGGGTTTGGACCAGCCCCACAATGATCCTCGAAACTTTTCATAACCCTAGGTCAACGGGAAGGGGTTCAAAACGAATTTTGAAAATTTGAAAATTCCATATCTCGAAAAATTCCTATGGAACGGTATTGCCTCACAACACGATCGTGAATCAAACTGTAGAAATACAGAACCATTTTCATACTAACAAGCTCTTTGGAACATCATATGGCTTAAGTGATGTCGAGTTTATTGTTCTGAGGTGCGTTTCGTGCTACGAAAATGAAGGTAATTTCAAATATTTGTTGGTAGGTACTTCTTTTATGAAAAAATTATTACCGACGTAGTATTAAAACCCCCGAATTATATCGTATTAATTAATCATAATTAATCATAATTAATAATAATTATTATTGATAATAAATACGAATTATTAATACCTAACAATTAATTATAATAATTTTCACTAGGTACTTGATAAGATTGTTAATAATTAGTGATAATTGATAATAATAATTAATCTAACATTTAGGATCTAGACATTTAGACCTAGTGATCTAGACAGAAGGGTGATCTGTACAAAGAAGATAATGAACCGTTGTGTCAAGAATTTGCAGTTTTTGGTTTATTATCTTCGATAATGAACCATTGGAATCGCCCAAAGAAAAGATTTTTTTAACCCCCCTCAAAATTTGTTGGTTTACGTTTCAAGATACGTAGATTCAGAAAATCGAATAAAAAAAAATCCGTCCGTCCGCCGTACGCCGTCCGCCATCCGCGCCACTTTGCCCAGTTAGCGTTGAGTTAAAATTACGAAATTTTGGTTTATTATCTTCGATAATGAACCATTGGAATCGCCCAAAGAAAAAAAAAATTTTAACCCCCTCTCAAAATTTGTTGGTTTACGTTTCAAGATACGTAGATTCAGAAAATCGAATAAAAAAAAATCCGTCCGTCCGCCGTACGCCGTCCGCGCCACTTTGCCCAGTTAGCGTTGAGTTAAAATTACGAAATTTTTTTATGGGTTTCTTGATAAAATTGTTAATAATTAGTGATAATTGATAATAATAATTAATCTAACATTTAGGATCTAGACATTTAGACCTAGTGATCTAGACAGAAGGGTGATCTGTACAAAGAAGATGATGAACCGTTGTGTCAAGAATTTGCAGAGTTTTTTTAATGGGTTTCGACCAACCCCACAATGGTCCTCGAAACTTTTCATAACCCTAGGTCAAGGGGAAGGGGTTCAAAACGAATTTTGAAAATTTGAAAATCTCATATCTCGAAAAATTCATATAGAACGGTATGTTTTTTATTTCATATTTAGATAGAGTTTGTTCCGTAGAATTTTTTAAGACCATCTGCAGCTGTGTACGACCAGCCGTCCGTTCACAATGACGGCTCAAAGATTGTGCCTCACAACACGATCGTGACTCAAACTGTTGAAATACAGGTCCATTTTCATACTAACAAGCTCTTTGGAACATCATATGGCTTAAGTAATGTCGAATTTGTTGTTCTGAGGTGCGTTTCGTGCTACGGAAATGAAGGTAATTTCGAATGTTTGTTGGTAGGTACTTCTTTTATAGAAAAATAATTTTTATTACCGACGTAGTATTAAAAACCCGAGAATTTTATCGTATTAATTAATCATAATTAATAATAATTATTATTATTAATAAATACGAATTATTAATACCTAACAATAAATTATGATAATTTTCACTAGGTACTTGATAAAATTGTTAATAATTAGTGATAATTGATAATAATAATTAATCTAACATTTAGGATCTAGACATTTAGACCTAGTGATCTAGACAGAAGGGTGATCTGTACAAAGAAGATAATGAACCGTTGTGTCAAGAATTTGCAGAGTTTTTTTTATTCGATTTTCTGAATCTACGTATCTTGAAACGTAAACCAACAAATTTTTAGGGGATGTTAAAAAATTTTTTTCTTTGGGCGATTCCAATGGTTCATTATCGAAGATAATAAACCAAAACCCCAGAATTATATCGTATTAATTAATCATAATTAATAATAATAAATACGAATTATTAATACCTATCAATAAATTATAATAATTTTCACTAGGTACTTGATAATATATTATAATTGTTAATAATTAGTGATAATAATTATGTTAGATTAATTATTATTATGAATTATTCATAATAATAATTAATCTAACATTTAGGATCTGGACATTTAGACCTAGTGATCTAGACAGAAGGGTGATCTGTACAAAGAAGATAATAAACCGTTGTGTCAAGAATTCGCAGAGTTTTTTGTAATGATTTTACAGCCGAGTATTGCGCAAAACGAATGATTCCATCATCATCATTTATAGACCATTCATTCATTTATATAAATTATTTATATTCCTAAATAATTTATATAAATAAATCATTTATTCGTATAAAGACCATGCCTGAGCTAGTTCCGCCTATTAACTGTGTGATCTACACAGAACAATAATTATTAACAACCATTACCAGTGTGATCTACATTAACAACCATTAACCAACATTAACAACCAATAACAACCATTAACAGTGTGATCTACACAGAAAGGTGATCTGTACAAAGAAGATAATAAACTGTTGTGTCAAGAATTTGCAGAGCTTTTAGTTTTCAAATTGCCGAATCTTTGAGAATGTGTGAGACGTGTGAATAATTCATCTGAAGATTTCAAACGTCCTCTTAGATCGATGTCAGCTATTGAAGAATTTATGAGAGACGGTCTACGTGATACAGATGTAAAATGAAGTGTTCTATGAATTAATGTTTTCTTTTTGACGTAGCAGAACCATAAATGCAGTATGAGGATAATTGTAGGCCATAGTAATGAAACAGGCTTTAGAGGCGTTTACCAGTAAGAACTTCGAATAATTATTGTAATCGTATTTTTCTACTTCATTGAATATTAACAAAATGAACGACGGCGAAATTATGTTTAGGTAATTAAAACTGGCTTTCCATTGTTTGACGTGCTGAACTGAGAAATTCTGATGCCTGTAATCTATATGGTAATCTGATGTCTACAATCTATATCTATAACATCCAGTTTGATTAACCAGAACAGTAGAGATGTCTTCAAAGCAATCAATTCGTTTTGGTATCGAATAAACTCGGTGGACGTTTGATTACATATCATTATCAGAATTCTTTCACATGGATGCATGCAAGGCCTAGATAATCATCTTCTTCCATACTTTACGACTCTGTGGAAACGTGCCAAGCGACCTACTTCTACGGAATATGTCTGCTTCAGTAATCTCACTTTACCAAGTTTATCACTTCCTTGCGACTTTTAAGCTATAAACGTTCACTTCTTCTCGTTGTTTGCCTGTAGGCTGGACTTGAGAAGTAAAGTTGGCGATAAGACTGAAACAGAGCAATTAAGGGACTCCCCTCTCCTGCTGGCCAAGTGTCTTAACAAGATATAAATGACCTTTTGGTGTTCGTTTCTGTGGAGTAATGCTTGGTTCGGGTCAATTTACCACGATTTAGTCGATAACACGGGGGGTCATTACGGGGCTCTCATCAAATCAGAACCAGCGGTTTCGAGGGTGATCCCTGATGAACCTGTAGACTCGGTTGATCTCACTTCTTCATTACCATCCGAGTACGAAAGCGTAGTTGTACTGCAATTAGCTGAGTCACTAAAAATCCCAGAAAGCGACATTGTCAAATCTCAATGTTGAAACAAATCAAAATCCTCCAAACTGTTAAAAACGCTGCAAATTCTTGACACAACGGTTTATTATCTTCTTTGTACAGATCACCCTTCTGTCTCGATTACTGAATGATAGATTAATTATTATTATGAATTATCATTAATTATTAATAATTATTATCAAGTAGTGTAAATTACTAATATTTATTGTTGGTTATTAATCATTTTTATGCTTCATTATTAATAATTAAAACCATGTGCTGTTTGAATCAGCTGGGCCAGTTTGAAAATGGACCCGACAGGCTGCCTCTCGATTCATTCTCATGTTGACAATTTTCGATCAGCTCCAACTTTGAGCCGTCATTGTGAACGAACGGCTGGTCGTACAAAGCTGCGGATGGTCTTAAAACATTCTACGGAACAAACTCTATCTAAATATGAAATAAAAAACATACCGTTTGATGGGAATTTTTCGAGTTTTGAAATTGACCTAGGGTTATGAAAAGTTTCGAGGATCATTGTGGGGTTGGTCGGAACCCGTAACAAAAATTTCGAAATTTTAGCTTACCGCTAACTGGGCCAAGTGACGCGTACGGCGGACGGACGGATTTTTTATTTTTTATTCGATTTTCTGAATCTACGTATCTACGTATGAGGGAAGACATCTCTCATGGTACATAAAAATCTCCATCGTAATAATTATTACTGTCTTTACCGTCATCCTCGTCATCCACCGTCCTTGAATGAAACAGGGGTGGATGGAGAATGACGGGAACAAAAACAAAAGATCCCACTTCAACTTAAATACATACTTCATTATTATCATCCGCTCTTTTTCATATCAATATGCCTCCAACAACATATTTTTCAATTTAGTCTTGAAGCTCATGTAAGTTTCGATCGATTGAAGATCACTTGAAAGCCCATTATAGGTACAACATGCTCTTAGGGCCGGTTCATCAATCAGCCGTATAAACCGGTGGGTAACAATTCGCCGAATAACACTGTTCGACGAATAAAATAGTAGCAGTGTTTATAACTGTTCATCCAACGAAGTTTATTGAACGAATAAGTGTTTGTCGAATAAGGTCAGAATCGATTTTTTTTATCGAGAAGGTGCTGTAACCATAGTGTTACCTTCCAGTTTCTGTGAATTCTGAGTAGATTGTTGTTTACTTTCTACGTTCGGTGGTTAGTTCGTTGCTACGAAAAAGTTTTAATTTGAAGGAAGAGAACGAGAACACCATGGACAAAGGTATGTAAATTGATGTTATCCTGGTCGAATCGCCCTGCTCCGTGTACAATTACCTACGTAATATTTCAATAAATATTCTGTTTGGCTTTATTCTAGCGAAGCGGCAGAGATCGGCAAATTTTTCAGAGGCTGATACGAAGCTATTAGTTAACTTGGCGAACCAGTTCAAGCATAGCTTCGAATCAGCCTCTGAAAAATTTGCCGATCTCTGCCACTTCGCTAGAATAAAGCCAAGCAGAATACCTATTTACTGAAATATTACGTAGGTAATTTTACACGGAGCAGGGCGACTCGACCAGGATAACATCAATTTACTTACCTTTGTCCATGGTGTTCTCGTTCTCTTCCTTCAAAATTAAAACTTATTCGCGACGAACTAACCACCAAACGAAAATAAACCACCACTTTTATCCTTGAAAATAAAAAAACGGACGCGCAAACGAACAAATCGAAAGCCAGCTCCTCGCTGCTGAAGCCGATCTTCGCATCAAATTGTTACAGGAGGAGAAGTTTAAAATGAATAAAGTTTCCAATATTCTTTCAAGCCATGATGTTTTAGTACTTTTTATTACATAATATACAAATAACCCTATACATAATAGGCATAAGCATAATTATTACATTATTTGCACTCAAAGTGCCGCCATTTTGACTCGTCTATTCGCCGAATAAAGCCTTGTTCGGAGGTTTCAACGGTCCAATAACTTTATACTCCGAATACATCCTATTCTCCCAATAACTCAACTTGATGAACAGTCATATGAGATCTATTCATCGAATACGGCTACTCGCCGAATAAGATGGCGCTATTCGTCGAATAAATGCCATTGATGAACCGGCCCTTAAACAAAAACGAATTGTGATACAGGTACGTTTCTTAATATCCTTTAATAAGTCTTCAGCTTCAATAACTTTTCAAAAGAATAGTGATATGAATATCACTATTCTTTTGAAAAGTTATTGAAGCTGAAGACTAGATATTAAGAAAAGATTGTGTCAAGCATTAGTAATTCCACACCTGTTTTATAGCTTACCAGTCATGTGTGATTTTAACTATGAAGGATGTATGGCATTGTCAGCAAATGAAGGATGTATGGCATTGTTCATTCATTGTCATTCATGAATGAAATTTGCTGACAATGACATTAATGTGTTCGGTCCAAGATGAATTATCTCGTATGATAATTCCAAGGCATTTGACACTACGAGAATACCCTACAATAACTCCATTCACTGCAATCAGTCACATGAATGCGTGACAATAACCTTGAATGGAGAGAGAGCTTAGGAGACAAATCCCGCCTCCCTCTCCCTCATCAACCACCTACATCTGCCCGCTTTCCTCTTACTCACCCACCTCCACATTTACATTCACCCACAATTTAAATTTAAGTCGTTGTGGTGAGTGGTGGAGGGGGGGGAGTTAAGGGTCAACCCCCGCCTCACTACCCTCATCAACCACCTCACCCACTTCCATGTTCACCCTCAAATTTCCACGTTCACCCTCCAATTTCAAGATTGTGGGGGGAGGGGTGGGGGTGGAGGGGAGTGTAAGGATTTAGTAATGATTAGGAGACAACTCCCGCCTCCCCTTCATCAACCACCTACATCTGCCCACTTTCATCTTACTCACCCACTTCCACGTTCACCCTCAATTACGTTCACCCTTAAATTTCAAGATCGTGAGTGGAGGAGGGTGTAAGGATTAGGAGACAACCCCCTCCTCCCGCTCCACAAACAACGAGGATTACAGAATGTCTGGTGTGTGTGTGGTGGAGGGGGGAGGGTGGTATTTTGGGTCCCTACAGAGCAGTGAATATTGGCGAAATAGTGGGATTCCTGGTGACCAAAGAATAGTCGGAAGGTGGTAGTATTAATGTTATATCACCAATTCTCCTCATTATTGCTGATACTACTGAACCCAGCGCCCGAGCCTATAAATACTCCGCGCTCGACTCCCGCTGGTCAGTCTCTTCACGCCGTTCTGTCCGTCACGTCGTTACTCTGCCCGATTTCCGATTGAATATTCTCACAAGTGTTAACTGTAACTTTGATCGTTTCAATTGTTTAAGTCGTGTGAATAAAAATAACATTTTTTAAAAACCAAGTTTTACCAGCTCCCGACTTAACTGGCGCAGTCGGTAGGACAGTCGTTAATTCTCTATCGAAAAGTGAACATTTTCGCGAGAACTGCCGTGCTTCGGTAGTGACGACATCGGTCCTACACCTCATCGGAAACAATCGACCGGAGTTTACGCGAGTGCATATCGCGCTTGGATACGTCGGCTGTACAGATCTACGGGTGAAGAGACTCCTTGGGATGACGGTAGCAGCGGCGTATTTGTAAGTACTTTAACATTGTCTTCGTACGATCGCTGTCTCCGCCTCCCTCGTAGAGGAACCCCGCCCTGGTTCCTCACTGTAGAATTAGGAGGACAACCTGCCCTGTTGACCCTCACCGTAGACTTAGGAGGACAACCTGCCCTGTTGACCCTCACCGTAACATAGGAGGACAACCTGCCCTGTTGACCCTCATCGTAAAATAGGAGGACAACCTGCCCTGTTGACCCTCATCGTAAAATAGGAGGACAACCTGCCCTGTTGCCCCTCACCGTAGACTAGGAGGACAACCCGCCCTGTTGTCACTCACCGTATAATTAAGAAGAATTACATTGAATTTTGAAACTACGAAACACATTGAATTTTGAAACTACGAAACACATTGAATTTTGAAACTACGAAGCACATTGAATTTGAAACACATTGAATCTTGAAACTACGTCGAATTTTGAAACCCTTCAAAATTGAAAAAGTTAAGTTTTGGGATTGGAGAAATCTCGTCAATCCACGCACAATGAATCCACAAGATTTTGAGCAACCTCGTGATTGCCCCCACGATCTTGACAACATCGTTGAAACCCCGGAAGTAAACGATCTATCACCGACCCTATCCCCTAATGGCCTGCCCCCAGACGCATCGAGAGGCAGATCACAATCTGTACCTGCACCACAACCCGTACTCCAGGCACCTAGAAGACACATCATCCCCGTATTCAAAACTGAATATGAAAAACTGATACCCCCTTTCAACGGAGAACCCTTAGCTTTAGCAAAATATTTAAAAGCATGCGTTTTTTGATGATCAAGATCCAGAAAGCTTTCAAAATGACTTGTTATTAAGTTCGTTTACCACCAAATTAGGTCCAAAAGTGACGGACAAACTATGTTTGAACAGCATAGAAAACTACACTGACTTAAGAGAGGCGTTACTACAGACATATAGTGACAAAAGGGACACATACACCCTCACACTAGAACTTTCGAAATTAAAGCAACACACCAACGAGGACTGTTTTCAGTTCCACGACAAGGTCTCAAACTTATTAAATTCACAGGTAGCATACCTACAAACACACTTTTCTCAGCAATCTAGGGTACTTATACCCTACATGCAGGCTTTAGCCTTGAGAGTATTCCTACATGGTTTGAATGAACCAATCGGTTCATTTATCCGTACACGAGCGCCCACGAGCCTTGGCGAGGCCTTAGCCATGCTGACGAATGACTTCAACATGAAGCCAGGAGATAGGTCACATCCGCCGTTGGGAAAGCCACCACAGCAAATACCTCGTCCCAATGTCATCAACCGTCCTCCACCTCGACCTTTTAATAACACATCCTCTTTCGCTCCTCGTTTCCCGCCTTTCCAACCCCGACCCTATAGTCAACCGTATCAATCAAACAACTCTTGGACGAAACCATTCCAGAGACCACCACAACCATTCCAAAAGCCACCACAACAGTTCCAAAGAAACCCCCAACGACCACAAAACCCCAATATTCCAAAACCCCTAAATTTCGGAAAAGGATCGACACCTTCAACCTCTAGTCGAAACCCGAATTTTCACTTACTCACACCCGACATGACTAACGAAATCCCCGACTCGGAACAAAACGACGCTCAATACGACTACGAACTTGACTATCAAAATGCCCAATTTTACCCCCCAGAATACTATCCTCAGTACTTCGGATATAACTCTGACGATCTTCAACCTTCAGAGACTGATCAAATCAACAACCAGCTGGCTAATTTCTCGATGAATCATGAAATCCCCGAACATACCGGAAATGATTTTTTAGGCCAAACCAGCCTCCCGAAGTCATCGATTTCATGATGAGCTCGACGGTCCAAACTACTTCCTTACCGTATATTATAATGCCAAATTTAAAC
Source organism: Stenodema calcarata (assembly GCA_963920205.1). Classification (NCBI taxonomy): domain Eukaryota; kingdom Metazoa; phylum Arthropoda; class Insecta; order Hemiptera; family Miridae; genus Stenodema; species Stenodema calcarata. The sequence continues at coordinate 31,467,901 of OY986056.1, read as the reverse complement.
TTGAAAATTCTAATAGACACAGGAAGCACTAGAAGCTTTATAAATCCCGAAATCGCACACAAGTACTTCTCCAAGAAAATACATGATGACTCTGGACTAGTTCGTACAGCTCATGGTGTATCTAACATTAACCACCGCACGTTAGTACCGTGTGGAGATCTATTCAAATGCCCCAGACTAAATTTACCTTTCAGTTTGTTTAAATTTCACGACAGATTCCATATGCTCTTAGGACTCGATAATTTAAAACTTCTCAAAGCTAACGTAGACTTGGATAAAAATATTTTGAAAACCCCTAAATTTTCAGTCCCCTTACTTTTCACAGATTCAATAACAAATCCCCATGCAATCAACGAATCATTCCTAATTGAAGCTAGATCAATCCAACAAATAAAAATAACAATTGCCAACATAACTAATGGCGAAGCCATTATCCCTTTTACCAAAATAAACGAAATCGAAATTCCACAATGCTTGGTTAACGTAACTAACACCTTTGCCTATGTTCATGCTACAAACCCAGCTGAACATAGCGTAATTATTTCTCTGACTACCCCAATTATTGGTGAACCTGTACTCGATAATCTTTTTGTAGAAACCGAACAAGTGACTCCTAATCACCGGAAACCCAAACTAGACCTTGGTAAACTACGATTAGACCACTTGAACGATCTCGAAAAACAAGAAGTGACAAAACTGGTGAAGGAATTCCCCGACATATTCCAATCAGACGACCAAACTTTAACATTCACCAATCAGGTAAAACACCATATTAGGACTTCAGATGAGATACCTATCTACGTAAAACCTTATAGGTACCCTAGTATATACAAAGCAGAAGTCGAATCCCAAGTCAACAAGATGCTCAAGCAGGGAATTATCCAACCCTCCAATTCTCCTTATAATGCCCCTTTGTGGGTCGTACCAAAAAAATTGGATGCTTCTGGAAAACCTAAGTTCCGCCTTTTAGTTGATTATCGAAAACTGAATGAGCGTACAATTTCTGATAAATTCCCGTTACCCAACATTACAGACTTACTAGACAAACTGGGACGTTGCCAATATTTTTCCTTTTTAGACTTAGCGAACTCATTCCACCAATTAGAACTAGACGAACCTTCAATACCGAAAACAGCGTTCTCCACTGAAAACGGTCATTATGAATTCCTTCGGATGCCGTTTGGGTTGAAGAACGCACCCCCAACATTCCAAAGGCTGATGAATAACGTGTTAAGAGGACTACAAAATGAGATATGCCTAATCTATATCGACGATATTATGATTTTCAGCTCTAGCCTAGAAGAACATATGGTACGCCTACGCGAAGTATTCAAGAGACTTCGTCATTCAAATCTCAAAATTCAGCTAGACAAACTAGAGCTTCTCAGAAAAGAAATAGGCTTCCTCGGACATGTTATAACAGCAGAAGGAGTAAAACCCAACCCCGAAAAAATAAACGCCGTACTCAAGTTCCCACTCCCTAAAACTCGTAAAGAAATAAAACAATTCCTCGGACTTTTAGGCTACTACAGGAAATTCATACCGAACTTCGCCAACTTAACCAAACCATTAACTGTCTGCTTGAAGAAGAACGCGTCCATAAAATATAACGACCTCGAATACCAAGAATGTTTCAATCATTGTAAACAGCTTCTGACAAATTCCCCTATTTTGCAATACCCAGACTTGTCAAAAGAATTTAACGTAACGACAGATGCTAGCGATGTAGCATTAGGAGCAGTACTGAGTCAGTACAATGACAAAAGGTCTGATCTCCCGATCGCATACGAAGCAGAACCCTAAACGAATCAGAAAAGAAACTTTCAACTATTGAAAAGGAGCTACTTGCAATCCTTTATGCCTTAAAAATATTCCGCCCCTACCTGTACGGACGCAAATTCACTCTGTTTACAGATCACCGACCACTCCAATGGTTATTTAATTTAAAAGACTGTTCATCCAAACTGTTCCGATGGCGCTTAAAGCTGAGCGATTACGATTTTGTAATTAAATATAAACCTGGCTCAACCAATCACGTTGCTGATGCCTTGTCCAGAATTGAATTAAATAATAACGACAGCCCCCAGCCCTCCACATCAAAATTAACCCCTGAACTCGACATTTTTAGTGACGAAGACGCTTTACGAGACCTACTGGATGAAGTCCATGGTGACGCAGAAATGCGTGACGTTATCAATGAAATCATGAACACCTATAGGCAAACAACCGCTAAACCGACTGACAGTCAGTCAATGGCTGTAAACACCCCGGAGTCAGAAACGGACACTACGGTCCATTCTAACGCTGAGGGAAACACCATCCTTACTATCCCGATTAGGCAAAGTGTTGTAAATCATGGTTTGCGTCAAATAATCCTAAAAGAAGTAACTGGAAACCCAAAACCCCCTAAAGTAACGAAATTATTTGGAAACAAAACAAGAATCACTGCGGAACTGTCAAAATCCGATTTCAAATCCAACGTAATCAATTTAGTCAAGGAATACGTAAAACCACATGTTGAGTACTCCCTATATTTTCAAAATGATGACCAAGGTGAACTCTACCAACGGTTCGCAGCCATCATGATGGAAGTTTTCAAAGAATCAGCAATTCGCATGACCAAGTATTCTAAATTCACACTAGACGTCACTGATAAAGATCAAGTTGAGGAAATCATTTCAAACTACCACGTAGGCAAAACTAACCATCGCGGAATAACTGAAACATACGAGAAAATAAAAAGAATGTATTTTTGGCCTAACCAGAAAAAATCAATTCAAAATTTCATCAACCAATGCGAAACTTGCTCGCTTGCCAAATATGACCGAATACCAATCAAACCCAAGTTCAACATAACCCCAACTGCAACCAGACCATTTGAAATAGTACACATTGACAAACTGACATTAGACGGTCATAAATTCTTAACTATTGTTGACGCATTTTCCAAATATGCCCAGGCATATTCCTTAACCTCTAACACTAGCTTAGATGTGGCAAAGAACCTTTTAACATACTTTTCCCACCATGGAATCCCGAACAAAATTGTATCAGACAACGGAGCCGAATTCGACTCCTCACTGGTCAAAGAACTTCTGGCTCTCCATAAAGTAGAGATACACTTTATCTGCAGTCAAAACCCTAATAGTAACGGCATAATTGAGCGATTTCACTCAACACTTATTGAACACATTAGACTATTCAACAACAGACAAGAGTTCTCATGCGACTCGCTGGTCGTCAAAGTTCGTTATGCCCTGATAGGCTATAATAATTCCATCCATTCTGTAACTCACCTTACCCCATTCGAAGTAGTATACGGCCACATTGAACAAGACCACCTACTTGATTTGAATCTCGAACAAAGATTAGTGAACGAGTATACGTCAAAACACAAAGAACGGTTAGCGCTACTATACTCTCAAATACACAGTCGTAGTAGTCAAATGAAAGAACAAGTTATCGACCGACTTAACGAACGCAGAGAAGATGTACCGGAACTCCCCTCAACTATCTTTGTCAAAAATAAACAGATCATGAGCAAAACGAAAAATAGATATAATAAAGAGCAAGTTCAACATATCAACCCAGAAAGCAAGACCATTGAAATCATACCCAGACACCACAACACTCAGAAAAAGGTCCATGTAGCGAACATTCGTCGGCCCAAGAAAATAATGGGATTGGTTGGAATAAGTTCAGACAGTTCAGACGACTCAGACGACCCCACCCCTTTAACTACTCACACTACTCAAAATAAACACCAAGGACCCAGGAAGTAACCATAATCATAACTTTCAGGTTGTTGATCATCGCTGTATCACGAGGCGCGGAAGTTAAGAATCTTGACCGAAGCGGAGGCGTTATCCCAATAGACATAGGACCAGCAAAATTAGAAGAAACAGAATATATTTTGTTTAAGTCGTGTGAATAAAAATAACATTTTTTAAAAACCAAGTTTTACCAGCTCCCGACTTAACTTTAATGTATCATTTTAGGGCCGGTTTCACCAACGTTTTATCAACGTTTATTTAATACTTAATATAATAATTAAATCGAAGATCTCAAGTGGTAAACAACGATGTTGAGTTTCACCATCGTCGTTTTAACCAATAAATTAACGATAAATCAATTAACGTTAACAAATTAACGTTAATAAATTAATGATCAAAAGCGATAAATCAATTATTAATATTAACCAGCCGATTTTGGCTGGTTTAAGGCATAAATCAACGATTAACCACTCTTGCCAGTTTTGTTGTGATCCGTTTCTCTATTCTATTTCATTCTTGGCACCTTGATTACTTTATTTGGAGATGAGTAGAAAATAGATTAGGGCATTTCGGTTGATGTTAGAGGATGAAACTATTATTGATGAAGATGAAGACTTCTCAATTCGACGTCCTCGATGATATCGATTTTAGGGCGATCTGCTTCCATGCTTCATTATTTTTACGTCTTGTTGAACCATCAGTTCGTTTGTGTTCTATAATATGGAAATAGTTCCGCACTATTTCCACTACCTTCTGTTTCTCATTCGCCTCAAATTTCGGTTCCCTCTTTCGATCATCTTTCCACTTTATTCCATCGAGGCTATTAGTCCTCTTCCTCGAACTTTCAAAAATCAAACAATTGACAATAAAATAACCATAAACCAAAAGTAGGAAACGCGGGAGGAACGCGTTATCAATCTTTATCACTCACAACCCCACCATCTCGGCAAGCGCACATGGATGCTATCTTTGCTAAATCGTCTTTTAAACTTAAATCGTTGATTTACACCGGTGAAACTCATTTCTCCCAATCACTGATTCAAATCTCTAGTTTGATAAATCAATGATTTGTTTTTGGGTAGCCATCTTACTGGTATTATTGTAGGGTTGAGTTGAATCAGTTTTGGCTCACTTCTAGATGTTCTTGTTATTTATTCGTTCCGACATGTTTCGCAACAACGTGTTGCCTCTTCAGCGATCTACAATGATTGGAGCGGAAATTCGGGTTACAACGATCGCTTATGCTATTTAGTAGGGACTGACTTATTCAGGGTGATTTTAGGGCGAGTTTTTTGTTCTTAGGTACTTTTCGTGCTACGGAAAGAAGGTAATTTCGAATGTTTGTTGGTAGGTACCTACTTCTTTTATGGAAAAAAGATGGCCGACATGTAGGTGAAATTAAAAACCCCAGAATTACGAGTATATCGGTACATTTTATTCATGATTAATTCATCATCTCTACCATTTAGTTTCTGCACAAAGAAGATAATGAACCGGTGTGTGCAAGAATTTTTCTTTTTAATCTTCAATTTAGAACATGGAAACATATTCGGGTGGAACGAAGGTAATGAATTGTGGCTGTGTATAAAATGTACGATACACAAATGTGGAAAAGTTCGCAGGGGCATTGCGGTATTGTCCCGTACATTTTCCCCTCACTCACCTATTGAACAGTACACACTTTTCCTGACAATGCGGAAACTAAACGGTTTTATTCACAATCAAGCCGATGGATGCTTTATCAGAAACTCGAAACGCTGGCGCTGGTGTCGCACTCCAACAAATTTCACATCCATCTCTCTCTTTCTCTCGGTCCTTTTATGTCCGTGACAGCGATACGATCATCAATATCCCCTGCCGCTCTCCAGAACATTCCTCATAGCAGCTGTAATTAGTAGCAGCGAACGTCAGGATGGGTCTGGCTGGTAGGCGAACTACGGAAAACTCCGCGAAACTTTTTATAGTAAATACTAGTATTAAACTAGGAGAAATGGGGTTTTTATAAGAAGATCGAACTATTCAATATCATTTATCAGATAACACAATAGGTGGTACATGTAGCGGTGCCAGCGAGAGCGGTAGTGAGTAGAACTATCTAGTTCTCCCGAATCTCACTAGATGGAGTGAGCTTCCTAATATAACACCTTTCCCATCAGTTCGAATTACCTTATGAAATACAAAAGAAATACATTATGAACTGAAAAATGCAACTCTTCCAACTGAACACATTTCCTTGGCTAAAACATTCCAACTAGTTATTTCGTAAAATTGTCAAAATCAAAATATCAAATTCCTCTGATAAATGCAACAGATATAAAAAGCAAATAAACGCTCTCGGGCAGAACAAATTAAATTTTACCTCATGAATTTAGCGTCTCTCGATTTCATCAAAGTGATGAGAATCGTGAATCAATACTTGTTCTCACTGACTGCAGACAAACTGTTTTGGGGGCTTTATTACTCGTCCAGAACGAGTGGTTAATTGATCAGAATCCTGAGCTAGTTTTTGAGTGGAAGGGGACTGAGCACAGAAAACCCTACTATACTACGTACAGAAGGGACACTCAGGGTGGGGGGTGGTTGCCAGCATACAGGTGGCGCGACGCGAAAATTAGATGGCCGAAACCTGAACTAAGACCCCCCGAATCCTCGCGCATGCGCCTGACACCTTGGTTACCTCCCCACTCCTACTTCGTTGCTACAACAAACCCCCGCCACCGTTCCTCAACCACCCCCCCCCCCTCCATACTCCATTTCCATCCGCCTCTCTTCCACACCCTTGGTAAATGTACGAGAAAGGATGAAATTAATACAATTAAAGCAAATGTACGGTGAAACAATATTTATTCAACAATATGGATTGAACAGTTATTACGATTCGAACATATGACATCACAGTTCGTGGATAGTTGATATCATTAATTTAATTGCATTATAATTATCTATTGTCGTCACAATGAAATTATTAGACCATCGTCAATATTGATTGACTAGTTATTACAATTCGAACATAACATATTGACATCACAGCAGGTGGATAGTTGACATCACTAATGTAATTGCATTCTAATTATCTATTGTCGTAATAATGGAATTGTTAGACCATCGTCAATATTGATTGACTAGTTATTACAATTCGAATATAACATATTGACATCGCAACTCGTGGATAGTTGATATCATTAATTTAATTGCATTATAATTATCTATTGTCGTAATAATGGAATTGTTAGACCATCGTCAATATTGATTGACTAGTTATTACAATTCGAACATAACATATTGACATCACAGCAGGTGGATAGTTGATATCACTAATGTAATTGCATTCTAATTATCTATTGTCGTAATAATGGAATTGTTAGACCATCGTCAAATTGATTGACTAGTTATTACAATTAGAATATAACATATTGACATCACAGCTCGTGGATAGTTGATATCATTAATTTAATTGCATTCTAATTATCTATTGTCGTCACAATGAAATTGTTCGACCATCGTCAATATTGATTGACTAGTTATTACAATTCGAACATATATTGACATCATAGCAGGTGGATAGTTGACATCACTAATGTAATTGCATTCTAATTATCTATTGTCGTAATAATGGAATTGTTAGACCATCGTCAATATTGATTGACTAGTTATTACAATTCGAACATATATTGACATCACAGCAGGTGGATAGTTGATATCACTAATGTAATTGCATTCTAATTATCTATTGTCGTCACAATGATCGGATGATGCCGAAGGTGCACTCCAGGAGGTCTTGATTGAGGCGACGCACCTGCAAGTCAAAGATGAGCATAAACGGTAAATCAAACATGAATAAACAGTTAAATAATATCACGTTTGTTTGATCACAAACGATCTGTCCCAACATTTGACCCAATTTTTTTGACAAAAATTCTCATCGAAATACCTGCACCGTCCCCTCAAAGTCCGTCACCGTCGCCATCCCACACTTCAGGTGAATAATACTGATTTTAGCCCTTAATACCAATTGTTCATCCCCGAAAATTCTAATTAGATCCCTATTCTGTGTGAAAAGCAAATGAAATGATATTTTTGTCTCCACTCAACCTTCCATGCCACTTTCAGTGATTTTATATATCATTTTCAGAACATGAATGTTTGAAATATTTTTATAGGCAAATCCGTTTCAGAGCATAACCATTTCATCCCTAAATTTAAAAAAATGATGTATATCTATGTGCCACTCCAGATAATATCTGTCCTTGGGTACATGATAAAAATTCCAAATTTCTCCAAAACGTTTGTACCTATTGCCAAACAAAAGGTTGAGTTCAAAATTAGCAATTTTAAAACATTTCAAGGGGGTCAAATTGGACTTTCTAGGGGTCAAAAATCGGTAAAAACGGCTAAAATTGCAATATAAAATGACTGGAAGTGTATGGAAGGGTGAGTAAAGACAGAAAAATACCATTTCACTTGTTTTTCGCACAGAATAGGGGTTAGAGATATTGGTTTTTGGGGGTAAAAATAGGTATTTATGGCTAAAAATTATTATTAATTCACCTGACGTGTGGGGTGATTAATCACGACAGAGGGACTCTATTTTTCTGAAAAAGAAGCGGGTCAAACTTGACTTTTGAGTCAAAAATCAGTAGCAGGAATACTTCTTTGAAGATTCGCTCTTATAGCCATGCTACATGACAGGAACTTTTCATTTCATCAAAAGTTGCGAATAAATGTGTAATGCTCGTCATACAATCGTAATTGGGCGTGCTATTGTTATTGTGTGTAATCACCTGTAGGTACTTCACATCAGGAAGCTCAATGCTCAAGTACTCCCAAAGGGAACGAATAGCTTTCAGCGTCCGGAGCCAGGCGTTGACGCATGGAGGGGTAAACAGCTTCTCGGTCCCTGAGGCGTTTTTCCTGACAAACTGAAGTTTCTTGAGCTGAAACAGGAAAATTCCACCAGTAGGTCAACATTATGTCATATTGTACTTCAAGTCTGATGTCCACTCGACTTGATAGTAAGAGTAGGTACTCACAAATTCTTCAGCTTTGTCCCATAGAGAGTACAGAACAGGTTGAGTTCCACTATTGGGATTAAGCGGCCCGGTACGATAGCTGGGCACACTTCCTCGGACCAACCGAAGTCTATCGCTGTCGTAAAATTGCTTTGCATCAAAGTGTCTTTGGCACAGCTTGTGTGAACGTAACGAGTCAGTTTGCCCCGATACCTCTCGCCATATTTGCAACCTGAAAATGATGGATGAACAATTTATTATTCCATGAAGTCTGAAAAAGTAGACGGTTGGTCGCCTTACAATCACCCTAACTTTACTATAATTATTCTTGACTAACTTTGGTAATTCTGAGCAATTGTCCGGTTAACCTCAATTCTTTCTATGCATTACTATACTTATGTCACTAAAAATAAATATTTAGAGTAACATAAGTGTCGGAAAAGGGAAATCCACATCACTTATTCTGCTCAGAACAAAATAATAATCAATTTAGAAAAGGTAGGTAGTATGATAAGGAAAAAGTGTAAAATGTAAGATCGCTTCCCTCCTTATCAGTTCACGTTTGCGACGTCTAATTCTGCATTTTATTGTCGTCTATTTACCTATGCCAACAACATTATATCGCAGTGTGGAGAGTATTTAAGTTGACTGGATTAGGCTCAGAATTACCTTAACTTTACTTAATAATCCCATTAAGGTTACCAGGGGCGTTGCGTCCATAAGGCCACTTGGGCCACTGCCCCGGCATCCAGAAACACAAAAAACTCGACAAAAAAAATATGCCACCCAGTTGGCATTCGAATATCGTTCCGTATACTGCACCTAGCATTTTCACGAAGTCAAAGAGTTCTCTCTCTCTCTGTCCCAACCTATGTCCAGCATGGCTGCGGCCAAGACAAGTAACTGGGAAGAAGAAGAAGAAGAACGATATTCGATCATTCTATCAGAATATATCGACAGTAATCGATGTTTTGCAATCGAAATCGAAACCTACGCTTCAGGGGCCGGGGACCGGGTATTGCCATGGCAACGGACACGACGCTTTACGAAGTGGCCTCCCTGCGCATGCTCAGTAGAGTAAAAATTCGGTAAGCCACGCCTCGTTCCGGCCCGGGGCCAAAAAAATCGTTTGTGTTCACAATCGATTCGATCGTTTCAATTCATCTTGTCATCTCGATAGTAAACTTGTGAATTCGGAGTTCGGATTCGAGTTTCCGTGACAGATTTGAATTTTTTTGTGGTAATTAAGTGCGTTATGTCCTGTCTGCGGTCTTGTGGATTGATCAATGTCAACATACATAGATAAGTACTGCAGTGGAGGTTTGTGATATTATCATAGCTCAAGCTAGAAGCAGATATTCGTTCAGGGGGCATTTGGCAGCTTCAAAACTGCTTGATACTGCAAGTTTTCCGAATTTTTCAAAATGTTTTCCAACTGAAGATTTTGAAAACACGGTCACTGCTTACTCTATCCTAGAATCTCGGAAACTTAAAACTGAATTGGTGACAATTGTTCAGAGAACCGATTTTACTCATTTCACAGGCGCAATACCATTTTTGTTGTTTTTGCACAACAATAATTTAGTTGATACCTATTCTGAAACTGAGAAACTACTAACATTATTGATTACAATTTCAATGACTTCTGCAGAAGCTGAGCGTTGTTTTTCTACCCTTAAAAGAATAAAAACGTTTATTCGATCAACTACGACCCAAGAGAGACTTAATGCTTTGACAATGTTGTCAGTAGAGAAGGAAATGATTGCTAATTTTTCTGATTTCAATAAGAAAGTTATGGAGTAGGTACTTCTCATCTCTAAAAGAACGAAGGCTGGATTTTACTTATAAATTTTAATTCCTGAGTTTTTTAATGGAATTCCTTTGTCAGTATTAGTGTCTTCATTTTACAGTTACTGTATTTATTGAGCCTAAAATGTTGAAATATTTTTACTTCGTACAATAAAGTTTGGTATTAAATACCAAATTTTGTAGTTATTTGCTTTTTTTTCGTTCGCTTAGTCATTTCATTTCTTTACCTTTACACCTAGTTCTTATTTCTTTTGTCTGCCATTAATCTCGTTAGTCTTTACTTAGTCATTTCTGTAGTACTTTGGTTCTAGTCATTACTCTAGCCATGAATAATCTAGTCACTATACTCTTCAGTCATGATGTTATGGTCCTAACTCGTGATCTCTTTCTTGTGTGCTCTGAAAGTGGTGGTGGCTACTTACCTAACGACATTACTCATATTTTTTTACGTTGTCTTCACACATTTTTGTACATACACGCAGCCACCTCCTCGTATGAAGCTATAGCTTCTGGTAATCCCGGGTAGGTACTGGTCAGAACTACTGTGAACACAGAGCTTACATTCTGACTTGCTAAGAGCTGCGGTTGATTATAATACAACCATCTCTCATAAGAAGACTCCTGTTGGAAAACATTTACAGGTATTTTGTAGAAAGAGCTGTTAATTTGTGTTCCGAATTTGGTGGCCCACCATTTTCAGAGCCCACGCACCGCTACTGAAGGTTACTATAATAGAGAATAGTGTAGGTAAATAATGTGTGCGGTGCGGGTGAGTACGGTAACCAACGAGGTACGGGGTCGGAAAGTAAACAAGCAAAAAAATGCACTGCACAATGAACGTGTACCTACTACGAACGTAATTTAACCTTCAGGCGGGCGCGGTACTAATCCTCACACGGTCGGGCGCGCCTCATCTGTGAGATTAAAAGGTTGATTTTTTTTTTCAAATTGTGGTAAAACTTACAAAACCATTTATTTAACAAGATACCGACTACTATATTTCACAACCACAAATCAAAAAGATACTGACTATGATTCACAACCATTTCTAATAGAAAAAGATACCTACTATATTTCACAACCATTTATATTTATTCGAACAAGATACCTAGTAGGTACTATATTTCTCAAGAACAATATTTTTTTACATTTTCCATTTTCTACATAGGTACGTACATAATAATGACAAGAGGAGTGTGTAAAAAAAATGTCTTATAGGTTATCAACATAAATGAAAGTAGCAGATGTAAATAATCAGAACAAAAAATACCTATCAACAAGAATGGAAACGTAGGTAGATTTTTTACATTCATACACAAAATTAGGGATTGAGAATGTTATTCTTCGTGATCAGGTTCATTTTGAGCATTGGTGAACGCGCTATAACATTTGTCACATACCATGCGTGCATGTTCCAAACAAAATACCTCTGAACATTTCAGACAGCTGTATTTTGAATAGCGAACTCTCTTCAAGTCTCTACATTGTGAACACCTCTTCCTCAGTCCTTCATGGCATGTAGGCACCTCCTGATGTTGTGGGGATGTGGGTTGAAACTGACGGAGTCTGCGATGGAGTTCAGTATGTATCCCAGATGTTTGAGTATTTCTTCTTTGAATTTGTTCTGAACACAATTCTTTGCAGAGGGCTTTCAAAAATTGTCGCTTTTTGCTGGTATTTTGATCTAAATTTGCTGTGTTGGAAAAATGTATGACTTCTGAATTGATACCAGCGACATTCAAAAGATTACCACGGGCCACCTTCGTATATTTCTAGCAACATTGTAGATGGCACACAATTTATCCACAACATCGACTCCTGATTTTGTTCCATTGTCGTCCTGAATCATTTGGGGTTTTCCAGTATCAGGATCAATTTCGTCGTCTGAATAGCAGCCACATCATCAGCATTTTGAATGTAAAAGACACTTGGAGTGAACTGTTGGGACGCTGAAGCCATATTTATCTGAAAACAGTACCTACCAAATTTTTTTATTACTCTGAAGTTGTTTTTCAAAATTATTTATTGATGCATAGCATGGACGGGCGCACTTCATCTTACAGATTATGATGACAAATAACTATCAGGACGTTCAGTAAGAACTAGGTAGATAAGTATATGAACTGTAGTAGGTGTACAAAAATGATTTATGAACAAAAAATTTGTAAATTCGTAAATAAAAAAAACTTACATGATCGGGCGCAGCTCATCTACGAGATTAAGGCGTCCTCCACGGAGACCTGAAGGCTACTGAAAATATGACAAAGGTGCCAATGTGTGGAAGGCGAGGAGAGAGGAAGCTACTAACCCCGCCGACTTCGTACTCCAAACGTACTCTTCTGCGCACAATGAAAACTAGGTACTTCATCCTATAGATTAGCCGCGCCCGCCCGAAGGTTAAAGTAGATTAAAACGAAACCATTAGAATAATTTAACAGACTCACCTCTTCTGATGGTCGGGCTTGGTCACATTCGGGTCGGGAAAGCAAAAAAAGGAAGCAGTTGGATGAGTCTTAAATCGAACGTCACATCCGATAGCGGCGCACTTAAAATTTACAACCCAACTCATCTAGAAAACGAACAACTTCAGTTAATGAAAAATACGAATTCCGTACACGAAAGCAGTATTTTCAAATTTCACGAGCCCATTACGTACGTAAGTTTTATTACTAACCTCGTCGCACGTCTGTGGATGAAATCGTAGGTATAATTACTACGTACAAGAAAATACAAATGGCGGAACGGAGTCGGACTGTCGGAGCGTCTACATGAGTTGGTGGGTGGTAGGGTGGGAGAAGACGTGCGATCGCAGCGATAAGTGAAAATTAATGCCAGAACCGTGAACTAGTACCGGTGTCCTAGGTGAGGTTTGTTCGGAGACTTCGGAATTGGGGTTGGACCATCGTCTTGCGTCTGGGTTGGCTTGTAGAGATTTTCTCCCTGTGGTTGAGACGTTTTTTCCTTGTCAGGAGAGTCTGGACCTAGGGACATCTTCTTCTTTGTTGGAGACTCCGGTTTATTCACGGGCTGTGGAGAGCTTCGGGATTTTCTGGGTTCCCTCGATTCTTGTTGGCTTTTTCTTGGTCGTAGAAATGAAGAATTTCGTCGATATTCTTTCCCATCCACTTGCACGATGTATGATCTGGGTTCCGCTAGCTTTTCAGACACCACGGCTTCCTTCCATCTATCTCCCCATCTCATATAAACCAACTGATCTGGCGTAAATTCAGGTTTTTCGCGTGCATTTTGGTCGTAGTATTCCTTTTGCTTTGTTTTCAGAAGCTCCATGCGTTTTCGTGTATCTTCGTCGAGGAATTTCGGCTTCAGTATCGCTGTAGTCACTGGAGTTGTGGTCCTTAAAATGCGCCCCATTAACAGTTCACTAGGAGAATATTGTAGGCCTGTTATAGGAGTAACGCGATACTCAAGAAGTGCTTTTGTCAACTCAGTTTTTGAGTGACTGCATTTTTTAATAAGCTTCTTGGCGATTCCCACACCCTTCTCCGATAACCCATTTGATTTTGGGTACAACGGGCTTGAAGTTCGGATCTCGAAACCCCACTCCTTGGCGAAATTCTGCAGTTCCTCGCTCTTGAAGGGATTATTGTCGCACCGTATAATCTGGGGGACTCCATGAGTGCAAAACACCCTTTTGAGTTTTTCCCCAATTTCTCTAGCTGATTTGGATTTCAGCTCAATTATATCCAACCATCTAGAAAAATAGTCTTCTACCACCAAAAAAGTAAAACCATGATATTCGCCGATGTCCATTCCAAGGATTTGAAACGGTAGTTGAGGTACATCGGTTTGGATCAATGGTTCTTTGGGTTGATTGCCCTGGAATGTTTGACAAATTTTGCACAATCCGATGTACTCAGCTATCTCGCTGGCCATTCCCGGCCAGTACATGATTGATCTCATACGGGCCACCGTTTTATTTATTCCCAGATGGGCCTGGTCGTGAACGTGATTCAACATGTGCTTACGAAGCGAACTGGGGACGACTATTTTGTCATTGTAGAAAACAATTCCTTCCTTGACGAAAAGACCATCTCGAAGGTCGAAATAAATTTTGCTCTCTGCCGGGAGTAGCTTGCGTGAAACTCCCCTCCAACCTTGATGAACCAAGTAGAGGATTTTCTTCAAGCAGTTGTCCTGTAGAGTTTCTTCCCGCAGCTTATCGATTTCCTTCTTCGGAATGGGCAAATATTCCTCAATGCAGTGAACAACGGGTGTCATGTCTACTTCTTGCCCTGTTTCTCTCAAAAAAGCTCGAGACAGCATGTCCGCCATGAACATTTGGCTGCCTGGTAAGTACTCCAGCTTGAATTTGTACCTGAGCGTGAATAGTTGCATCCGCTGAAGTCTAGGCGTGTTCTTGTAAATATCATTTTCTATGATTTTCAGTAGTGGTTTATGATCCGTGAAAATAGTGACATCCGGGTGACCGTAAATGTATCGATGCCATCGTTTCAATGACATACACACGCTCGCCATTTCTTTTTCGATCTGCGCATAGTTGATTTCAGCCGGCGTCAAACTGCGGCTCGCAAAAGCGACTGGCTGTCCTTTTTGTAGTAAGCAGCAGCCCATTCCGTCTTTTGAGCTGTCACACTGCACCTGAATAGGATGCTTCGGGTCAAAAGTCTTCAGTGTTGGGGCAGCTGAGACAAGTTTCTTCAAATTTTCGAAGGATGTTTGCTGAAGATTAGTCCAATTCCATGGGGCCTTTTTCTTGAGCAAAATCCGCAAATTCGCTGTGACCTTCGAAAATGAAGGAATAAATTTATTAATAAAATTCACAGCCCCCAAGAACCGCTGAAGTTCACGAACACACGTCGGAGTTGGCATTCCTGTGATGGCCCTTACTCTTTCATCATCTGGGCAAATACCAGCACTTGAAAAAATCAATCCCAGGTATTTAACCTCCTCCTGCTTATACTGGAGTTTTTTAGGGTTAAATTTGATATTATTTTCCCGGGCTTTTTTCAACACAGCTTCTACATTCCTGTCGTGTTCCTCTTCCGAAGAGCCTGTCACAATAATGTCATCAAACATGACTTGAACTCCCTGTGTGTCCCCGAAAATTTTGGTGTTTTCCCGGTGAAAAATCTCGGGAATGCAGCTCAAACCATAAGGGGTACGTTTGTAACAATACCTTCCGAATGGAGTGTTCATTGTGCATAACTTTTTTGATTCTTCTGAGAGAGGATATTGATGGAATCCCTCTTTGTAATCAAATGTAGAGTAGAACCTTTTCCCATCCAAATTGGTTGACAATTCCTCCTGGGTTGGGATGTAAAAGTGTTCCCTCTTTATGTACCTGTTCAAAGGTATCGGGTTTAGGCACAACCTCACTGAGTTGTCTTTTTTCTCAATTATCACAATATCGTGAACCCAATCTGTCGGGCTATCAATTTTCTCTATTATGTCTAAGCTTTCTAAACGTTCCAACTCTTTTTTGAGCTTTCTTTTTACCATTTCGGGTAACCTGCGCGCAGAACGCACCACCGGGATAGCATCCTCTCTTAGGGTGATTTTAATTTCCACTGGCACTTTACCAATTCCAGTAAACAGATCGATATTCTTCTTAATGAACTCGCTTTTCTGTTTCTCCCTTCGATTAACTATTCAGTTAAATACTGGTCAAAAGGCTTGTTAGGAGAGTGCCTTATTTTTTGGAACTTATACCCTTCAACTGCTGTGTTTACAGCAGGAATACAGTGTTTATCGAAATGCGTAAGTACCTGTGCAAGGGTCTCCTTCGGAGTGTCAAAGGTCTGGTGAATATCCACTGCTTCGTCTCCCATGTGAGTGAGAAGGATTGCAATTTTTTGGGGCTCTTTAGCGGAATTTTTTCCCGAAGCTTCCATATTCAGTTCGAACACCGCTTTCCATTTAGGCCATTTTACGGAAATGGTATGGTCAAATTTCAAAGGAGGGATTTTAAAAAGGCTTCCTGTTGGTGTGTCGGTGTCCATGGTCTCTGGAGTCGTCGTCTGCGCGATTCGCGAGTGCGAAAATCGGGAATATCGTCGTCTAATCCGTCAATCGAGCGAACCGAATCGTCACTATCACTCGCGCGCACTATTCCGGCCACTTTTACACCTGACACCATATAGTAAATACTAGTATTAAACTAGGAGAAATGGGGTTTTTATAAGAAGATCGAACTATTCAATATCATTTATCAGATAACACAATAGGTGGTACATGTAGCGGTGCCAGCGAGAGCGGTAGTGAGTAGAACTATCTAGTTCTCCCGAATCTCACTAGATGGAGTGAGCTTCCTAATATAACACTTTTCAGCGTCTCTTGAATGATAACTCATTCCTAAATAATTTTTTCGTTGTCAATCGTGGGATAGTGATTACTCTAAGAACTATTTCAAAAGGTGTTAGGCGTGAGTGGGTCGGAATGTGACGGAAATCGTATGAATCAAATAGTTAGACTTACCCACAGCAGTAGTCGACAGCGATGTACATATACACACTTAACACGTATTCAACAACAATATGAAACGGAAGGATTCGAATAAAAGATGGTAAACGAGTTTAGAGTAAAGATTGAGAGTATATTCGGAAAGAACACAACCAGTAGGTTAGAACATACGAGAACAAGTGAAGTAAGTGGCACAGATCAGAGCAAGTCAAGGCAGTAATACCAACGTATCAAAAGTCCCAATGCTATCGTAATCTCATGTTTCAGATGTTTTGTTACTCTCTATATCACAATAACGGATGTAATATAGTATATTATTATTGTATAAAATATTTACGAGTTTATCAGGTAATATATTGCTCTGAAGGAGCCAGAACAGAGAAAATCTTATTCTCACACAAAGAGAATTCAAATAATAGTTTTTGGATGCTCCGATAGAAGCGCTAATGTACCTAGAGGTTTTTCATCGAAGAAACCTAGTTTCCAATAGTGATAAATGATGCCCAAATTACACGCACCTTCATTTCAATGTAAGGCTTACCATGTGATTGGCTTTTCATGGGACTCACCTTCTGGAAACGCATTAAATCAAATTCAAGTCCTTTATTAAATAAATTTTGTATTTTTTATCGATTATTTAATACCGATTGTTCGGTCACATCGACTATTAGCTTACGCTTAATCATTTGATATTGTAATCGATTATTTGGTTCCGATGTTGCATCTCCAATAGGAATGTTGTCGACCGATGCTTTCGCAAGGCATCCAGCAACTTCATCGTTGAACTATCCAACCTCACAATGCACCACAAATCAAAACAAATAACGAAACGTAAACAAATCGGGGGAGGCTCACTGTGACCAACCCCTCAAAACGATGCTGAGAGCACCTGCGCGCCCCTATCAGCCGCTGTATCAATTACAACCCTGTCCGACCTCGATGAGCGGGAAAAGTTCAAATTCGCCATTCTTCAGTTCGATCTGGTAGTTGAACAAACATTTTCTCGTTTGAAATTACTCGTTTGATTACTAGACTTACATGTCTTGTAATGAGTCACCAATTTACGATTTTTGACCATCAAAAATTTAAGATATTCTGAACTATCGGAATTTTATCTTGAATTATCTCGATTTATCCATTATAATAGTAGCAATATTTGATTGGCATAACATAATAGTAGTACGTTTTATTAAACTCAGCCCGGAAAACGGATTCCATTTAAGGAAGTGGTGTCACATTTGCATTTACGTGGCGCTTGATCCACTACATCCTCCCACTTATCCGACATTGTTCTTAGGGCCGATCTTGTCTCGTGTATCAGCTTTCAAAGGGCCTCAAGAGGTGAAAAAGGCGATTCGCCTTTTCACATGGTTCACGTTCCTCCATATTCACATCCCCTTCGGCTTCGAAGATGCCCTACCGTTTTCGTTGGTACTAAACGATATTTCCTATATTGAAATTCAATTTCCTCCTGAAATATGACCCTCCCCGTTTTTCCAATAAGTTTGGCTCCTCCGATATATTTCCCCGTGCCAAGCCCTCTATTTCGAAGGAGGAATAGCCCACCTATATTACTAGGATCACACTCGTGTACGGTAACCTAGGGAACCTAAGTCGTAAGGTAGTACTTGCGAGTCCCGAGCATTTCCGTCGTGTCCGCATTAGCAACTAATGGCCGTTAAAGAAAGTTAATCGACTATATTACACTTCAATCGAATGGATCATTGGTTTTCAACGGGCAAAGTATAAAGAAAAAAAAAACTACCGTCATGCAGCATGGCTGTAAGAGCGAATTTTCGAAAACAACCGGTTTTAGGTAAAATGTCTGCATTTATAAACAATTTTGTATCCTTTTGCGGAGTAACACCTCAGTTTATAGAGGTTTCAACGCTGAACACGATGGTGAAGTCAGAATGGTAATATCTCATACCGTTATCAGATTAGTGCAGATAAGCCCTGAAGAACGTCTCAAGTGACAACCACATTTCTTCACCTTCAAAGTGCTCCAGTTTGAGAACGGAACAAGATATTGCAATTCTGATGTCACCATCATGTTGATGAGCGTAAAGAAACCTTTAAAATGAGGTGTCAGTTGTCAAACTGTTTCATTTTAGGAATTTATGGGTAATCCCCCCCCCCCACCCCAACCCTCAAACCCCCCTCAGCTTATAGATTTTTCAATCTTTAAATGAACACGATGGTGTTGTCGGTATTTCAACGCTAAACACGATATCTCATTCCGTTATCAGATTAGAGCTGATCTCATTCCGTTATCAGATTAGAGTTGATGAAGAACATCAAGAATCAAAAACCCATGAAGAACCATAAAGCATTAAAAAACCCTTTAAAATGAGGTGGCATTTGTTACACCGTTTTATTTTGGGAATTGATGGGTAATCCTCCCCCCCCCCTAAAGCTCACAAAAATCCCCTCTTAGAGTGGCCCGAACCTGCCCATCTACGAACTTAGCCTTTCGATTGCCAGGACAGATTTTTTGTGCAAATTTGAACTTTTTTATCTTCTTGAACTTTTGCTTGTTCCTCCAACTATATTAATCAAAATAGTGGAATAGTATTGTATTACAACAATAACTGTTCAGATGTTGTCACAAATGAAAAAATAATGTCTAATGCGAATTGTTTAGCGAGTGAGTTATCCTTTGAGGGCTTGCGATTTAGAATAATAAGCATTTATCGTTCACCAAGTTCTACTGAACTGGAGGAGTTCTTGGATGCATTGTCGACCGTTGTTGTTCGAAAAGAAAGTATAGATATTGAGTTAATTGTTGGTGACATAAATATTGATATCGGAGAGGAATCGAAAAATGAAAACATCAAGGCTTTATATCTCAACAGGCTTGCCGAATTGGGGTTTTTTTCGCGTGTGAACAATTTTACAAGAATTGAAAAGGATAGTCACGCATGTCTGGATCACGTATTCATGCGCAAACGCAATTGCATTTTAGCCAAAGAAACAGGCATCGTTTGGAAATCCTCAATAATAAAATTGTTTCTCGTGTCGACCATGTTAAGTTAAATGCAGCACTTGCTAAAGAAACTTGGTCCCCAGTATTGGAGTGTAATGAGGTTGATCCAGCGGCCAATTCATTTCATAGAATACTATCGATGCATATTGATAACCATAGTATGGTCTTTCACCAGTCGCATAAATTGACAGCCCTTAAACCATGGATGACTCCGGGACTATTACTCAGCGTTAGGACGAAGGAAAAGCTGTCGAGAAAAGTACGGAATGCCCCCTTTAACACAAAACTGAATAACTATCTAAAAACATATAGGAATAAATTGACAGAAATGATTAGAGCAGCCAAAAATAATTATTATGGAGACCGGATAAACGGAGCAAGTGGTAATATGAGGCTCATTTGGAATACTATTAATGAAGCAGCTAACAGAAAAAAAAGTATGCATTCTATTGGTTCTATAGAAGTGAACGGGAAATATATTGACGCTAAAAATAATTTGGAAGAAGTAGCAAATGCCTTCAATGAGCACTTTTCTACTATTGGTTCTAAAATAGCTAATCCTCTAGGGGCCGTCTCCATAGCAAAGAATAGTGAAATTCCTTGCATTACTGGATCTTTTAAACAAGTTACTATAGATGAAGTAGAAAGAATAATCAGCGACTTGAGAGGGATGTCTGCTCCGGGGTTCGATGGGGTTACGGTTCAGACTCTGAAAAATGCCAAATCATTCATATCCAGGCCTTTGTGTCATCTAATTAATCTTAGTTTTTCTCGTGGTATTTTCCCTCAGATCTATAAGTCTGCAATCGTCACGCCATTGTTCAAAGGAGGTAATCCGAAAACATTGGGAAATTACCGACCGATTTCTCTGCTGTCGAATATATCGAAAATAATAGAAAAGGCCCTCAAAATATATTTCGTAGAATTTCTAGAGGAAAATAAATTGTTGAATGATCACCAGTATGGTTTTAGACCAGGTAGAAGTACTCAGGACGCAATTGTGTATTTAGTTGAGAAAGTTGTTGCTAATCTCGATGTTGGAACTAAGACCTTAGTAGTGTTTCAAGACCTCACCAAAGCTTTTGATACGGTCTCCCACTCCAAACTTGTTAACGTATTATTAAGAATGAACTCCCATCCCACCTTTGTTAACTGGATAT
Source organism: Stenodema calcarata (assembly GCA_963920205.1). Lineage (NCBI taxonomy): Eukaryota > Metazoa > Arthropoda > Insecta > Hemiptera > Miridae > Stenodema > Stenodema calcarata. Next base: position 31,446,723 of record OY986056.1, on the reverse strand, counting down.
CTAGTTACCTAAATAACCGCGAACAAAGGGTAAGAATTCAAAATTCTCTGAGTGGCAAGTGTTCCTTTGGTTATGGAATTCCGCAGGGAACCGTGTTGGGTCCCCTCCTCTTTTTGTGTTATATCAATGATATATTTGGTATTGACGCAGGGGGTGTAGTGACATCTTTTGCGGATGATACGGCAGTCATTATTAGTGGAGAAAACTGGGATGAGGTAGTGCAAAAGGCGACGGATGGATTACGTGCTCTTCAGTTGTGGTTTAGAAAGATGGGCCTGAAACTCAATTATAATAAAACAAAATTCATTGCGTTTGCAACAAGAACTGGTTTGGTACCGTCAATTGGTAGCTTAAAATGCCATGTTAGTGAGAATTGTAATGAATGTGATTGTCCAACCATTGTTCAAACGACACAAACTACATATTTGGGAGTCAGAATTGATCAATGCATGTTGTGGGATTACCATCTGTCATTTCTCAATACGAAACTGCGTAGGTTATTACCTGTTTGTTTTGCAGTTCGTGGCTTCATGTCAAATAAAGTTAAGAGAATTTTATATTTGGCTTTAGCGCAATCATTACTAGTTTACGGTATAGTTGCTTGGGGATCAGCGTATCGAACAAGGTCTCAGTTGCTCTATGTAACTCAAAAATGCTTATTGAAAATTCTGTTAAGAAAGCCTATTGATTTTCCGTCAGTGGAGGTCTTTCGTGAGATGAAATTTCATGAATTGTTCGAACAGACAACATTAATATATATCGGATTTGATCCTTTATGCAGATTAGGGAGGAAGGAAATGAAATGAAAACAAGGCATTTAGAGCACAGTGATCGTAAAGGTTGTTATATTGAACAAAACTGCACTCTTCGAAAGGCACCACTCGACTCCCTCTTCGGAAGGAGACCCTTCCTCATATCCCCTACTCCGCCTGTTATAACCAACTTGGATATTTGGAGAGGAGGGGCGCGTTCCCTTCCGTCTCCTTCAATATTTCGTCTTGGGGCGTAGCATGCGAGTCAATCGTGAACTAATATGTCCCATGCCGTAGAGCCATCAAATGTCAAGCATTTAGTTGAAATGGGCTCATTAGGGTGGTAGATACCGATATATATATATTCAAAATGTATCTCTCTGGCCATTTCTCAATTTCTGACAATAACACAAGATCATCCGATAGACTTACTTTGCCTTTGCCTCGTCGATATACTTCGCTTGGACAAAGATTTTTCACTTATTATGGTGTCAATTTATTCAACACTCTGTCTCCAACTATATTCAAGTTGCCTATGTCACTGGCCATATTTAAGAGGAAACTAAAAGAACTCTATAAAGCACGGTTAGGGAGCAATTGTATTTGAAAGTGTTTTTATTTTTAAGAGTTTATTTTTGTTTGTTTTATTCCTAATAGAAGATATAAGAAATTACTTTATACTTTCGTACGTGAAAGATTACTTTCAGGGAGTTGTAGTGTTTAGTTGTACTTGTAGATGTAAAACAAAATTTTGTATTTCATGAATAAACGCATTTACAAAAAAAAAAAAAAAAAATTCTATCGAGAGTTATCGTCTGGAATGACGCATACCTACGTAAACATAAACATATGTATATAGAAATACGTACATATAATTTTTGGCAGTTTATTCAGGATGGTTTGAAACGGATTTTGGTATAAAGAGTTTTCGGAAGTTTTCGAGTTATAAAAATTTTGGACCGAGAACAATAGCTTCCTTTTCTTCAAAAATTCGCTAAAAGGCAGGGAAACATGTTTATCGAACGTAAAAGAGAATTGTGAATTATTGTGATTTTCGTCAAATCAGATGTACGAGTAGAATAATGTTTTAATAATTTGGAAGCACAAATGAATTGGGAGAAAAGCCTTAACATTGAAAATTCACACTCGTGTATCGGACAGCAACATTGATCGTTGTCAGAATCACGAGTGTGAATTTTCAATGTTAAGGCTTTTCCTCCGAATTCCTTCGTGCTTACAAATTATTTTAACAGTTCTACAGATAATATCTACATATTAAGTACAACGATAAAAATGGTTTATGGGTATTGCAAATCACGTTCATGGAATGTATTCGTGGTCTTCAAATTGTAGATTGCTGACGACGCAGTCAAAGGTTTTGCCTTCGGGGTATAGGATCCCCACGTTCCCTTTTTACGACTCAACCTATCTGTACATTCATAGAGTCCACTAACAACGCTATCGCGTTCTTTGTCCGATTTCATAGTTTTTGACAAATGGGAAGGTCTGTTTGCGAGCGCCTCAGTACTGCCAGGGAAGTGGAACTTGGAAAACAGTATATTCTGTGGCGTAATCCATTTGGTCATTCGGGCTCCCAACGCCCATTCGTTTCGTCTTCATCTTTATTTTATGATTCCCGCTGACTCCCCAGGCCCATTTGCCTCTATCCCGTCCCAACGAAACAGCCGAGCGTATATTGTTATACATAAATCCTGTTTTCAGGCCACCACTGTAGTGGACTATCCATGTACGTCGACCATTGTTTGGAGTGAGTTCTACTATCCTCTGCGAACACCTCTGCTACCCTACAAACTTTGTTTTCCCTTATAAAATGAGATTGCCTGAATTACAGTTCTGATGTCTTTTGTCTTCTTGAACACACCAAGACGGCGAACCTCCCAGAAGATTGAGCTCCTGAGTAATGATACTCAACAACTAGCTGTAGTGAAGTAGAAGGCATTAATTTTCCCTCCTCGTAAATTTTTCATTTAAATGATACCTCTTAAGCTTCAATGTTGCATTGGAATCCCAATTCTTCAATTTCAACTTCCAACATTTTGAAGGGCGTGAATATGTGATGACAAACTCGACGTATGTTTCAAAGGCCGTTAACCGGTAGCATTCCCAAAGCCAACAAGAAAGATGCCGAACACTTGTTTTTGGCGCTTTTTAGCGCTGCTTGCGGCTTCCCAGAGATGGGTTTCATAGGAAAATCGTTTCATTTGAAACCACCCTCAACATGATGAGGGAATTTCCTTGCACGATGAAAGAAGTAACCCTGTGTGTTTTTGTAAGAATACTCAACCATCATGACTCTTCCTCTTCAAACTCTCCAGACGAATGTTAAGGGGCTATATCTCGTCGTCTTAGATAAAACTTCCGCACCAACGTTTAGCCGGCATATTGATCCCAAAAAATGAGGCCAGATTTACATGAGCCCAGAAGTTACATTATGGCTCTTTGCATTACCCGTTGGCTTCCCACGATGCTCGAGTAACGCAACGGTGGATCTTCTGATTTATCTCATTACTTTTGTATCTAATTGTCTCAGGGTTGAAAGCACTCGCGGGTGATTTAGGTATATCCATAATTCTCTTTACTCTCGTCCTAAGGGTCTTGTTATTTCTTTCAGAGCCGACGCTACGTTCTTTACAATTATTTGCTACCTAATCTCACCTACACCAATATAAGTGGCGTGATTGGCAATTATTCTATACGTTACAATTCATGTTCTATTTACGTTCGTCTAGGAGTGAAACGATAATAATAATTATTAGTACTTGAATGGAAACCAGACCCAAGCTAATGGTTCGTTATTTTCGAGAATGGTAAGGATCCGATGCTGGGCAGGTTCCAGTTAGAGCCGTGGAGTGAGTACCAAACAATACCAACTGTTACAGCCTCCAACAACACCCTGCAAATTCTTTTTTTTTTTTTTTTTTTAACAATAGTAACTTTATTGTGTTAGACACTATTTAGTGTGATTACGCAGATATATAATAACAAAAATCACATGGTACATGAGGCAGTAGTCCTCACCCAATGGTGGGCTAAAGCATTAACTTAGATTTTTATGTGCAAACCTTACAGCACCGAATTTGTGTGTGATGATGTCAACAATAAATAAGAATGAAATTAAAATGAATATTAAGATTGATAGGTATGAAGAGGAACGATTTGATTAGTTACAGAACTTGCGGGCCGCTCAGGTAAGTCTACTAGAGTCAAGGTGGTGTGCGAGGATTTTTGAGATCACTATGCCATTTTCGCTTGAGCCTGCGTTGATTTCTTGGTATTCGAATTTCTTCGGCGATCGTGGCGACTAGTTGGTTGCGATGGTGGTGCATGCGGTTGGCAATATCGTTGTAGGCTTTGGACAAGATGTCGGTGACAATTGGTATGTTCAAATCCGAATGTAGGGTTGAGTTCCGTACAAACCAGGGGGCATTCGTCAGCAGGCGTAAGATTCGGCTTTGGAGCACTTGCAGCCTTTTAATTTGGGTATTGGATGCAGAACACCATATTTCACAGGCGTACTGCCAGATTGGCCGAAGTAGGGTGAGGTATAGGAGGCGCTTGATGTGGAGGGAAATAACTTCGCTGGTTAACAAGTATTTCAACTTTGTTATTTTCCCACGAATATTGCCAACGATTGTACTGATGTGGGATCTCCAACATAGTCTGCAGTCCAGAGTGACCCCAAGATATCTGACGCTATCTTCTCTGGTTACCTGTTCACCGTTGAGTATCAAGGGAGGAATCAAAACATTCCTGTTGTATGTGAAACATACCATGGTTGTCTTAGAGGCGTTCATTAGTAGTTTCCATTTTAGTGTCCATTGGGAAAGTGCATCTGTGTACTCTTGTAGTATCTCGTGGGCACTCTCTCCTGTGGGCCGTCGTACCAGGACGGCTTGGTCATCCGCAAAGTGAGCTGTGAAAACTGAAGGATTACGTGGGTAGTCGTGGGTGTAGAAAATGTACAATAGTGGACCCAGTATGCTTCCTTGTGGGACTCCTGCCTGGATACTGTAGGATTTGGAGATGGCTGATTGATATTTAACTGCGTAAGTTCGTTTGTGAAGATATGATTGAATTATTCTATAGTAAGTGTCGGGTAGCAGTGGTTTAAGTTTCAAAAGTAGACCTTTGTGCCATACTCGGTCGAAGGCTTTCTCTGTATCCAGGAAGAGCCCCAAACAAACTCCCTTGTTTTCATAGGTTGCGAGGATTTCATCTACGACTCTATGTAGCTGCAGTGGGCTGGAGTGTTCCGTTCGAAAGCCAAATTGTTCATTTGGTAGTAGGGGTTCGAGAAAGCGCATCAGTTCTGGCAGCAACAACCTTTCAAATGTTTTGGCGAGTATTGGAAGCAAACTGATCGGTCTATAACTTTTTATGTCCCTAGACGGTTTTCCCTTCTTTTTTATCATGATCACATGAGCGAATTTCCATTTGGCGGGGAAGTAGGTTAGTCTTAGTATCGCATTGTAGATATTAGTTAAGAGCACCATTGGTTTGCGAGGTAGGTTAATTAGGAGATTTCTAGTAATGCCATCGAACCCTGGGGCTTTTCTAGAGGGGGAACTCTTGATGACCTCTTTGATTTGATAGGGCCGGAAAAACTTACTAAAGGGAGTCAGCAGTAGAGGAATATTTAATTCATCATCAATTTTGGCGTCGAATTCAGGGTCTCCAAGTTGATGAGGGACGAATTGCGTTGATAATTCCTTGGCAAACGCATTTGCTTTCTCATTTGGTGTGCAGAGCCACCTGTTGTCACAATAGAGAGGAGGGAGACCGACTGGTTCTTTTGTGACATACTTTGTTTTTTTCCATAGAGAACCGACCTCGGCGTTTAATTTTTCTAGTTTCGACCATTTGCGATTACTCCTTTCATCTGACAGGGCTTTTTTCAGTTCTTCGGTCGCTCTATTGTAGGCTCTCTTGTGATTTGGGTACCTGGTCGTATACCAAAGCGTTCGTGCTTGTTTCTTAACCTGGTGGAGGTCAGAGATGTGTGGCCTTATGATATAAGCTTGGGGATTGTTGGAAGGTTTGTGACGAGAACTTGCCAGGTTAGCTGCGAATTGAATAGTGTGAGTTAACGTTGAAACCGCCTTATCTATGTCCGCGGGGGTTCGCAGGGGTAACTGGAGGTTCGTTGCGATCTGGAGGGTCTCTGAGTAGACCTCCCAGTTGAAAGGGTGATTGATTAAGACCCTTGGAGGTGTATGTACTTGGTGTGTGCTACCGAACAGGGTCTTCACTGGGTAGTGGTCAGAGGACAAGTCTGGTATCACCTCTGGCTGGGAGCAGAGATTACCAACATTCTTCCCCAAGTAGAAGTCGAGCACGTCTGGTGTTATGTTACGTCTGTCGGGGTAATAAGTGGGCTCAATGGGGTGGTAAACCTCTAGCCCATACCTATGTGTCATTTGAGCGAGAATCACTCCACGAGGATTAGACAGGTTTGAGCCAAATTGTCGATGTTTGGAGTTGAAGTCACCTCCGACTAGGAAACTAGTACCTAACTCGTGAATTAGTCCCAAGAAGTCACTATGTCGAAGGGTGTTTCTCGGAGCTGAGTAAAAGGAGGCGATCTGGAATGATATTTTGTCGACCATAACAGATATACGGGCTACTTGCATGTTATCTTCTTGGATTATTGGTAGCTCACAATGTGCTACTGTGTTTTTGATTAGAATGAGTGATCCAGCTTCACTATTACCGCTAGGATGGTCAGCACGGTAACAGCGGTAGTTTTCAAGATGGAAAGGTCGATTTGAAGACAGCTTAGTCTCTGTAGCTAGCATAATGTCTATTTGATGCCCGTGAAGGAACATTTCAAGTTCTAGGTGTTTGTTGGAGATACCGCGGGTATTCCAAGTGCAGATATTAAGGCTTCTGTGTTCAGTTTCATCCATCTAAATTGAGTAGCTTGGGGATAATTTGCGCGAGCGTCTGGACCAGAGGTTGGATAATTTGTATCAGACTTTCTATTTTTTTGACCAGTATCGTGATACTTGAGTGTTCGGGGGGTGAAGACTGACTGCTAGAGCTTGTCGGATTTTTAAGGAGAGCTTGTGCGTACGTATTTGGGTTAGTATGCTGCATGTAGGTAGCGGGTGCCGCTCTGTTCACGATTGGTTCTGGCTTGTTGATGCTTGAGTGACGAACGGTTTGTGCTATAGACTGGGGTATTTTGGTTTTCTGTAACCTGACATGAATTGGACAACCTTTATAGTTAGCAGTGTGATCTCCACCGCAATTTGTGCAGATTGGTTTATCGCTAGGAGGTTTCGTACATTGGATGGTTGCGTGCTGTCCATCGCATTTGACGCATCGGGGCCGAAGATGACAGAAATTTTTACTATGGCCAAATTCTTGGCAATTTAAGCATTGGATTACTGTGCGTTTAGGTCGTGGGGGTTCCACTTTAATAACCGCATAGTAAAGGCGATCGAGTTGAAATATTTCCGAGTTTTTGGGATGAGGTGCCAGATCAACAAAAAATAACGGTAAAGGAGTCTTTGAGACAGGGTGTAGAACTGGAGTAACTTGTCTAGGTTCATAACCAATCTTTTTAAGTTCGTTTGATATGATGTTTACATCACAAGATTGATGTAATCCACGTCTAACTACGCGAAAAGCTCGTTCCGAATTGGGTTGGTACGTATAGTAAAGGGCCTTGTTTTCTGCTAAGTATCGTACCATCTTTCTGTACCCTTCTGGCGTTTGAAAAGTGAATTTAACTTTATCAGACGTGCTAGAGTGTTTGAACTCTCCGAGTTCGAGTGGGCAGATCGCTTCTAATAACTTGTTGATATTGGTTATATTACGGACGAAGATTGGAGGTGGCTTAGGAATCTGGTCTTGATTACTGTTTGAAGTTTGACCCTGCTCACCGTTGGATGGTAGATTAGTTAGTGGTGCAAAAGAATTTGATAGCGGTATGTTTACATTAGCGGGAGTCGTGCATTTCTTACGCTTGGCGGGTCGTCCGGTTTCACCAAACGGGGAGTCGTCCTCACCTTCAGGTTCCTGAACTTCCATTTCAGATAAGGCCGTTAAACAATACGAGATAGCAACACTAGATGTTCACTCACCGAGCTTCTTGACACACTGATTTATCATCTTCTTTGTGCAAGTCATCCTTCTGTCTAGAATCTAGACTCTAGATCACTAAATTATTAGAATTTTGGTTCAAGTTCTAAACTTATTAGTTTATCCCTGGTAGTAAATCTCATATGATTTAGTCACGTGTGTTTATGTTAAATAAAAATCTGTGCCTTTTCCGTTCTAAAACTCAAACGAGTAATTTCATTTCTCAATATAATTATAATAGGTTATTTTGCCCAGCGACAATTTTGATCGAGTATCAAAATTAATAACGATGAACAGCTCTGTCAAGATAGAACCTTTAGGACGAAACAATTTCGACACATGGAGGATCCATATGGAGGCACTCTTAATCAAGACCGGTGGATGGGACTACGTGACCGGACAAATCAAGAAACCAACCGAGGCTGAAGTGGTCTCCGGAACCGTTGGAGATGCTGATGGGTCTGCAGCAGCAGCCAAGCAATGGTCAGCTGAGGATCTCAAAGCCAGGTCTGATTTGATTTTATCCATAAGTCCATCCGAGTTAAAGTTGATTAAGGGATGCCGGACATCCAACGAAGTATGGACGAAACTCCACGAAGTGTTCCAGTCCAAAGGGCCTGCTAGAAAAGCGACACTTTTGAAGAGACTGATTTTGCATAGGATGAGAATCGGGGACGATGTTAGAGATCACGTGTCAACATTTTTCGAAACTGTCGACAAATTGAATGATATGGACATTAACATTAATGGTGATCTGTTGTCGATAATGCTTTTGTATAGCTTGCCCGATGAGTACGACAATTTCCGATGTGCGATTGAGTCCAGAGATGACCTCCCGAAACCTGATACTCTCAGGACGAAGATATTGGAAGAGTCGGACGCACGGAAGAACAAAGTCGGAAATTACGATTCGGATGCAATGGTGGCGAAAAACAAGAAGTACGTTAAGCCTAAGTCAAAAACTTCTGCTCAAGTAGTTAAATTCAAATGCTATAAATGTAAGGAATTGGGACATAAAGCCTCACAGTGTCCTCAAAAAACTGAAAAAGCTGGAACGGCTGATGAACTTTCATACCATTTTGCATTGAAGGCTGATGGCAATGCTGGCAATTCTGAATGGTGCTTGGATAGCGGTTGCAGTAGCCATATGTGTAGCGATAGGGGTAAGTTCAAGGAACTGGTACCTACTAGTAATATGACACTGAAGCTAGCCAACAAATCCAGCACAGAAATAAAAGCCAAAGGATCGGTACAGTTTAGAGCTCGAGGAGGCGATATGTTGAGTTCAATTCACCTGAAAGATACCTTGTACGTTCCAGATTTGAGAATGGGCCTATTTTCTGTGTCCAAATTTACAGATAATGGATTCAAGGTCTTATTCACGAAAAACAAGGCATCTGTGTACGACAAGAACGAGAGAGAGATTCTTACAGCGAAAAGAGTGAATGGACTTTACTACCTGAAGGAAGCAGACGAGGTGGCGAGTAACACCGAAGAACGTCACGGGAAAATGTCGAAGTTGATGATGTGGCACAACCGATTCGGACATTTGAACGAAAACGACCTCAAGAAGATTGTCAAATCAAGAAAGGTAATTGGAGTGAACTTCAATGAGAAGGAAAAATTGCAAACTTGCGAGACGTGTCTGAAAGGTAAAATGACACAAACTCCTTTTCCTAAGAAATCTTTGAAAACGGTCGCACCACTCGAAATTATACATATTGATGTCTGGGGACCAGTAAGAACAAAATCGAATGGTGGGTCTCAGTATTATGTGACGTTTATTGATGAAGCCACTAGATTTTGCGTTGTTACATTTTTAAAAGCAAAAAGTGAAACGCTGAATGCATTTAAGGCATACATATCATTTATAGAAAATCAAAAAGGAACGAAAATTAAGTATCTACAATCCGATAATGGCGGCGAATATGAACGTAGGGAATTCAATGAATACCTCAAAAGCTGTGGGATAGTACCCCTCAGCAGAATGGAATTTCTGAAAGGGGTCATAGAACTATTTTGAACATAGTGAGATGTATGCTCGTGGATTCTAAATTACCGCATAGTTTCTGGGCAGAGGCTGTAGGGACGGCGGTTTATATCCGAAATAGGTGTCCATCTTCTGGAATTGACGGGAAGATTCCATACGAGATGTGGTTCGGAAAAACTCCAGTAGTTTCATACTTCCGTACATTTGGAAGTAGAGCCTACATGCTCGATAAGTCGTTCAAGGGGAAGTTGGAACCTAGATCGAATGAATGTATTTTCGTCGGATATTCGGAAATGTCAAAAGCCTATAGGGTTTGGGATCCGAAGAAAAGGAAAATAGTCGTGACAAGGGACCTGAAATTCGTTGACGAAATGGAACCGAAGAAATTGGAGCCAAGAGATGTCGACGAACTCGAAATGTTTGATGTCGAGGAAAGGCGTCCACCACAGCATAGCCAACAGCCCGAGCAAGTTGAAGTAGAATTTCAACAAGAAACTGGGAATGTGGGAAATAGAATGGAGCAAACAGACAGTAGAAATGAGATAGAAATAACTCATGAAACGGAAACCACACCCGATCATCGAGAAATCGAAGAAATAACGATGAGAAGACGCGAAGAGGAGGATGAGGAGAGTATCACATTGGTCAGGGGAAGGGGAAGGCCAAAATTGGTGAAGACAGGTCGCGGAAGACCGAGAAAAGTCTACAACATGGTTCCTCAACCTAAAATGATCCCCAGAGCAAATGTGACTCCACCTCCACGTTTAGTTGAGACAAGTCATCACGATATTATCGACAACGACACTACTTCAGCAGCAGCAATGCTGGAAATTGCCTGCGCAACGGAGATTTCGCCAAAAGAGGCGTTTTCGAGTCCAGATGCTGACGAATGGCGCGCAGCTGTTCGAAAAGAATATTCCTCGCTTCTTCTTAGTAAAACTTGGACTATGGAAGAAAAATCTGCTGATCAAGCGGCGGTTGGCTGTAGGCTGATACTTATCAATAAGTATGCTGCCAATGGTGATCTTGAGCGACGTAAAGCACGTCTTGTCGCAAGAGGATACACTCAGCAACCAGGGGACCATGAGATGTACTCACCAGTCGTAAGGCTCTGTTCACTTCGCATGTTCAAGTGTGGAAGTCTAATACCTGAGTCTCTCGGAAGCTGCGAAAGAGGCACTATACTTGAGAAGATTGCTTGACGACATGGGATTTCCAATAACTGGGCCGATGACTCTGTACAATGACAGCCAGGGGGCGCAAACGCTGATTGCCAACCCTGTCTACCATTCAAGGACCACCCTGTAATCAAATACCTCAAGACAGAAGAGATGCCTGCAGATTTCTTAACGAAACCCCTAAACAGAAAGAAACTACTGCTGTGTTCTCTGAAGTCTGGAGTAGGGCCCTGATAAGTTTTGTCTTGAGGGGGCGTATTAGAATTTTGGTTCAAGTTCAAAACTTATTAGTTTATCCCTGGTAGTAAATCTCATATGATTTAGTCACGTGTGTTTATGTTAAATAAAAATCTGTGCCTTTTCCGTTCTAAAACTCAAACGAGTAATTTCATTTCTCAATATAATTATAATATAAATGACGAATTAATTACAAATAATTAAATTTTGTACACATATAATTCGGAGATTTTTTTTCCACCTACCAACGTTGGCAACAATTAATTACTTATCATTAATTAGGTATTAAAAATCATTACTAATTATTAAAAATGATGATTAAATTCGCTAAATGGTTATTAATCATTAATTATTATTATTATGGTTTATTAATGTGCTATTTTAATCAGCTGGCCAGTATGAACATGACACGACACTCAATTTTTCGCGTCTTTAAATTTTCAAAATTCGTTTTGAGCCCCTTTCCATGGACCTAGGGTTGTGAAATGTTCCAAGGATCACCGTGAGTGTCATCCGAACCCGTAAACCAAACTTGAACTGGACTTGTTCAAACTTGAACTAACTTTTTCGTGAGAGTTGCGTTTTCAAAGTTTCAACATTTTTTTTTAACCCCTCCCCCTTGACGTAGGGTCATGAAAAGTTTCAAGGATCATCTTGGATGTTGTCCGAACCCGGAAACCAAATTTCTTAACTTTAGCACTGCGCCAACTAAGCGGCGGACGGACGGATTTTATAAATTCGATTCTGAATCTACGTACCTTGAAACGCAAACCCTCAAATTTTGAGGGGTGGGGTTTTTTTTCCTTAATAAATAAAAAAGGTAGGTTGTTGGTTTGATGATGTCTAGAAATGATGCGGGCTGTAAGTTTTATGAGGACTAATGATCGGAAAAATGAAAACTTGAATGGTAAGTGAGGTATAGCTCCGCCCGAAATAACCCGCCATGTCGTCCCGTTGACCTGTCGTTGCAGATCGTCCGTATCAACTGTTCTGACAATCACCGTCTGTCAGTGGTGAAACTTCCCCCTGGTATAGAAAATGAGCAGTTTCAGTTCAAGGAATTTCAAGAACGTGAAAAGTACGTGAAACAAGAATTCCGCACGTCCCTCGGTTTCAGGACAGTTCGGGTCCGAAATTTTCAACCAACACCTACATCACACTCGGTTCAGCGGTCTTTTACAACGGGCTTATTAATATAGAAGTCCAAATTCCTCAGTCTTACATCTTGAGATTTAAATTAAATTAACAAGTAAATTTTTCTTGTTACAGCTGTTGGGTTAATATTAACCTACCATACAACTTATACACTCATTGAGTGCGTGCATAGCCCCAATTGCTATGCGCGCAGCGTGTTCGTGCAATTTAGAAGTGACACAATTCCAACGTGTCCAAGTTTTTCGCGTTTGGGCAATGTATCACAGTTTTGACCGGCTTCTAAACAAAATCATTACCACTAACCTTCCGTTACTATGGCCGAATCGGTTGAAAATTAATGGCAGAGATAGTCCAAAATGAAGCAGAAGAACTGTAGTGTCCCATGATTTAAATGAATTTATCGTCAAGTTCCGGAAGGTGCCACTCGAAATTATATTCTTCCAGGAGTTTTCAACTGTTTGATAAGATAACCGGTTGCGACATTGATGAATGGACGCCGCACGTCATTGTCGCCTAAGGTGTTAAGAGTTTTCCTGTCTCAGTTGGCCAATATTTTTACGCTACCCACCCAAGTCTTGAAGGCAGTGAAACATACTGCGTGGAAATCGATTAAACTTCGGTTTGCATGACTATCTTAAATGTCGCTCGATGGTTTTTTTTACGAATTGCATAATCATCACTTGAATTTTGTTGGTGAAATACCAAATGTTTGGTTTGAATATCTTCGAAAACTGTCATTTCGACGAGCAAATCTTCATGTTTCATGTTTCAAAATATGTAAATCATAAATGCATCACACAGAAAGACTTCGGACACTTCAAGTAGTTATCGAAGGAAAGCTGGAATACTCAAGTGAAATAAACCGTAGATCGTAAATCGTAGAATGCTCTCGGAAGAACTTGTAGCTAGGGATCGAATAGAACTGGAACGATTTCAGTGGGTTGAGCCAATATAAATGATAGATGAGGAAACTAAACGGTAACCAATTAATTACAACCAACATTTCTACCTGCGCAATACTTCTGTAACATGCAATATGCCAGAAGTGGCATGTTCGTGGAATAAATATTTTTATTAAGTATGATGTTGTACTTTTCTTCCACATCGACTGGTAGGAATTTCACTGACAAATATTACAATGTCACTGAATCCTGTACAGTAATGAAGTGATGGAGTTCTGGAAAGGAGTATTTATGAAATATCAATATTACCACTGTCGTCAATGTAATAGAGCTATCCAAGAAAACAAACATGTATTTTCCACGTGTTGTAACAGTACATACGGGGTGCTTATTCGAGAAGTCTTCTGCCATCATTTGACTCAGCGGGACAATGATCGCGAACAAGATTGCCGCCTAACTCATTTTACGCTAAAAATGTGAGTAAAAAAACTCTGCAAATTCTTGACACAACGGTTTCTTATCTTCCTTGTGCAGATCACCCTTCTGTCTATACCAGACTGTATTGCAAATCGGCACCATAACATATTCTCACCGTACTCATACCATACCATACGAATTTCTTTCCTATCATACCATACTGTATTATACCAAATCATACATACAATAATATACCATACCATACTCATACCATGTCCTACAAACCGAGTGAATATTAAAATGTCATCCATTTCTGACCTATATTTAAAATTTCAAGTAACTAGCTCATCATCAAAATTTAATTTGTTTAAACAAATGGGTATTATTTAAACAATTTTACAGACAGGAAACCGAGTGAATATTGCATTGTGATCCAGTTCTGACCTATTTTTAAAATTTCAAGTCAATAGCTCATCATCAAAATTTAATTTGTATTATTACAAAAAGGTATTATTTAAACAATTTTACAGATGAGAAACCGAGTGAATATTGCAATGTGGTCTATCCCCGACTCACGGTTACAATTTCTAGACTGTAGTTTACCGGGAAGATGAAAAAAGGTACGAGTTTTTTTCTGGGCGTCTGGGGGTTTGGTCACATAACGGCCGTTTTCGACGCGAAAGTTTAGTGTTTTTCCTAAACCTTTGCGCGGTCACTGTGAACGAACGGCTGGTCGCAAAAAAATCCAATTGGTCTTAAAAGATTCGTAATTTTTCAGGTCATTCAAAAGTGAACTAAACATTTCACGATTCAGTTAAATATTTTGAGATATGACATTGTCGAAATTTTAAATTTCGTTTTGAACCCCTTCCCCTTGACCTAGGGTTATGAAAAGTTTCGAGGATCATTGTGGGGCTGGTCCAAACCCAGAAACCAAATTTTGTAATTTTAGCTCAACGCTAACTGGGCAAAGTGGCACGGACGGCGTACGGGGGACGGCGTACGGCGTACGGATGACGGACGGATTTTTTTTTATTCGATTTTCTGAATCTACGAATCTTGAAACGTAAACCAACAAATTTTGAGGGGGGGTAAAAAAAATTTTTCTTTGGGCGATTCCAATGGTTCATTATCGAAGATAATAAACCAAAAACTCTGCAAATTCTTGGCACAACGGTTTATTATCTTCCTTGTGCAGATCACCCTTCTGTCTATACCAGACTGTATTGCAAATCGGCACCATACCATATTCTCACCGTACTCATACCATACCATACGAATTTCTTTCCTATCATACCATACTGTATTATACCAAATCATACATACAATAATATAACATACCATACTCATACCATGTCATACAAACCGAGTGAATATTGAAATGTCATCCATTTCTGACCTATATTTAAAATTTCAAGTATCTAGCTCATCATCAAAATTTAATTTGTTTAAACAAATAGGTATTATTGTGGGGCTGGTCCGAACCCCGAAACCAAATTTTGTAATTTTAGCTCAACGCTAACTGGGCAAAGTGGCACGGACGGCGGACGGCGTACGGGGGACGGCGTACGGCGTACGGGTGACGGACGGATTTTTTTTTATTCGATTTTCTGAATCTACGTATCTTGAAACGTAAACCAACAAATTTTGAGGGGGGGTTAAAAAATTTTTTTCTTTGGGCGATTCCAATGGTTCACCCTTCTGTCTAGATCACTAGGTCTAAATGTCTAGATCCTAAATGTTAGATTAATTATTATTATCAATTATCACTAATTATTAACAATTTTATCAAGTACCTAGTGAAAATTATTATAATTTATTGTTAGGTATTAATGATTCGTATTTATTATTAATAATAATTATTATTAATTATGATTAATTAATACGATATAATTCTGGGGTTTTTAATACTACGTCGGTAATAATTTTTCTATAAAAGAAGTACCTAGCAACAAACATTCGAAATTACCTCCATTTCCGTAGCACGAAACGCACCTCAGAACAACAAACTCGACATCACTTAAGCCATATGATGTTCCAAAGAGCTTGTTAGTATGAAAATGGACCTGTATTTCAACAGTTTGATTCACGATCGTGTTGTGAGGCACAATCTTTGAGCCGTCATTGTGAACGAACGGCTGGTCGTATAAAGCTGCGGATGGTCTTAAAAAATTCTACGGAACAAACTCTATCTAAATATGGAATAAAAAACATACCGTTCTATATGAATTTTTCGAGATATGAGATTTTCAAATTTTCAAAATTCGTTTTGAACCCCTTCCCCTTGACCTAGGGTTATGAAAAGTTTCGAGGACCATTGTGGCGTTGGTCGAAACCCATAAAAAAAATTTCGTAATTTTAACTCAACGCTAACTGGGCAAAGTGGCGCGGACGGCGTACGGCGGACGGACGGATTTTTGTTTATTATCTTATTTTTGGTAGTATTAATTAATCATAATTAATAATAATTATTATTAATAATAAATACGAATCATTAATACCTAACAATAAATTATAATAATTTTCACTAGGTACTTGATAAAATTGTTAATAATTAGTGATAATTGATAATAATAATTAATCTAACATTTAGGATCTAGACATTTAGACCTAGTGATCTAGACAGAAGGGTGATCTGTACAAAGAAGATAATGAACCGTGGTGTCAAGAATTTGCAGAGTTTTTTATTCGATTTTCTGAATCTACGTATCTTGAAACTTAAACCAACAAATTTTGAGGGGGGGTTAAAAAAAATTTTTCTTTGGGCGATTCCAATGGTTCATTATTGAAGATAATAAACCAATAGGTGTTGTCTGTTGATACCACGTAGTTATGGCAGAAACGTTTCAACGCTTCAAAAAATCACCGTTTATTCAAAACAAGAAAATTGGATGAGTGAATAAACTGCGAGGAAAAGGATTCGAAATATTTGTGGTTCAACGGGCAAAAGGGGCTCAGTTACATTACAAACGGATATAATGACACACAGGCACTTCCACTTGAATGGGTAAATAAAAGGGAATTTCATAGGTCAAGCACCGGGTATAATGCGAGAAGCCCGCTCTTTTCGTTCGGAGCGGCGAGATAAAGCTCAGCTTCATCAATAGCCAACACGAGGTTTGCCTGTTGGTATTCAGTCTTTTTTCACACACCAAAACACAAAAGTGAAGATTGTATACGAGTTTGGTTCTAAATTCGTGCACGTACCCTCCAACACTTTTGAAGATCAACTTGATAGCTGCACTCCTATGATAGCCAACTACCAAAAGCAATTACCAAGAGACCAAAAATATATGATAGCAAGTACCAAACGTTTCAGTAATGTTGCAATAAATTAATTAAGTAACATATACCTACTCTAATTACTCTTCAATTAACGACAGTATCCAAAATATGCCACTTTTTACCCCGAAAATATTAAAATATACAATCCTTGAAACCTTGTAGTCAAGAAGAAATTGTTAATAAATTTCCATCGCAATAGCGCCTTTTCTTCAAAAATTCGCTAAAAGGGCATCAAAGGCCATTTGGCGTCAAAGAAGGATTCCTTAATCGTGTTTGGCTTGTGCCAGGGGAACTTCCCGAAGGAGAAACTGCTCAAATTGGTGTCCCGTTTTTGTTTTTCTTACGAGGGTCTTCATAAAACTGTTTGACTCCAGAGAAGTTTAACTTTTTGAAAATTAGTTAGGTTTCTGGTTAAACAAGAGTCCGGATTGTGACGAGCAAGGGGGCCTTAGCAGGTTTAGTCACTGCTACGTCATAGTCTGTTGATTGATTACAAGTTGATATTATATTGGACTCTAACGTTGCTTGTAGTAACACAACTGTTGTGAACGTGATAGCAACTCAAAATGATAAAGTGGAAATGAAACCGTCACCAGACCTCTGCTTGGAAATACCAGACGGAAAGGATGAGTGAGCGAGTGGGCCAAATATATGTCATTTCTTGACCAAACAAGAAATCTACTGTCCCAGTTCCATCATTCTACGTGTCATACTTACTCTACTGCGGATTTTCATTTTAATCTTTTAATGAAGGTCATTTGGCGACGAGAGAAGAATCCGAATTAAGCCACTTGTCCCGTGATGAATTCTTAATTGTAGGCTAATTGGCTACCTATCTAAATAAGCCTTCAAACTTGGCCCGCTTGTTTCCATTACTTTGACGTTGGCGAGGTCGGTGGTGAACAACAAAGCTGCAGCTTGAAATCAACTCCGGTTGATTCGAAAATCAATTCTAAAAGTAGCCGCAAAAGTGGCCCCTGGGTGTTGTAGTCCTTAACGGTCGGATGTTCTGACGTCACTAGCCCTCTTTTCTCCCTTTCCATGACCCAACGACGGAATTTCATACGAAATAGGCATCCTATATTTTTCGATTAAAAATGACAGTAAAACGAAAGTTTCCACTAGGCACAATTAAATCACTTATAAAAATTTCCCATCCTACCTCATGCTCACTATGTACCAAAGAAACGTATTCACACCATCAGACGTTTTTATCTAAATCTTACATAGGTAATGATAATTTGATCAGTTCCCAATCGGCATTCAGTCGTTTTTCTGAAGCCTGTAGGTTAGTAGGTACCCATTCAATTTCAAACTCCTAAGACCTAAGATTATAGCTCTTCAAAACTAAAGAATTTCATTATAAACTTGTTCGGAAAATGATTAACCCGTTTATTGTTGTAATAAAGAAAATCTTAACCTGTATTTATGGATTTTCAGGAACATTTTACCAGATTTAGAACCTCTTTATTTTAAATCGTCAGCCACTGTTGTTCGTTTGTTTCGGGGGGAGATATCCAGATATTTCATTAGATCCTCGCGAGTAACATTAAAAATTCTAGAAGATCCGCCCATTCGATTGAGGTCTTCTTCTCATTAGTTGGTAGATCCTTGATCGGCCCAGCAAACAAGTTGAGAAGAACGAACGGTACCGAGTGTATGTTTACCAGTCGTCACGAAACGCGTTTTCCAGCTATCCATATCTCGTCTCCTATTTGACCGATCAACTTGAAATTTGGTGTGGATCTTCTTGGTGTTGATAGTACAAACCCCTGAAAAGTTCAAGTCGCTACGTCTGAAGTTATATTCGAACACCTGGTTTTCCGCCCATTCTTGTTCTTCTCCTTATTCAGACAAACAAGGCTGACGCCTCTCCACCTTCACCGATTGACTTGAAATTTCGCACAGACCTTTTTTATAACATGACCCAGTCCCATTTGAAAGATTTAACGTATTATCTCAACCAGAGAAATATTTGTTTTAAAAAAATCTGAAATTTGGGCTAATTTAGGCCATTTTGACGGGTCCACAGCCGATAAACTTGTAATTTGGTATGGATCTTGTTGGTGTGGATAATTGGAAAAAACCCTGAAAGTTTCAAGTCTGTAGGTCTGAAAGGAGCCGAGTTATTTAACTTCAAAAACCAATTACCATGTTTTGCGAATTTTCGAAGAAAATGTTCTCGGTCCAAAAATTTTAAAACTCTAATTTTCGAAAAATTTGCATACAAGTCTGACAAGTGACACCTCATCTTAAAGGTTTTTACACGCTGAATACGAATCGTGAAGTCAAAATTGCGATACCTTATTTCGTTCTCAAACTTGAGTACTTTGAAGATGACGAAACTTGGTTGATACTTGAGATGTTCTTCATGGACATCATGTTCTTTAATGGAGACATTTTACATAAAACCAATTATAATTGGTTTTAAACCAAAAATAATTATTTCTTCGAAAATTCGCTCTTATAGCCATTTTGCATGAAGAAGATGAAGAATACGTTCTTCATGTTAAGTCTGCTCTAATCTGATAACGGAATGAGATATCGCAATTCTGACTTCACCGTCGTGTTCCGCGTTGAAATGTCCACAAGCTGAGGGGGGTTTTGGGGAGTTTCTGGGTTTATTTTCTCCGGTTTATTTATTACCCTGCTACTGGTTCTCCCATAAATTCCAAAAATGAAACCGTCTGTCAAGTGACACCTCATTTTAGAGGTTTTTACACGCTGAATAAGATAATGGAGTCAGAATCGCTATATCTCATTCCGCTCTCAAACTGGAGCACTTAGGTGATGAAGAAACGTGGTTGATTCTTGAGATGTTCTTCATGGACATCATGTTCTTTAATGGAGACATTTTACATAAAACCAATTATGTCTTCGAAAATTCGCTCTTATAGCCATGCTGCATGACTGTGGATTTTCTTCTTGTTCAGTTAGCCAAGGCTACAGCCTCTCCACCTTCACTGATTGACTCGAAATTTTGCACAGAGCTTCGTTTCAACTTTAGCCACTGGCTCCCTTTACACCTATAGGTGTAAAGGGAGCCGAGTTATATAACTTCAAAAACCCGGTTCTTCACCCTTACCATGTTCTCCTTCTTATTCAGTTTGGCAAGGCTACAGCCTCTCCTTTATTCTTGCTTAATTTATAATTTTAATAATAAATAATTTATTAATGTATTTTATTATTTATGTAATTTATTCATTTATAATTTTATTAATATGCTCAATGTATTCTTGCATATTGCCTCTACAGGTCTTTTCAACTTCAACAACAAAAAGATGTTATATCCCCGGAAAACGCACCGTGTAAAAATCACTCCGCCTCGAAAATATCACTCTACAGCAGCCGGAAAATGTTATGATATCCACTTTCCACGCCCGCCCTTTTCCTTCCTATTAAAGAGATGTCGTTATCACTTCTCGAGCACCGTACCCGTTTCAAATCTCCCATTAGCGCCGTGGCGAGACGTTTTTATTACTACTCATATATGTATTAGATGTTCAGTAATAATAACATCTTATCATGGCACCAAGGGGAGATTTCAAAACGGGTGCAGTGCTTGTGAAATGGTGAAGGACATCTCTTTAGTAGGAAGGAAAAGGGGTATCATATCTTTTTTCGACTACTGTAGAATGATATTTGCGAGGCGGGTGATTTTTACACGGAGTGTTTTTTGGGAGATGCCAGAGGTCGATACTGCTAATCCGAGGTCAATACTGCGAATCTCACAGACAAAATGAAGTCCAAATCAATTGATGAACAGTTGAAAACGCCAGCTGAGTCTTAATATCGTCTATAAAAGAAGCGAATTAGCCACCTTTTCAACGTGTTGCCTCTAATTTATTGAACTCTTATTGAACTCTACTGTTCTTGTGTCTTTCTTGCAATTAACTTTAATTGAATTGGTACGCACTTCGATTTCAATGGGTTGCTTCCTTTGTGTTTGAAGTTGCAGGAGTCCTTACAGAAGACATTTAACAGTGTATAGGGTTTCACATTTAATTCAAGCGGCTGCCACCATCGATGTATATACATCGATGGCTGCCACTAGTAGTTGTTTAGGATTCGAAGCGAGAGCCATCTGTTAGCGAGGCGAGAATTCTGATGAGACTTCCCGGTATAATATTTCAGGGAGGAAATAATTTTCTGTTCTCGGAAAGGGCGAGATGGAAAAATACGTCTACGAATTACCGGAGAGAAAAATAATAATTAAATCGAAATTGGCATCCCTTCCGACTTGTTTAACCAAGTTTAGATTGTCAGCTAACACCCTCGGTTCGGTACGTACTTGTCAGCTACCTCTCGTTATAACTTCCAAAGTGAAGGGCAGTAATCGAGGTCACTATCTTGGACGTTTCTTTGGATCAATTACTTAGAAACAAATATTGCTAGATGAAATGTATACCTATATTTTCAGTAGCAATAAATGAATATCATGAAAAAAAAAAAATTATTTAGAAAACGGTGCATGGAGAAAAATGAAGTAGCTGATTTTGCTAATTTCCCTTAGCACGGAAAGGTTAGCAGGAGCCGCAAATTTAATGGATTTGTAGCTAAATCTTAGCTGCCCCAATATTTGCTAAGAGAACTAAAAAGTTAGCTAGAATGATTTAGCTCTGGTGCTAAGATTTAGCAACCCGCGTAAACCCGCGCTTCGATCCCCAACGGTCCCTTCATGAAACTTATTTTCTGTTGTTCATTGTTTTCCTCCTCCGCTACGCAGCCAAACATTAAAGCACCAGTGGCCGATATTTGAGCCACTAAGCAGGTATTATCCATAACTTTTGATGGAACTAATTTCCTAGCGGAGAAATCCCGCGTAAAACGCAAGCAAACGGCAGTTGGCAGTGAGTTTACCGTGCCTACAGTGTTGTGTGAAGAATTTTCCGATTTTCGGCATGTAGGTAAGTATAATAATATTATACTTATCACAAACTATATAATTATAATCACAAACTATATATTATATAGGTAGTTTATGATTAGTATTTTGAATTGTTATTTGTGTGTCGTATTTTCAAGTGTTATTTGTGCTTATTATGTAGAAGTGGAGTTTATGATGGAGGAAGAACTACTGAAGTTGCTAATTGATTGGGGGTGGCTCTTCAATACTTTGCTAAGTTAGAAGTTGAGTCGAAAAAACTTGTTGTTTATTACTATAACTTAGTACTTAGTTTTGAACTACTATGTAATTGCTCCGGCCAAGTTGAGGTTGTCTGCGGCCTCAATTGTGTATAAGTCTATGTATATAAGCCGTGATACTGTTGAGCTATATTATTTGACGAATTATTATCAGAAAGAATAAGTGACATTGTACATTAACTCAAAACTGTCGTTTTCTAGACTCTAAGATTCTAAGAAGTGATGTAGTAGGTATGTAACTTGAAACTGTACTATTTTCCAGACTAAAAGAATTTTGTGAGGTAAAGGTAAAATGTGGTAAATAAAACTTTTTCCTCGGTATTTGATATCTTTATTTATATTTGACTTTCCTGCACATCCCTAGGGAGGAGCCATGCAAGGGCCGGCAGGGCTGGAGCCCCCGAATAAGGACCCGTCACGGTGCTAATTGTTGTAGCTACACAAGTAATATCGCGAGCAGGTTTGGCTAATATGATCGGCTGTACTGCTAATGAATTTATCGCATGGCAGCATACTACAGTTAACAACCTTCACGTTGGTGCTGTTCTTTAGCTGCCTTACTAAAACAGGGTGGCTAATTATTTTAGTCACTCTTGCAATGACATTAGCTATCCATATCCTGCAATTTTTTTTTAGCAGTTGTAGTTAAAATTTAGAAACAGCGGCTATTTATTTTTCTCCGTATGGTGAGTAGGAAAGTGTACCCAGTCAAGCAAATGTATTGAGCTTTCTTGACGATAGCGACGTATATTATGAGGGTTGTAGTGGATTTCTAACTTGTTTCTGTACAAGTGGATAGGCCCTTCGAGGGATTCCTCGCCCCTTCACAACATCTTCTTCACCGTCCGGGTGGAAACAGGTGGTTAGCGGCCGCGTGACCGAAAACCTCTTCCGGTGCCAGTGTCTCTAGAAGGTACGAGTTCGTTCGTAGCTGGAGCCTCCGGCCGATGATGAGTAAAAAACCGGTTGTCTGAGGTCGCAAGTTGCTAGGTCTCTACACTTTGAATTATACACTCGAGAAATAGGCTTCTGGTTGTACTACTCTATGGCGTTTCTACTAAACTACGTTCATGCGTTTAATAACTTCCCATCCGAATAA
Organism: Stenodema calcarata; assembly: GCA_963920205.1. NCBI lineage: Eukaryota > Metazoa > Arthropoda > Insecta > Hemiptera > Miridae > Stenodema > Stenodema calcarata. Next base: position 31,423,456 of record OY986056.1, on the reverse strand, counting down.
AACTCGGCCACGAATTCGTCTCGGTTAGTGAAGGGTTGTTTGTATAATATACAATTTATATGATAAATTCATTCGTTTTTATGCGATAGTATTAAATAACTAGCTGCTACCTCTGTTACCTGTCCCGGACGGGCAGAACTCGGGATGGATCCATCTGCCACTCTTACCTGTCGCTTTACGGATTGTACCTCTTACATGTCCCTTTACAAACCCTTATAATCTTAAATACCAAAAATAATATTCATCTGTCTCGCTGGAAGGAAGAATTTAAGATTTTTATATTTCGGCTTCCCTATAAACCCCCACCCCTATGCATCGGATCCGGAAGTGAACCCCCCCTATGTCCTTCACCGATCACGGAAACATTTAAATACGGGAGAAGGGTTCGATCCATTGGGCCGTTTTTGCGTGATTGAAGGACAGACAAACAAACAGACAGACACCAAATTCAAAATCGGCGTGGTTCGACTCCATTTCACGCGAAACGAATAACTGAAGTGTATTTCTCGAAAATACCCAAGGAAGACGAAAATTGTCTTTAAATTTAGTTATATAGATTTTAAGTCTTCCATTGACGCAAGCTTGTATCTTGACCTACCAAGCTTACCGCATTACGGTTGTTACATGGCTTAGAAAGATAAGGTATACAGCGCTCTTGCCTCTAAACTCCCGCGTCATTATCACTCCCTCTGGCAATTTTATAAAAAGCTCCCCCATACCGAAAAAATATGGAAGTCTTGTCATTTTCACGAAAAACAAATTTAGTTGGAAACTCTCGTCATTCAGTCGGCTTATCATGGAGTGTTAATTGCGAGATTTCAGTAACCATCTGCTATATCAGAGCAATTGCCGTCTGAAAGAGCTCCATATCTAGGAACGCGGTAGCGTTCCGCCCCGCCAAGCAAAGAAGTTGAGAAAACGAACGGTGCCGAGTGTATGTTTACCGGACGTCACGAAACGCGTTTTCGAGGTATCCATATCTCGGCTCCTATTTGACCGATCAACTTGAAAATTAGTGTGGGTCTTCTTTGAGTGGATATTAGAAAGCCCTGAAAGTTTCAAATCGATAGGTCTAAAGGGGACCGAGCTACATAACTTCAAAAACCCGGTTTTTCGGCCTTAGATTGTTCTTCTCCTTCTCCTTCTCCTTGTTCAGACAGGCAAGGCTGGAGCCTCTCCACGTTCACCGATTGACTTGAAATTTTGCACAGAGCTTCATTTAACCTTGAGACAGAGCCTTATATAAGATTTAACCCATTATCTCAACCCAAAAAAGTTTTAGAAACAAAAGAACAGAAACCTTAGGAAAATTCTGTCCACTTTGACGAGTCTACAGCCTGGGTAAAAGGACCAATCGTCTTGAATTGCAAAGTGGCGCGGACGGCGGACGGACGAATTTTGGTTTATTATCTTCGATAAAATTGACAGCGAGTAGTGAAGTTGTAAAAATTTTGCTCCGCACTTTTCTTTGTAATTAAGTGGTTTTTCCGTAGCCTTTGGACTTGAAATTTGGCACAGTGATTGTTTAAGTACCGCTGAACGTTTCCAGTGCTGAAAATCGCGAAGAGGACGCTTTCATAAGTGATTAATGGACACAGTTCTTAATGACATTGTTTTCTCAAATCGACTGTTAAACGCTTGCAAGACTCATCCAACAATGGACACCCAACGGGAAAGCTCGGGGAGTGAAGACGAGTTTGAGCTAGTTTTTAACAGGAAAAGGGCTCATAAGTCCAGCGACAACCCAAACCCAAAGTTTTTGAAAATTGACAATTTACCAGTTACTATAGACGTTCCTCACAACATAATCTTGCCAACACAATCACAACCACCCACACAACTTGGAGACATGGACACAATAATACCTCCCACCCGCACAAATACACAAATTCCCACAAGTAATAGGTTTGCACCATTAGCGGAGCTGTCACAGGAGGAAGCTCGTGCACCAGATACGCAACCTCCTAGGCCTCCTCCGCTATTTTTATCTGCTTCCACAAACTTTTCCGAACTTTTAGGCCATTTGATTAGCGAAATTGGACGAGAAAAATTCAAATACACCTCAACACTGAAATACATTAAAGTATTGTGTTCTGATGTTGAGGCTTATCGAAGAATGTCGGTGCTGTTGAAACGAAAGGACATTGAGTTCCACTCTTATCAGTTAGCCGAAAAACGTGCACTAAGGGTTGTAGTCAGGAATTTGCACTCATCAACAGAACCCGAATTGATCAAGGCGGATTTGGAAGGCAAGGGATTCAAAGTTAGACAGGTAGTGAACGTGCTTGCACGTAACAAGAATCCACTACCACTCTTCTATGTAGATCTAGAGCCAGAGAAAAGCAACGAGAGCATTTACAGTATAACGGGGATCATGAACTGTATAGTAAGAGTAGAACCGTTTAGGCCTAGAAACCGAATCCCGCAGTGCACCAACTGTCAGGATTATAACCATACTAGCGCATACTGCCTTCATAAGCCTCGGTGTGTCCGTTGTGGAGGTGACCATAGGTATGAGGACTGCCCCGTTCCACGGGAGCTGCCTCCTGAGTGTGTGAACTGTGGAGGTAACCATACAGCTAACTATCGAGGTTGTGAGGTACATATGCATTTGATGAAGAAAAGGGCCCCTCGCGCAGTGCCACCTCAATCCTCCATAACAAGAAACTCCCCACAGTTTCCACAATCCTCTCGGTTGCCGCGGCATGATCAATTGCAACGTCATGAACCGCCGCAGGGTCCCCTCGCAACCGCACACTTTCCGCCACTTAAGCCATCTCGCTTGTCACAACATGCTGAGCGGCAGAATCATGAACCCCGTCAGGCTCATAGTCGGCAATCGTACTCTGGTGCCGTGGCAAACAGTGGTAATCCTTCAGAATGGGTAACTCTGATATCTACCACTATGAACACCCTATTACAGCCTCTTCTACAGTTGATAACCCAAATTTCGAACACAATGAGTCAAATTCAATCCTTCCTGATGCGGGATGGTAAATAACTCTGTTCTCCAAAACCTAAGAATTATCACATGGAATAGTAACGGCCTTTTGCAACGACGGCTGGAGCTTTCACTTTTTCTACACAAGTACAATATTGACATTGCTTTGGTGACTGAAACGCATGTACGTGATGAACAGCGTAACATATTGTTCCCAGGATATGCGGTGTACCACACTATTTGTCATGCAGCTGGGCGAGCTAAAGGTGGATCAGCAGTCATTGTAAAGCGGAGCATCCAGCATAATTTGCTCCCAGCAATATCTCACGAGGATGTCCAAGCCACTTTTTTGTCAATAGAAGTTGGGGGGAGTTTGCTAACGGTTGGTAGCTGCTACTGCACGCCATCAAAGCGCCTTTCCCAGGAGCATTGGTTGGAAGTTCTTCAAGGTATTGGTCCAAAAGGTCTGTTGGGGGGTGACCTGAATGCCAAGGCAGTGGAGTGGGGCTGTCGCGCCACAAATTGCCGAGGCAGAATGGTCCTTCAGCATATTGATCATCAAGGTTTATTTGTGAAGGCTCCTGACTCCCCCACATATTGGCCAACCTCACCAAGATTGCTCCCAGATGTGTTGGATGTATTCCTGATTAAGGGGCTGCCTACCAGGCTGGCAGCTGAGGCAATCCATGAACTGAGCTCAGATCATGATCCAGTGCTGCTCACTGGGTTAGATACCCATGTAAGAGTAATTAAGCATCCACCCAGACTGTCTTGTGGCTCTGTAAATTGGGAGCTCTTCAGTCAGGAATTTTCGGAACTGATTGATCTGACTCAGCCCATGTCCACAGCAGAGGATATTGATGCATCCATAGACCACCTGGTGCAGACCATTCACACCAGCATTTGGAGTAGTAGTGTGCCCAGCCCACCAAAGACTCACAAGAATCACACCCCCAGTCACATTAAATTGTTGATCAGACAGCAGAACAGGGCTAGAAGGAGTTGGCAAGCCTCACGGCAGCCACAGCAGCGGAGGTACTACAATTGGAAATGCCGTAGGGTCAGATTGGCACTTGAATCATTGAGGAATGCCCGCTTCTCTACCCATCTGCAAAGCATGAATGGACCAAATTTTGGAGGGATGTGGAAACTCTCTAAGCATTTTCGGAACCCTAACAGTAAAAGCTCTCCACCGCTGAAAGATGGTCAAGGGAGATGGGTAGTAGAGGACGCAACCAAAGCCAATCTGTTGGCAAATCACTTTGCCGATGTTTTCAAGCCTAATCCAAGCCCAAGAGGCTTTGAAGAAATTTTGGCTCAGGTGGAGGGATGAATTGATGTCCCACTGCAAATGTCCCCCCCACCAGCACCAATCACTCCACAAGAGTTACAATTGGCCCTAAAGAAAATGAAAAATAAGAAAGCTCCAGGGTATGATTTGGTGACTCTTGGAATGGTAAAGAGGCTCCCAAGGAAAGGGAGAGCTTTTCTACTCAGTCTCTATAATTCCCTACTTCGGCTTGGGTACTATCCAGGGGTATGGAAGCATGCAGTGGTGATTGTTATCCCAAAGCCAGGGAAGCCCTTACAACATCCTGCATCCTACCGTCCCATCAGTTTGTTACCAGTGCTTGGTAAGGTATTTGACAAGATCCTCCTGGCAAGAATCAATAATGTACTTCACGTCTCCCCCAAAATTCCAAATTTTCAGTTTGGCTTTCGAAGCTCTCATTCTACTGTGCAGCATCATCGGGTGGTGGACTACATAGCTAAAGGGTTTGAGGAGAAAAAGTATACGGGAGCAGTTTTCCTAGATGTCGATGTTTTCCTTGGTGTCGACTTGGCGCATCCACCTTTTGAATTCCTCGTCCATACCACGGAAGCCTCAGATAAATTCTTCCCTACCTCCAAGTTCTCTTACAACTTCAAGAGGGGTGACTACGTAAAGTTAAACTCATACCTCGCCATGGTTGACTGGTCTGAGATCCTGCAATTGCCTCTGGATGATGCTCTGGATATGTTTTATGACACCATGAAAGGCGCTATCGATTTATTTGTGCCGAAAATCAGGAATGTCTCTGCGTCTTTTCCGAGGTGGTTCAATGCTGAGCTCAAGTGCTTAACCCTGCAGAAACTGACGGCTCACAAGCGTTGGAAGATCTCTGGCTGTCTCGACGACTACAGACTCTTTTCTGCCCTGCGCGGTCAGTGCAAGGAGAAATCGGAGGTTCGGTATGCTGACTACATAGCAGACGTCCAACGTTCTATCCCCGGTGATCTGAAGGCCTTCTGGAACTTTTTCAACTATAAGGAGGGGGGGAACAGTATGCCAAACACAATGTTCCTGGATGGGGACCAAGCATCGGATCCCCTTGAGATTGCCGCCCTTTTCCGGAAGCATTTTTCTGCGGCTTTCGACCCGCCCTCTGCTGATTCACCACGCTATCCCATTTCAGATTTTGTCTCCATTGGAGCAATGGTGGTGAGTGAGGACGACGTCGCACGGGAACTGAGGAGTTTGAATCCCAAGAAGGGTATGGGCCCCGATGGTCTGCCTCCGATACTGATGAGGGCGTGCGCGTCCGGCCTGGCTTTCCCTCTGACGACCCTTTTCAATATGTCTCTCTCAACTGGACACTTTCCTGATAAATGGAAGTCTGCCTTTGTTACCCCGATCCCAAAGGGTGGTGATAAGAGCTCGATTTTGAACTACCGACCAGTTTGCTCTCTTTCTGTGGTACCGAAGGTTTTCGAAAAACTTGTGGTTGAGAAGTTGTCTTTGGAGTTTTCACCCTACTTGGCCGAGCAGCAGCATGGCTTCTTGCGAGGTAGGTCCACCGTGACAAACCTTTTGCTGCTACAAGAATTTGTGATGGAGGGATTTGCTCGGGGTTATCAGACTGATCTTATAGCAACCGACTTCGCCAAGGCTTTTGACAGGCTCTCTCATCAGCACTTCTTGTCCCTATTGGAGTCACTGGGAGTCCACGGCCAGTTTCTGCGTTGGATGGCGTCGTACCTCAGCCTAAGGAAACTCACAGTCAGGGTTAGGGGTGCATTATCCTTGCCTTTTACGTCTACATCTGGGGTGCCACAGGGAAGTCACATTGGTCCGCTATGCTTTCTGCTGGCGATTAACAGTGTGGTTTGCCAGCTTGGGCCAAACGTCGGATGTCTCCTGTTTGCTGATGACCTGAAGGTGTTTTGCCACATTGAATCTGATATGAGCTGTCAACTTCTGCAGAGCGCACTGCAGGACCTTGAGCAGTGGTGTATTGGGAATAGCCTTTTCCTAAATCCCTCTAAGTGCTCGGTTATCTCTTTCTGCCGGTCATCGAATAAATACCAGTACGACTACACTCTTTGCGGAGCCCCTTTGGGGAGGGTGCACGAGACGAGAGACCTGGGGGTGCTCCTGGATGGTCAGCTGTCTTTCTCCGGCCACATCGCCAACATTTCAAGAGGTGCCATGAGAGCTTTGGGGTTCCTGAAGCGGCACACCAGGGATTTCACCGACGTCCGTGTCCTGACTCTGCTCTACAAGGCACTGGTCCTTCCCAAGTTGGATTATGCTTCCCCAGTTTGGTCCCCTTTTTACGCTATCCACAAATACAGCTTGGAACGAGTCCAAAATAAGTTTCTGCGGTTCATCGCTTTTAAGCTTGGAATACCCCAGTGCGACGTAGACTATTCGGAACTCCTCATCACTTGCAACCTTATGCCGCTCGACAAAAGACGCTCGGTGGCTGACCTCACGTTTCTCCACAAGCTGCTCAACAACAAAATCGACTGCCCGTCCCTGCTATCAAGGATCGGTCTGCTGGTGCCGCGTCTCTCCTCCCGGTCATCTAGTCTTTTTCAAATCCCCTTTAGTCCGACAAATTATTTACAAAACCGGCCACTTGTTAGAATTCCCCGTCTCGCAAATCTTTTTCTAAGTATCCACCCCGAATTTGACTTCTTCTCCCACTCATTGTCACAGCTTAAATATTCTGTAGTTTCTACACATGTTTCTATTACTTGATACAACCTGTATTTGCGTTCGATTTTCACACCCTAGTATTCTTGTTCTCTCTATTTCTGTCATACCACTTTGATTATGTCTTACCACTTATCGTCATACCACTTAATTATTATGTCTATTTCAATTATTACCGCTATTTAATTTGTACTTTGGATAATATGCTTGTAATTGGGCTCGCCCGTATTTTTTCAAATAAACAAATAAACAAATAGATGTCCAGGCAGCATTTGACAAGGTCTGGCATTAAGGTCTGCTATTTAAGTTGAGAGAATTCCTGCCCAACTCTCTATTCCTCTTAATGCGATCGTTCCTCAGTGGTCGAACGTTCAGAGTCAAGATTGCGCAGGAGTTCTCAGAATTCAAATCTGCGTCAGCAGGAGTCCCGCAAGGTTCCCCATTGTCTCCCTTACTCTATAGCATATACACGAATGACTTCCCCACCGATACTGGCACATTAACTGCACAATTTGCTGATGACACTGGAATTCTGTCTATGGGCGGGACGCTAACAGAAGTTGAGCATCACCTGCAAACGCACCTCAATGAAGTAGACCAATGGTGTAACAGATGGAAAGTGAGGGTGAACCCCTCAAAGTCATCTCTTACAACGTTCACCTTAAGACGAGGGTCAGTCTCTAACATCCGTCTAGCAGGCGACGTTATCCCCCATAGGTCTGAGGTGCGCTACTTGGGTTTGATCCTGGATAGGAGACTCACATGGAGACCCCACATCCGTCGCACTGTGAATGAGATGAAGCGACGCGTCTACCAGCTATGGCCAATGATCAACCCCAAAGCAAAGTTGGATCTAAGCAACAAGAGGCTCCTGTACGCTCTCATGATTAGGCCCGTGTGGACATATGGATGTGAACCTTTGGGTTGGCTGCGGAGGGAATGCGGACTGTTTATTCATGGCTTTGCGCAAACAAGTTGTCCTTAAATTTGAAAAAAACAGCTAGCCTCCCGTTTTCTCTTGCTTCTGCTAGTATGGTCCCGACTGATCACGTCCTACGCATTCATAATTCTTCTTGTGACGTATATGAATGTAAAGTATGTCCCATTATTGATCAGAGTCAGGAGGTAAAATATCTGGGTTTGATATTTGATTCGACTTTAAAGTGGAAAAAACAAGCAATAACTATAAGCAAAAAATTAAGGAAATTAATATACGTTTTTTCTAGATTGCGTAAGGTACTAAATCGACCCTTGCTTAAATCGGTGTACTTCGCGCTTGCCCAGTCTGTTGTCCTTTACGGGCTCCCGGCTTGGGGAAGTGCGTATCGTACAACGAACAAGCCGGTTCTTATAGCCCAAAAAATGTTGCTCCGCATAATTACCAATAGTAGATACTTAGAACACACTGCACCACTCTTCAAAGCTAATAATATCTTGACCGTTGATCAACTGTATAAGGTTTCATCAATCAAACAAATTTTAAAAGACAAATCTTATACATTCCCACAGTACAAGGCCATTACTCGTTTTCAGTCTCTCGGACACATGTCAATACCGCGATACAGCACTACTGCGGGCCAAAACATGTATGTATACCAGGCTACCAAACAATTCAATGCCTTGCCTAACGAGCTAAAAATAAAATTAATGACCCAACCAAAAAATAACAATATTATCTTAAAAAAATATTACTTACAGAAATAAATTTCTTTACCCAAAATTAGGTTTATATTTCTTTTTCTTTTTTCCATCGGTTACACTTGTAAAATATTTTCTTAGACGCCTATAGTTAGCGCTATTTGTTAATTTATATATTTTTGAAGACTCTTCTCCCTACCACGGGCTATGCCCACATAGGGGAATAATTTCCTATGTATGTACCTGATTTATTTATGTATTATTTAAAAAAAAAAAAAAAATAAAATAAAAAAAAAAAAAAAAGTGTGGGGTTCTGCATGCGTGAGCTCTATCCAAAAGATTCAGACTATGCAAAACAAAATCTTGCGCCAGATCTGCGGTGCACCTTGGTTTGTCTGTAATGAGACGTTGCACCGCGATCTTAAATTAGAATCGGTGCAAGACCGTATTTTTGCAGCGTACAGCGCCTTGCGGACAAGAGCATCAGGACACGGCAACCCGGAAGTGGAGGCGATCGCGGGACCAGCGCCATATGAAAGAAAACGCCTCAAGAGAAGAGCGCTGAGGAGCAACGTCCGAGACGATTCAGAAGTGGACGCCACTTGACCAGCTCCTCTCCTACACCATCACGCACACACACACAACTAAAACACCTTACACGCTTGCACCATAGTCGCCTGATGGGCAATATTATGTCAATAAAACATTGATTGATTGATTGATAATGAACCATTGGAATCGCCCAAAGAAAAAAAAATTTTAACCCCCCCTCAAAATTTGTTGGTTTACGTTTCAAGATACGTAGATTCAGAAAATCGAATAAAAAAATTTTTTTCTTTGGGCGATTCCAATGGTTCATTATCGAAGATAATAAACCAAAAAAATCCGTCCGTCCGCCGTACGCGTACGAGTTTGTTCCGTAGAATTTTTTAAGACCATCCGCAGCTTTGTACGACCAGCCGTTCGTTCACAATGAGGGCTCAAAGATTGTGCCTCACAACACGATCATGAATCAAACTGTTGAAATACAGGTCCATTTTCATACTAACAAGCTCTTTGGAACATCATATGTCTTAAGTGATGTCGAGTTTGTTGTTCTGAGGTGCGTTTCGTGCTACGGAAATGAAGGTAATTTCGAATGTTTGTTGGTAGGTACTTGTTTTATAGAAAAATAATTTTTCTATAATAATAATTATTATTAATAAAATAATTATTATTACCGACGTAGTATTAAAAACCCCAGAATTATATCGTATTAATAATTCATAATTAATAATAATAATTATTAATAATAAATACGAATTATTAATACCTAACAATAAATTATAATAATTTTCACTAGGTACTTGATCAAATTGTTAATAATTAGTGATAATTGATAATAATAATTAATCTAATATATAGGATCTAGACATTTAGACCTAGTAAACTAGACAGAAAGGTGATCTGTACAAAGAAGATAATGAACCGTTGTGTCAAGAATTTGCAGAGTTTTTTTTATTCGATTTTCTGAATCTACGTATCTTGAAACGTAAACCAACAAATTTTGAGGGGGGGTTAAAAAAATTTTTTCTTTGGGCGATTCCAATGGTTCATTATCGAAGATAATAAACCAAAAATTAGGGACAAAAAACTGAAATTTAGGGTAATTTAGGCTAATTATGGCCATATCTCGGCTCCTAGTAGACCGATCAACTTGAAATTTGGTATGGATCTTTTTGGAGTGGATAATAGAAAGCCCTGAAAGTTTCAAGTCGCTAGGTCTAAAGGGAGCCGAGTTATATAACTTCAAAAACCAATTACCATGTTTTTCTACTTTTTTCAGTCGGTCAAGGTTACAGCTTCTCCACCTTCGCCGATTGACTTGAAATTTTGCACGGAGCTTCGTTTCAAGTGTAGCAAGTGCCTTTTGAAAGATTCAAGTCGATATCTTTAAAGGGAGCCGAGTTATATAACTTCAAAAACCCGGTTTTTCCCCCTTACCTGTTCTTCTTCTCGTTAATCAGTTAATCGTTAATCTTCTTCTCGTTCTTAGGCATTTCCACCTTCACGGATTGACTTGAAATTTTGCACAGACCTTCGTTTCAACATCAGCCAGTGCCTTTTGAAAGGTTTAACCGATTATCTCAACCCAAAAACTTTTAGAAACAAAAAACTGAAATTTAGGCTAATTTTGGCAACTTTGACGAGTCTACAGCCTGGGTAACCGGACCAATCGACTTGAAATTTTGCATAGACCTTCTTTATAAAATGACCCACTTCAACAACAAAAAGATGTGATATCCCACCAAAAATCACTCCGTGTAAAAATCACCCCGCCTCGCAAATATCATTCTTCAGAGGCCGGAAAAAGTTATGATATCCACTTTCCCCGCCCGCCCTTTTCCTCATTAAGGAGCTAAGTATAATGAAAAGCTTAACCACTTCACAAGCACCGTACCCCTTTCGAAATCTCCCCTTGGCGCTATTGCGAGACGTTTTTATTATTTCCACAAGCAACTAATACTTGGTGGTGGTGGTTAGGGGAAGGAGGATCAGGTTTGTAGTGAAAGTAATAAAAATACTACAAATACAAACTTTTTATACAAGTACCTATTAGTTGCTATAATAATAAGTATTAATAATAAATACAAATGATTAATACCTAACAATAAATTATAATAATTTTCACTAGGTACGAGTACTTGATAAAATTATTAATAATTTGTGATAATTCATAATAATAATTAATCTAACATTTAGGATCTAGACATTTAGACCTAGTGATCTAGACAGAAGGGTGATCTGTACAAAGAAGATAATGAACCGTTGTGTCAAGAATATGCAGAGTTTTTCTTTTAACCCTTCATGGACATATGTTCTTCAATGGAGGCATTTTACATAAAACTAGAAATTTCTTCGAAAATTTGCTCTTATAGCAATGCTGCATGACTGTGGATTTTTCTTTCTTCAATGATGGATCTTGAAAGCTGATTATTGAAGCAACTCGTTTTGAGAGTAGAAAACTATCCCCGATTTAGGAATTTTCCATGTTCGTCAGAAGCTTGGACACGAGTTACTTACAATGATGGTAATCTGTGTCTGAAGACCACAATATGGTCTTCAACAGAGATTACTATCATTAATATTATATTTTGCCATATGCTGACCGAGTTCTAGAAATATTTTTTCAGGTCGACTGTTATAATGTTTCTTTTAACCCTTCATTGGATTAGGAACGTAAAAAAAACCACTTAGTCACTTTTTATCCAATTTTTGTTGGCGGCCCTTTTCATATTTGGGGGGTGAGTAAACATCTCAAGGTTGAAGTCGCCACGACTTGTTCCCCACTTCCACCCCTCGAGTATCGCCCTGTACCGAAACGGTGCCCATCCTGGTCCTTCAATCGATACCCCCGTTGCCACTACGGGTTGATCCGCGGGGCGTGGTCTCGCCGTTCCCCCACTCCCCACTTCTCACTCATCACTTCTTCCCAACATACCTCGACCCTCCCGTCTATTTTCCACGTGGTTCAAATCCACAAGTGGCTGCAGCCTATTTCCTTTTTTTTCTTGTTTTATTTTCCTTCGTGTTATTTTTACACCTGTAGGAACGATCAATGCCGTTATTTGGCCTAGTGGCACCACAGATTCTAATTCGAACTTGCGATACTCAAGTCTTGCCTCCCAGTAATTCATCAACGAGTTCCCCCAAGTTTCCTTTCATATGTGTCGTCCTACTTGTGCTTATATCGTTTCCAACGATCAATTTAAAAAACATTCTCACTCAAGTAACACCTGCACTATAACTTGTCTCAGTCATGCAGCACGACCTGATGAGCGAATTTTTTAACCGAATATTTTAGTTTGAACCAATATCTAATTTTTTGTTAACTTGGGTATATCCTGGTGCAAGTTTGAATCAAATCCCCTAACCTTGTTCCCCTTGTAACACAATATTCGACCAACAGCAAACAAACTTTTGACATTTTATGTCTTTACTTTGCTACATAAACTTGAAAAATTTTCATTTAATGTAACACGGGAAGCGTCACGAAAATATTTCTGATGATTTTCGCTTACAACCGATTCGTTGCTACGGAACTTTATCTTCGCCAGTTATCATCGTACAAAAATCGTTCACCACTCGTTGGATAGCTCTCGATTTACCTAACCATATTACGTTAACCACTGCGGAGTGCGTGGCCGACAAGCTGCGATGAGCGTGATTGTTTAAATAATTGTTTACACACAGGTGATCATTCTCAAGAATTTATATTGTCAACACGAATGCAAGCTTCATATAAGTTTCTGATGGGAGGGGGCGCAAAAACATAAAATGTCCCTCGTGGTTGCGTACTTGTACGAAAGCTGTACCCACCGATTGTGTTTCAAATGTTTGAATTCGAATGGTTTTGGTTTATTATCTTCGATAATGAACCATTGGAATCGCCCAAAGAAAATTTTTTTTTAACCCCCCCTCAAAATTTGTTGGTTTACGTTTCAAGATACGTAGATTCAGAAAATCGAATAAAAAAAAAATCCGTCCGTAAAGCCGGGAATACACTTGAGCAGAGGCAGGCCGCGCACCGCATGCGCAGCCTCTGCGCGGCGCGATGTGATGTGCCGCGATGTGATGTGCCGCGATACAAATTTTCAAATTACAGCGAGGCGCACATGCTCAGCCCTGATCCAACATTGCGCGGTGCAACTGGTGTCCACTACGACGGATCAAGACAGAAAAGTGGCAGAAACACAACATCTACGTCCAGTGATGGGCGATACCACAAAATATTCGATACCATCACTCGATACTAGTATCGAAACAAATATTCGATACTACTCAGATATCGAATAAAAATGTTCGATACTGAAGACTATCGAATCATATGAGCACTTTTTCACACAGTGAATTAAATTTTAATAAAATGGAAATAACAGATAGAAAAAACACTATTAAACCCTTACGTTATTTATTTACTTTCAACAAGGTTAACAGGGCATTTCTACATCTAAAAGTTAGTTATAAGATCAAACGAATGGCCAAGAAGGAAAACTTGACATCGACGGTGTCATTCAGCGATAGTTGCAAATTATTCACATGGGTTTACTATTCTTTATTGTTCTTGAATCGTTAAGAAAACCTCTCCGTGATCATAATCTCTACTACCCGAATTAAGCTTGTAATAAGCAGGGTCATAGATCCTATTGTTTGATAAGAGCTGGTAAAAACTCGATTCCTCCGTAGTAGGACTCGTGAGCCTCCGTAGCATTAAATAAACGAAAAAGCCATGCAGGCGTACTATATTTTTTAATGATTCAGCGAATTTTTGAATTTTTGAAAAATTTTGAATTACATTAATTACAAATAATTTTGAATTACATTAAAAACACGTAACAACATTTAATGTTGTTACGTGTTTTTAATGTAGTTCAAAATTATTTGTGAGCCGTTCATCACGTTTGTAGGATGTTGAATTGGTTGCAAGTAGTCGCGGCCCGTTTTGATTGCACCCAGAGGTCCAAAATCACAAATACTGAGGTCCATAATAAAAAAATAGCGTATTAGCCTACTTTACTTTTGTTTTTCTTCAAAAATTCGATCCTTGCTGCGTGGAGCAAAAGCGTGGAAGGAAATGTTTAATTAAATAGGTGCTGTACACTACTTACCTCAAATATGGACCGTGTTTTGCAACAACCAGCCAAGTCGACTTGGCGGCCACATTGAGTTAGCTTCATATTCTAATTCTGGAAATAGTTCTCCATCGTCTATGGTTGATTATTTTCAAAAATTTACAGCCGATGGCAGTCAAATCGTGAAAACGATAACTGTAGACGATGGAGAACTATTTCCAGAATCAGACTATGAAGCTAACTCAATGTGGCCGCCAAGTCGACTTGGCTGGTTTTTACAAAACCAGCCAAGTCGACTTGGCTGGTTTTTACAAAACACGGTCCATATTATCTTCGTACTTTTTTTTTCACAATTATACAAAACGAGCCTATAATTAACAAAACGGTTATAACAAAACGAGTACCTAGTAGGTAATTTCAAAGTGGGTAGGTAGGTTATCACACGTTATCACACATTATCACTTACGTGTACCGCGGCTCTGTTCGCTGCTCTGAATCGACTGAATTCCGTCCACACTGCGCACCGCACGAGCCTGCCGCGGTCCGTGCTCACTTTGATGGACCGACAGTCGATGGCTCAGGCCGCGCACCGCACGCGGCAGACTGAGCCTGTTTGCCGCGGTGTTGGGGACCCGTACACACTTGAGCATCGCGCCGCGCAGAGGCTGCGCGTGCGGTGCGCGGCCTGCCTCTGCTCAAGTGTATTCCCGGCTTAAGCCGTACGCCGTACGCCGTCCGCCGTACGCCGTCCGCGCCACTTTGCCCAGTTAGCGTTGAGTTAAAATTTCGAAATTTTTTTTATGGGTTTAGACCAACCCCACAATGGTCCTCGAAACTTTTCATAACCCTAGGTCAAGGGGAAGGGGTTCAAAACGAATTTTGAAAATTTGAAAATCTCGAAAAATTCATATAGAACGGTATGTTTTTTATTTCATATTTAGATAGAGTTTGTTCCGTAGCATTTTTTAAGACCATCCGCAGCTTTGTACGACCAGCCGTTCGTTCACAATGACGGCTCAAAGATTGTGCCTCACAACACGATCGTGACTCAAACTGTTGAAATACAGGTCCATTTTCATACTAACAAGCTCTTTGGAACATCATATGGGTTAAGTGATGTCGAGTTTGTTGTTCTGAGGTGCGTTTCGTGCTACGGAAATGAAGGTAATTTCGAATGTTTGTTGGTAGGTACTTCTTTTATAGAAAAATTATTACCGACGTAGTACTAAAAACCCCAGAATTATATCGTATTAATTAATCATAATTAATAATAATTATTATTAATAATAAATACGAATTATTAATACCTAACAATAAATTATAATAATTCTCACTAGGTACTTGATAAAATTGTTAATAATTAGTGATAATTGATAATAATAATTAATATAACATTTAGGATCTAGACATTTAGACCTAGTGATCTAGACAGAAGGGTGATCTGTACAAAGAAGATAATGAACCGTTGTGTTTTTGTGATTTTTTCAAGCAAGTTGTTACCCACCCACAAAAAGTCAAACATCATTATTTGCTTACGTTTGTGATTATTGACTGACCAACTTAGGGATTGGATTTTCTAGCTATCGCTGCTACCACCAAGTGACCCCCCCCCCCCCCCCCAAGGTTTTATGGTAAATTTCATGCCTTACGCAAATAGACCTATGATTAGAGTTTTGCGGTGGCTGCAATTTACGACGCGAAAATTTTATACGTCCAAAAAAGTGCCTTATTGATCCAGTGTCATGGACTGGATAGGAAGTTCGGGATTCGTATCTCTCGAAATCCATAAGAAAAAAAGGCGATATGGTGCATCTCATCGGTCGCTTGTGTAAACCGTAGTGTAACCGGTAAATGTGGGTGCTGGTCAAATATTCGTTTAAACTAGATGTGTGCGTGGCGTTTGTGTTTGTTGTGTCTTATCGAAGAATGGCTGCGGGACTGATGCAAATCCAGGTATTAAAGGGGAGTCGGAGAATCTAATCCTGTAGGATTATCACTACGTTGTTTGGATCCGAACCCATTTTTAAATGTTTCTGAAAATACGACTCGTTCAATTGTGAAAACCCAACTTGCGTTTTGCTCTCATTTATTATTCGTTATCTGCCGCTGTTACTTTCCGCATGCAATGATTTTCAATAGGTTTCACAATCCGCGGCTTAATACTGACCGGTCACATTTTCTGTCTATTGCGTTGTGCGTAAATGCGTTAAACATTTCCCAAATTACTTCAGTTCATCATATCATGATATCATTTTGGTTTATTATCTTCGATAATGAACCATTGGAATCGCCCAAAGAAAAAATTTTTTTAACCCCCCCTCAAAATTTGTTGGTTTACGTTTCAAGATACGTAGATTCAGAAAATCGAATTAAAAAAAACTCTGCAAATTCTTGACACAACGGTTTATTATCTTCCTTGTGCAGATCACCCTTCTGTCTAGATCACTAGGTCTAAATGTCAAGATCCTAAATGTTAGATTAATTATTATTATCAATTATCACTAATTATTAACAATTTTATCAAGTACATAGAGAAAATTATTATAATTTATTGTTAGGTATCAATAATTTGTATTCATTATTAATAATTATTATTATTAATTATGATTAATTAATACGATATAATTCTGGGGTTTTTAATACTACGTCGGTAATAATTTTTCTATAAAAGAAGTACCTACCAACAAACATTCGAAATTACCTTCATTTCAGTAGCACGAAACGCACCTCAGAACAACAAACTCGACATCACTTAAGCCATATGATGTTCCAAAGAGCTTGTTAGTATGAAAATGGACCTGTATTTCAACAATTTGAGTCACGATCGTGTTGTGAGTCACGATCGTGTTGTGAGGCACAATCTTTGAGCCGTCATTGTGAACGAACGGCTGGTCGTACAAAGCTGCGGATGGTCTTAAAAAATTCTACGGAACAAACTCTATCTAAATATGAAATAAAAAACATACCGTTTGATGGGAATTTTTCGAGATATGGAATTTTCAAAATTTCAAAATTCGTTTTGAACCCCTTCCCCTTGACCTAGGGTTATGAAAAGTTTCGAGGATCATTGTGGGGCTGGTCCAAACCCAGAAACCAAATTTCGTAATTTTAGCTCAACGCTAACTGGGCAAAGTGGCGCGGACGGCGTACGGCGGACGGACGGATTTTGGTTTATTATCTTCGATAATGAACCATTGGAATCGCCCAAAGAAAAAATTTTTTTAACCCCCCCTCAAAATTTGTTGGTTTACGTTTCAAGATACGTAGATTCAGAAAATCGAATAAAAAAAAATCCGTCCGTCCGCCGTCCGCGCCACTTTGCCCAGTTAGCGTTGAGTTAAAATTACGAAATTTTTTTTATGGGTTTCGACCAACCCCACAATGGTCCTCGAAACTTTTCATAACCCTAGGTCAAGGGGAAGGGGTTCAAAACGAATTTAGAAATTTTGAAAATTCCATATCTCGAAAAATTCATATACAACGGTATATTTTTTATTTCATATTTCGATAGAGTTTGTTCCGTAGAATTTTTTAAGACCATCCGCAGCTTTGTACGACCAGCCGTTCGTTCACAATGAGGGCTCAAAGATTGTGCCTCACAACCCGATCGTGAATCAAACTGTTGAAATACAGGTCCATTTTCATACTAACAAGATCTTTGGAACATCATATGGCTTAAGTGATGTCGAGTTTGTTGTTCTGAGGTGCGTTTCGTGCTACGGAAATGAAGGTAATTTCGAATGTTTGTTGGTAGGTACTTCTTTTATCGAAAAATTATTACCGACGTAGTATTAAAAAGCCCAGAATTATATCGTATTAATTAATCATAATTAATAATAAATACAAATTATTAATACCTAACAATAAATTATAATAATTTTCACTAGGTAGGTACTTGATAAAATTGTTAAAAATTAGTGATAATTGATAATAATAATTAATCTAACATTTAGGATCTAGACATTTAGACCTAGTGATCTAGACAGAAGGGTGATCTGTACAAAGAAGATAATGAACCGTTGTGTCAAGAATTTGCAGAGTTTTTTGGTTTATTATCTTCGATAATGAACCATTGGAATCGCCCAAAGAAAAAAAAATTTTAACCCCCCCTCAAAATTTGTTGGTTTACGTTTCAAGATACGTAGATTCAGAAAATCGAATAAAAAAAAACTCTGCAAATTCTTGACACAACGGTTTATTATCTTCCTTGTGCAGATCACCCTTCTGTCTAGATCACTATGTCTAAATGTCAAGATCCTAAATGTTAGATTAATTATTATAATCAATTATCACTAATTATTAACAATTTCATCAAGTACCTAGAGAAAATTATTATAATTTATTGATAGGTATTAATAATTTGTATTTATTATTAATAATTATTATTATTAATTATGATTAATTAATACGATATAATTCTGGGGTTTTTAATACTACGTCGGTAATAATTTTTCTATAAAAGAAGTACCTACCAACAAACATTCGAAATTACCTTCATTTCAGTAGCACGAAACGCACCTCAGAACAACAAACTCGACATCACTTAAGCCATATGATGTTCCAAAGAGCTTGTTAGTATGAAAATGGACCTGTATGGTTCATTATCGAAGATAATAAACCAAAATCCGTCCGTCCGCCGTACGCCGTCCGTGGCACTTTGCCCAGTTAGCGTTGAGCTAAAATTACGAAATTTGGTTTCTGGGTTTGGACCAGCCCCACAATGATCCTCGAAACTTTTCATAACCCTAGGTCAAGGGGAAGGGGTTCAAAACGAAATTTATAATTTCGACGATGTCATATCTCAAAATATTCAACTGAACCGTGTAATTTTTAGTTCACTTTTGAATGACCTGAAACATTACCAATCATTTAAGACCAATTGGATTTTTGTGCGACCAGCCGTTCGTTCACAGTGAGCGCGCAAAGGTTTAGGAAAAACACTAAACTTTCGCGTCGAAAACGGCTGTCATGTGGGTCAACCGCCACACGCCCAGAATAAAACTACGTTTTTCATCTTCCCGGTAAACTACAGTCTAGAAATTTTAACCGTGAGTCGGGGATAGACCACATTGCAATATTCACTCGGTTTCTCATCTGTAAAATTGTTTAAATAATACCTTTTTGTAATAATACAAATTAAATTTTGATGATGAGCTGTTGACTTGAAATTTTAAAAATAGTTCAGAACTGGATCACAATGCAATATTCACTCGTTTTCTTGTCTGTAAAATTGTTTAAATAATACCTATTTGTTTGAACAAATTAAATTTTGATGATGAGCTAGATACTTGAAATTTTAAATATAGGTCAGAAATGGATGACATTTCAATATTCACTCGGTTTGTATGACATGGTATGAGTATGGTATGGTATATTATTGTATGTATGATTTGGTATAGTAAAGTATGGTATGATAGGAAAGAAATTCGTATGGTATGGTATGAGTACGGTGAGAATATGGTATGGTGCCGATTTGCAACACAGTCTGGTATTTTATTTCATATTTAGATAGAGTTTATTC
>OY986056.1:31217486-31403565 GCA_963920205.1 Stenodema calcarata | reverse complement strand
GTTACAATTTTTTTTCTTTGGGCGATTCCAATGGTTCATTATCGAAGATAATAAACCAAAATCCGTCCGTCCGCCGTACGCCGTCCGCGCCACTTTGCCCAGTTAGCGTTGAGTTAAAATCACGAAATTTTTTAATGGGTTTCGACCAACCCCACAATGGTCCTCGAAACCTTTCATAACCCTAGGTGAAGGGGAAGGGGTTCAAAACGAATTTTGAAATTTTGAAAATTTCATATCTCGAAAAATTCATGTAGAACGGTATGTTTTTTATTTCATATTTAGATAGAGTTTGTTCAGTAGAATTTTTTAAGACCATCCGCAGCTTTGTACGACCAGCCGTTCGTTCACAATGACGGCTCAAAGATTGTGCCTCACAACACGATCGTGAATCAAACTGTCGAAATACAGGTCCATTTTCATACTAACAAGCTCTTTGGAACATCATCTGGTTTTAGTGATGTCGAGTTTGTTGTTCTGAGGTGCGTTTCGTGCTACGGAAATTTCGAATGTTTGTTGGTAGGTACTTATTTTATAGAAAAATTATTACCGACGTAGTATTAAAAACCCCAGAATTATATCGAATTAATTAATCATGTTTAATAATTATTATTATTAATAATAAATACAAATTATTAATACCTAACAATAAATTATAATAATTTTCACTAGGTACTTGATAAAATTGTTAATAATTAGTGATAATTAATAATAATAATTAATCTAACATTTAGGATCTAGACATTTAGACCTAGTGATCTAGACAGAAGGGTGATCTGTACAAAGAAGATAATGAACCGTTGTGTCAAGAATTTGCAGAGTTTTTTTTATTCGATTTTCTGAATCTACGTATCTTGAAACGTAAACCAACAAATTTTGAGGGGGGGTTAAAAAAATTTTTTCTTTGGGCGATTCCAATGGTTCATTATCGAAGATAATAAACCAAAATAGAGGTTCTAAACACATAACCTGTACATACTTGGAGATAATAATACTGCTGGTAACGAATCACCCTGATCTAATTATACCTCGCGGTAATGACTTTGGATGGATGCCTTAGGAAGTACGAAGAACCTACGAGGGCAAAAAAGGAAGAAAAGAGCAAGCTGATGCTGTACTATACAGCTATGTGCTAATAATATTAGCATTATATGGTTAAGCATAATATTATATTATATGGTTAAAGATATACAGGGTATTTCGTGACGGTCACAGGCTAGGAATCGACTCTTGAGCTAATTTCTGGTCGAAAATGTCTTGTAGCAATTTTTTTTACTCAGTTAAAAATAGTTTTTTTAATTTTAAGATTTTTTCGTGTTTTTTGTTGTTAAGAAAATTTTCGTGTTATCACACTAAAATGGCCATAACTCCCTTAATTTACATGAAAATTCAAATCTGATTACACCGTTGGAAGGAACACAAAATTTTCTATCCCCCTAAAAAAATTTTTTTTAATGAATTGTCAAAACAGGTGAAAAATAAACTTGAAAACGAAAATTTGTCAAATCGTACTTCTACTTCTGGAAATGTCTAAATTTCAACTTTTTTCAAACGCTCATCCCCTATAATCCGGTACGAGAATTTTAGCCTGTAGTCCTAAAAGTTGCGCCCAAATATATGCTTTCCAGTGGTATAAGCTAAAAAATTCAATGCAATTTTGAGGGAGAAAATCACGTTTGAATCAAGAAAAACGTGGTTTTTCAGAAGTCCGGCTTTTCACCAATCATTGACTCGTCGGGTAAAAAATGAATTTGAAATCGGATTCATGTTATTCTTCTTGTAAAATTTTTTTATTGTCAAAATTCTTATTATAGGTGTTCGAAATGTTCGTTTGTCTTGGACTTGTGTCCCGCTTCTATCAATGAGCGATGCAAGTTTACGGAGGAGTAAATAATTAGTTGGTTTTCGTTGTTCGCTTCCACACCATGCCGGTATCATTAAGCAACGTTAAATATGCAGATATGATGCTTGTTTATGTCTTACAAACCAAAACTTTATAGAAGCTGTGAGGGAATAATGAAAAAGTAGCTTCTAGTTGATTCCCAACTCATTGAGTGATCACCAAGCACTGGATCTGTGGTGCTGTGGCGCAGGGCTGTTGGTTAGTACTTTAACTTCGTCCTATTGTTTTTACGGTGGAAAGTGGAAAAGGTAATTTCGACAGAAAGCTTGGATAACCTTCAGGATGATGTGTCATCCATCCATCCGCATCTTCGTTTCTGGCTCCCTATTTCTTTCTCCTGCACTTTCGTTTCTCACACAGTTATCGTCTCCTCTCTTGAAGAATGCCGTTCTCAGCCTACGTTTTTGCCTCCAATAAATCGGTCTTCCGTCATCCTGTTTTTCTCGCAATCGCCTCGGAGACAGCCAACCTTTCTTTCCCCGTCCATCAGTGATATTTCCCATTTGAGGCTCCGAATTGGTGTTGGCTCAGAGGACGGTAATCATCCGGTAGCGCGGTTTGGAGACCCCTCCCGTCTATGACTTCTATCACTATTCAACTTAAATACTTTTTTGAAATGCAACCACCAAACGTCACTTGATATATCAGAGGTACATCCCAATTCGTTCTTAACAATTATAATACTTGATCAGTTACGTGATAGGAAGACAACCCATTCTTACAAAACCTCGTAATTTTCTAGCTGTCCTTGATCCATAAACGTAGTCCGTCAATACTGAATAAATAGGAATACTCAGAGCCTTATCTAGGGACGCGGGAGCGTCCCGCCCACCAAGAAAACCGAAGCCCTGAAAACCGAAGCGACTGAGACACTGATTACGCGACGGAACAAGTTCGGGTTTTCACCATCCCGTAGCTCGGTCCCCTGAGTGTCTCGAGAGTTGATTTTTTGTACACCAACTCTCCAGGGGCACGTGAGGACGTAAACCAAAATTCAGCTCTCGGAAACTTCAGGTGTCGGGGGTATAACAATTTTAAAACCACTATTTTTCACGTTTTTCGTGTTCTTCTTCTTCTTCTTCTTCTTCTTCTTCTTCTCGTTGTTGTTGTTGTTCATTGACGGGGCTACAGCCCAGCAGACAAATCGGATCGAGCTGAAATTTTGCACACACGTTTGTTATGCTCCAAGGGAGTGCCTTTTGACCATTTTTTCTCCCTCCCCCCATTTCCCCCCCAATTAGGGGGAAAATAGTAATTTTTAGGAATTTCAAATGGTCATAACTCCTTCAAAATTGAAGCTTTTTCAGATTTTCTTTTTTAGTTGTATTCAGCTTTTAAAACTGTTCAATTTGAGATCAAGAAGAGCTTCCTAAGGAGTAAAACAAAGGAGTTATGGCGATTTTTCTATTTTCAACAATAACTGCCGCCAAAATTGATGGAAATTGGTGCGGTTGGTCTTAAAATGTCCGCTACGTTGTCTAGTATATGCTCAATAAATTTCAACTAAATCTCAATCGATTCGACTAATCCACAGCCAAAAATACGTGAATAAATTCCACATCTACTGATTTGTCTAATTTCCGAAAACATCAAAGTTGAACGGTGTTCAGAAAAATTGTCGTAGAGTGGCGCCTGTATACGGATCGATAGGAAATTTTATGGGCTTTCGAATGAGGGTAGCGCACTTTGTCACTTTTCTCAACGGTTCTCGAGTTATTCGCGATTTTTGGTATAAAAACGTGCGTTTTACCTTTGGCAAACTTTCTCTTTCCACTTTCTCTTCGACACCAATTGTAATGATTCTCAACAACAAAAATTTGCACAATCCACAAGAAAAAATGCAACAAATTTTCAAATCCAATAATAAGAATAAATTGTTTTAATTAATCGAAAATTTTAAAAAATTAATCGAAAAGTTTTTCCATATACATTTGATTCGAGTTCAGAAATTAAATTAAAAAGCGATAGAAAAATTAATTATAAATGAATGACATGAACTGTTAAACATGGGTCGAGGATGGAAGACAATGCAATATACACTCTACTGTAGAGTAACTAACGTTTTATCATTTATTAATCCAGACTGAAGGGTTTTCTGCTCATAGAAGATAATAAACCGTTGTGTCAAGAATTTGCAGGGGTTTTACAAAATTTCGACTACGATAAAACTTCAATTAGGAAAACATTTACTAGTTACCTCGTAGGTACTTTTGTTAAATTGAACCGTATTGTATAAGTACCACTCGAAAACTAGCCATGCAAAAAGATGTGATATCCCCCCAAAAACAACTCCGTTGTAAAAACTGGCCCGCCAAAAAACCTCAGCCGCAAAAAGGAATGATATCCATTTTGCCCGCCAGCCACGTATGTAGGATGCTCGGTGCTTCGCACCTCGCTGTTGAGTGTGCATATAGAAACCTGATCCTCCTACCCCTAACCTCCACCGTCAATGTTTTCCTGTTCCCTGTCTCCTTCCCACAACCCCCTCTCGCGCTTAGTGCCCCTCGGTTTCACCTAATATGTTTCCCCTGTTACACCGGCAGGGAGCTTTACGCTTCTTTCAATGCTGTTGGCGGGAGCTTTTTGCAAGGCTTCTGAGAATTATAATATATTATTAGATATATTATATGTATTACTGGTGGTCACGAGTAATCAGTGGTTGTACACCTATAATGAAGTAATGCTTCAATTATATTATAATTATATTTTAGAATTATATTATAATTATTTATAAATATATTAATATATTAATTTAATTATAATTATATTTTATAATTATATTATAATTCTTAGACGCCTTGCTTTTGCAATGTCAGGCAGCCTGAAATGGCTCATTACTTTACTTTTGTACCAACACTAAGTACTCATCATCACCACTACTACTTGTATATCTAATTCTCAGAAGCCTTGCAAAAAGCTCCCGCCAACAGCATTGAAAGAAGCGTAAAGCTCCCTGCCGGTGTAACAGGGGAAACATATTAGGTGAAACCGAGGGGCACTAAGCGCGAGAGGGGGTTGTGGGAAGGAGACAGGGAACAGGAAAACATTGACGGTGGAGGTTAGGGGTAGGAGGATCAGGTTTCTATATGCACACTCAACAGCGAGGTGCGAAGCACCGAGCATCCTACATACGTGGCTGGCGGGCAAAATGGATATCATTCCTTTTTGCGGCTGAGGTTTTTTGGCGGGCCAGTTTTTACAACGGAGTTGTTTTTGGGGGGATCATAATAACTAACGGCTTATTCAAAAAATCTCGTAACTTTACATCAGTTTGTAGAGAATAGAAAACGGTATGATCTCATCATGAGTTACTTAGTTAGGTAGTTCATCCTCTTCATAAACAACGATTTAATCCTTCATGCTTTATATTTCACTGGACAAGTCCAGTATTTTGTTGGGGCCGGGAATAAGGGTGAATGAAAAATATAAACTAGAAACATTTTCTGAATCATCAACTTATGAACAAACTATTGCTACTTATCTTCATTGCTCCCTTGCTCGAACCACTGCTCCTCCAAGACTATGTACCTACTTCTCTTTACCAGCTCAGTAATAAGTATATCTACTCAATCTCCAGTCGGTGTCATGGTTTTCCCCTCTTGATTAAATCACCCCCAAGACACTCGCCTCTTACTTGTAAAAGCGTTTTCATTATAAACGTAACTTATAGCAGTTGGTTACTAAAGATAATGCTGACGAAAGTTGGAAAGATTTCTAACTTGAATATATTTCCACGTAAGTACTTTATTATGGTAATACTGCACTCAACTTATGAATTTAATTAGTCACTATTAAACGCTAAAGAGTCTTCTAGTGTTTTATGTGGGGCTCTCCAATACTCCTTTACATTCAGCATTTACGATTCTTAATTAATATAAATGCAGTAGAAATGATTCCAGCAAAGGCCTAGATTACATTGTTTTGATGAGTTGGTTTTCATCCATAGTATAGTTTATTTTAAATACTTATTGAATACTTACCTACTGTTGCATTAGAGTATTTGATTAAACCGACCATCCGTTTCTTCATCAAAGTGGAACCGTATAAAACATGACCGTGAATCCAATAGTAAAACTTTTAATTAACCGTGGAGTTGCCTATTTATGGTGGTAGTTTCTACCCACAACGGTCAGTTAAGCCCATTAGACCGCCTTGTTACTCTTGAATCGTCCTCAGGTCGAAATAAACCCATCATATTGTCTCCGAACAGTATCCCGACTAGCAGCCCCATACCTCCCTTCTGTCTCCAACAAGATGTAAATGCTACCCGTATTAAATTCAGATGCCTCGGTGATCTAAGCTTCCTCCATACACGTGTTTCATGGTGTTCCACTTATGTCATCCTTAGAGCTGATTCGCCTAATGAAAGTAGCTTCGTTTTCCGAAGTTGTGTTACCTCATTGGTTACTGCTGTATGAAGTTGAATTCCCTTGAGCATTTTGAAGGGCTCAGTTTACAACTCCTTTTGAACATCCATGATTTGTGCTGCTCATATAAAATCCATTCTGCTACCTATCATAATATAGGGCATTCTCGATTCTCATGTTTTTTACTGTGTCATATTGAAGTTTGACTCGTAATTTTGGGTACTCAATGTAAATGGGTGTAATTGTCAATGTCACTTTGAAGATGAGGATCGTGGTTGGTACTTGAGAAGTTCTTCATGAACATCAAGTCCTTCAATGGAGACATTTTACATAAAACCAGTTATTTCTTCGAAAATTTGCTCTAACAGCCATGCTGCATGACTGTGGATTTTTATTTAAATTTGAAATAGTTCTAACACTTTTTGTTGCCAATATACATACGGCCGTGATGACGTAGGAATAAAAGGAGGTTCCTCAACAGTGTATTTTTGCTGATTCGGACCATGAGCTGGGCTGGGGCCAAGAGGAATATTGCGAGGCAAGTACGACGGGTGATACTTATTAGACTGACCTTGCGGAGTTTTATTAGTTACGACAGGTCTTTTCTCGGCTTTAATTAATAAATTATTTAGTTACACAAAATCGGAAATCATTCGTTTATAGATTTTGAGTAGCGTCTAAATCCTTTGGGCTTCTTGCCTGTAGTCGGCCTCCCAATGGTTCTACAAAACTATTAGAAATACTCTTAATACGATTTGAAGAATTTAGTCTGCTGATCCAGATTGAGTACCGCATTATTTTCAAATACGTAATTTCCAAGTTCAAAAATTTTCCAGAAATGCGAAGGGAGGTTCATTCCTTCGTTTTAACTCAGCCATTTCTATGGTCACAGTATAAATCTCTTTGTTTTGAATTACCAGACGAAGGACAAAGGACAATTTACTTACCAACCCGCCTGCCTAACTACTGATCAAGAGCCAGAATAAGGTGATTTTTCTTAAACATCGACCATGTTTTAGGCTGTAATCCGGGTTTAATCAAGCCCAATAAAAAATAATATAATCTTGGTGTAATCATATCACCACATGATTCAGCGTCGAAAATAATGACATTTCATATGCCACACCCAGGGTCCCCAATCAGATTTTTGCGCAATATCACAGTTGAGCGATTTTGAGCCCTTGCTGATGTAAATTATTCAAACCTCATTATACATCCCTCGTTTGTGGGATAACCTGACGTGATAGGAAACAATGGATTGCAATTTTGAACTCAGTGCTGAAACAATGGATTGCAATTTTGAAACTCTCAAAAACATTTTTGTAGACCTGTGTAATGATTGAAAACCGGATTTCAATGCAGCATAGATGCCCCGAATATACCATAGAATATGCAGTAAAAACTAATGAAATATGCGACAAATATACATAAAACATATTGTAAAATTCGAGAAATTAAGTTTCAGAACTTGCAAAAACCACTCAATAAGATTCAATAAGGAATGATCTGAATGAAATTCTCGTTCCGTAAAAATATTGTGTAATTGCTGCTTTTACAGACAAATTTTGTTTTACTATTTACAACTTTTTGCAACGTTCACACTATTCGAACGTAACAAAATCTCACAATCGGTGACAATGACTACTCATGTTACTGTCACCACGTTATCATTTTGAAGTAACACGAGTGGGAATATCCACAGTTGGAAATGAGTATCTTTCAACTTTTCTGTACATACTTCTTTCAATTATAATCAAACTTATCCGGCTCTAATTCTACTAATTTCGTGGCATAAAACTAAAAGTACCTACAATTTACAAATTGAACACAAAAGTTTTAAAATAATTGTCTACCTTTTCATCTTCTTTACAGATTTGCCAATTTTTCGTAATTATAATTACGAAAATATTATAATATTTCCAAAAGTACACATTTCAAGGTTGTCTCGAATGAAGGAATGTGTTTATAGACGGAAAAAGACCGCTCCACATCAACCGAAGTGACTGGTGCAAATTTAAAATTGCTTAAAAAAAACCGGGCAAGAATGCTCCGTTAGTTCACTGGGTACATCCTCACCCATTAAAATCTTGTTAACGTTCTTTGATGTTTCTAGACCACTATTTTTCTGCAACAATGTCACTTCTCTTGAAATTTTATCCCAAATGGGATAAATTTGGGAATCGCCTGCATTTTTGCGGAGCATTCCTCGATCAACTCCAAACTTTGTCTCAACTCAACACCACCTTCCTCTCACCTAGTCAGTATCTATAATAAAATTTGGGATATTATCTATACTATATAATAAAATCGTGTCTGTCTGTCTGTTTGTTTGTCTCATCATCAATTATTGAGAACGGCTGAACGTAGAACGTTGCGGCTGGTGCCATTTGACGCAGAATTTATCTGGGAAGGTTTATGAAAAATCTGTCCATCCGTTGAAACGCTATGAATGAAATACTACTAAAACGTGTTATAATCAATTCTATGAGGACGTTTATGCTTATAACTTTTGAACGGTTGATCGTAAATCCGATTGTAAGTAGTCTCTGGATTCAGCTCGTCGAGTACTTTCAAGTGGTACTTCAATCAGAATGTTAGTGGGAGGGGCGGGGGGGGGGTCTACAGGCATTCAAAACTGCTTGAGCAGTTGGAGTGCAACTTTGGGAATTTGTTGTGTGAACATTGAGGAATGTTTCTAAACAGGTAGGGTGGGTAAATAGTATGGGGGGGGGGTTAAAGGCAGTTAGGGTAGGGGGAGGTGGGTGTTTCAGGGATTTCAAAACTACTAGACCAATCTGAATGAAACTTCGGGAATATGTTGAGTGAACATTGGGGAAGGTTACTGACCAATTTAGGAGGGGGGGGGGTACAGGTTGTGTGTGGTGGGTGGGGGTGGAGGGGGGTTACTGGCACTCCAAAAATTACTTGACGAATTGGAGTGAAACTTTGAAATTGTTTTGTGCGAACATTGGGGAAGGTTTCTGACCAGGTAGGGAGAGTCCTTAGTAAGTTATGGGGGGGGGGGGGTGTTTCAGGGATTTCAAAACTACTTGACCGATCTGAATGAAACTTAGGGAAAATTTTGAGTGAACATTGGGTTAGGAACCTAAAGGGGGTGTCTGTTCTACAGTTGCGAAGCGCGGGTACACAGCTATATAGTCAATGATATGAACGACAAGTGGGCTTTGATAAGTGGGCGAAAAACGCGGGGATTTCCGACCAAATCCAAGACTTTTTTAAAACTTTGTGACCCTACTCAAGTGGTAGTTGGTACTTCGAAACTTTATTTCATTTTCTTCTCGTCACGAAAAATCCTCGTCAAACGTTATTGATTATCTATAAAATATGCAGCATTACTATTTTTTCCCCGAATATGCAAGAATATGGAGCAACAGTCCGAATATACAAAAATATTCACAATTAAATTCAAACCGGAGCATCTACAGAAGGCAACTCGGATAAAGCGAAATGAAGCGAAATGGATATATTTGCAATTGCATAGAAATCCGGTCTTAAGTAATGATCCATTGCAATCGACCAAGGAAAAAAAAGGTTTTGCCCCCAATACACTTATTTACAGCCAATGTGAAAAAGATTTCCTGCCGCCCCCTTGACCCACTCGTTTCTCAACTTTGGATTAGATAAATTTCCAATATTATGAGTTGAAGGCCAAACATTGAGGGCAATCTCGGCAGCTATTGTGTTTTTGTTTTCATTGTGTTGAGAAGAAAAACTTGAAAACCTCCGCTCTGTTCTAACGCATTCAGCTTCCCATCTCTCTCTAATGGGAGCACCTTTTGTTTCTAGAGACCCTGGTGAATTGGATTCAATGTTACTTGGAACCGTTCCGAGATTACTTGCCGCTTGCTTTTCAACTTCACCCTAATTGACCTCCCGATCCTCACTGTTATTTCGGTTGAGTTGGTTTCGTTTTCAAAATTGTAGTTTCCATGGGGAACAAACATCTCAGCACGATGCCACCATAGAAAACTCTGCAAATTCTTGACACAACGGTTCATTATCTTCTTTGTACAGATCACCCTTCTGTCTAGATCACAAGGTCTAAATGTCTAGATCCTAAATGTTAGATTAATTATTATTATCATTTATCACTAATTATTAACAATTTTATCAAGTACCTAGTGAAAATTATTATAATTTATTGTTAGGTATTAATAATTCGTATTTATTATTAATAATAATTATTATTAAATATGTGGCGACTTCATTATAATTTTATTATTTCTTACAAATTCAAAATTTTCACCTGTTGCCTTTCCCGACCACATATGATTTAATTTCACAAAATAGTATTATACGATTTCCCGAGTTCTCAACAAGTTTTATTTCTCTCGCTATAAATTGGTGACACCCGACTATGAACACGAGCAATAATCCTCCAAGTGCTGGTGACGCTATGCAAAGACCTTCGGAAGAGAATCGGACTATTAATAACAGAATGACGATTGCTCATTTCCAACCTCCGCCGTTTTGGAGTACTGCCGTTCCAATCTGGTTTCATCGTTTGGAGTCAAGTTTTCGTGTGAAGGGGATTATGGACGACAACGATCGTTACGATATCGTCGTGAATTCGTTGGATAAGTCAGTTTTAACGCACGTAAGCGATCTTTTGGTTAACCCACCTGTTACAGACAAGTACGGAGCTCTCAAGGCTCGCCTCATTGACGCATTCGTAGACTCTGAAGAAAAACAGCTTCAACGCCTTCTCAAAGAGACTGTACTCGGTGATAAACGTCCAACACACTTGTTACGAGAGATGAAGGAGCTCGCAGGAAATCAGGTAAGCGAGGATCTGTTGAAAACGTTGTGGTTGCAACAGATGCCTGCGTACATGCGGACCGTATTACGTCGCTTAAGATGCATCATCGCACATCTAACATTTTGTCGAAAATGAGGTTAGGACGGTTCCTTTTTCAAAATTTCACGCCTGAGTGATTGGTGATATTTGTTTTTTGATATCTCCGCTTGAATCGCTGCAATTCCCGATTTAGTTAGCATAGCACAACTAAAATCATCTGACATCTTCACACATCTACAACTCTCAACATGGCGGAGAACTACAGCTCAGACAGTCTGGTGAGTTTTCTTTGATTATGTTAATGAATGGAGTGAGTTTTCCTGAACATCTATTTTGTAATCGTTTCTTTATTACCTTGACTTCAATAAAAATAAAATAGCAAGACCTCAGTTACCTAGTTTGACAAGTAAACATGCGATTAAACTTGAAGGTTTACATGTGCTATGATGTTGTTTCCTAAGCTTTTGATGTGCCATGATGTTTCATGTTTTTTCTAGCTGCTTACTGTCTGTCACATGAAAAATAATTTTGTTTTGGATATTTGGACCCTTCACAATTTAATCCTAAATCAATCATATTGGGTTGTATTTCTCAGGATTCTGACATTCCCTACCCAGATGAAAGAGTGGAGTCCCTGCAGACCCTTATGGAATTAATGAACGTCCCAAAGAACTCAGATTCCTATCATTGATACCACCCTCACTCAAACCCAAGGTAGGATTGACCATTCCACTACTACACATTCCGCTCTTCTCCTGCTGCAGCTGCTCTTTTGACGCCGCTTGGTCTTGAACATCTTCAGCCCCCATGCCCTGATGACGATCCTGTTCTCTGGGATGTCACTTCCATTGACACTGACATTGATATCAATACTCTACTACTTGCTTCTTCTGACCACTCCCTAAATAAAACCAAAGAGAAGGGATGGTTAGGGATGAAGAGAAGGTTGGTACCAATGGAACCCCTCCCGGATCACTCAATTCAAGTAACTGCAGCCCTCAGTCAAAATCCATTGATGAACGTGAAAACCGAAGACGCTCTCGCTGCGCAGTTCCTGACCCGAAAATTTGGGCTAGAGAGGAAGCTAAACTGAAACGTATGAAAGGGGAACATTACGTTGGATTCAGGTGGAATGACAAAAAAAACACCAATATTATGATTCTTCATACCCCCAAAGGAGCCAGAACCATGGGCCCTGTCTGCCCTCCTGGAAGCAAATGTGGGAAGTGTTTCGAACCCCATTCCAATCCCAAAAGATAAATGGGACGATCTTCAGTCGCTGAAAAATTTTATTCCCAAAGACTGTCATGAATACTACAACAACATTCCACACCAGGAAGAATCATACAGAAAGAGCATCGCCCATCTCAAGGGGAGAAAACGCCCATCGACAACAGTTGCGGAATCCTCTGGCATAAAGACTAAGAAACATCCAAGACAATACTGAGTTGCTCACTGAATGAATGAAGACTGAATTATATTGCAATTCAACTCCTGCCATTCTGTGATAATTTTATTCGTAAATTCTACGTGAACTACGTGAACTATG
Organism: Stenodema calcarata; assembly: GCA_963920205.1. Lineage (NCBI taxonomy): Eukaryota > Metazoa > Arthropoda > Insecta > Hemiptera > Miridae > Stenodema > Stenodema calcarata. Next base: position 31,390,930 of record OY986056.1, on the reverse strand, counting down.
TGACATTCTAGTGAAACTTGATAGTTCCTTGTGTTGTGCCTCGTTGGTACTTGATAATTTTAAAATGAGTTACCTTCTTATTAACAAATCACTTCAATTTTTGGTTATTCTATTTTGTGATATCAATCTTGACTAGTCTACGTTTGTACCTTAAGTAAACTAGAGCGATTTAAAGATGGTTCATGACCATCGCATTAAAAATGTCTGTGATTGAAAGGGAGGAACCCCCTCATGCCCTTTAGATGACGAACTTATCAATAGATTCGAAATGTGATGATAAAGCAATCAATTGGTACTTCAAAATAAAACTTGTTCATTTATTTGGGACCGTAGAAATAAAATTAAGTTTTTGGTAGATACTGGAGCGGACGTGTCAGTATTACCCATCACAGGTAAGGCACAGAAATCGTCCTACTCACTTTTTGCAGCCAACGGTACAGAAATTCCCACGTATGGTTCAAGACTACTTGCTGTGGACTTGGGACTCAGAAGAATTTTCACCTGGCCGTTTGTAGTCGCAGCAGTCAGCAAACCAATCTTAGGAGCCGATTTTTTGGAGCATTACGGTTTATTGGTCGACCTAAAAAGAAATGTCTTCAAGATTCTTTGACAACAATCAAATCTGAAGGAACGCTCGCCATCTGTACTCAACCTTCGATTACTACCATAGTAAGTACAAACTCGAGGTATGATGCATTGCTGACGGAATTCAAAGATGTCACGAAAGTTAGTTTAGAGACGACACCACCAAAGCATAACATCAGACACCATATAGAAACGACAGGCCCGCCGATATCAGCAAAATTTAGACGTTTAGACCCAACAAAATTAGCTATTGCAAAAAAAGAATTTGAGTATATGCTGCAAAATGGAATTTGCAGACCATCCAAAAGCCCATGGGCCAGCCCTATGCATATGGTACCAAAGAAAACTGGTGACTGGCGTCCATGTAGTGATTATAGGGCACTAAACAAAGTTACCAAACCGGACCGCTATCCTCTGCCTAATATACATGACCTGACTAACGATCTACAGGGAAAGAAAATATTTTCTAAAATAGACCTGTTGAAGGCTTATTTCCAGATACCAATGGCCGCAGAAGATATACAAAAGACAGCGATAATAACACCATTTGGACTATTCGAGTTCCCACGGATGTGTTTTGGCCTTTGCAACGCTGCCCAGACCTTTCAGCGGTTCATAAAGGAAGTTACACGAGGTTTGCCTAATGTTCGAACATATATTGACGACTGTTTGGTCTCTAGTACCACGGAAGAAGAACATATCGCAGATTTGAGAGCGCTGTTCCAACGGTTTCGTGAGTATGATGTAGTAGTAAATCCTGCAAAGTGTGAGTTTGGCAAAACCGAAATAGAATTCTTGGGGCACATGATATCAGCCAAAGGTGTGAAGCCATTAATGTCCAAGGTGGAACAGGTAAAGAAAATTGAGCCGCCAAAATCCGTCATGGGATTACGGCGATTTTTAGGACTTCTAAATTTTTACCGCCGGTTCATACCTAAAGCTACAGAGTACACGGTCACTCTCTCTGACTATTTGAAGGGACACACTGGGAAACGAGATTCACCTGTTGATTTATCCGAACAAGCCTTGAAAGATTTCAACATTTGCAAGGAACAGTTAGAGTCAGCAGTTATGTTGGCATACCCTAGGTCTGATGTTCCCTGGTCTCTAACGGTTGACGCTTCGCAATTTTCCATTGGTGGCAGTGTTCAGCAAAAAGTAGAAGATGCTTGGGAACCTCTGGGTTTTTTCTCAAGGAAATTAAGTCCCGCCGAGAAAACGTACAGTACCTATGACCGCGAACTTTTGGCAGTTTTCGCTTCGGTTAAGCACTTCAAACATTTGCTAGAAGGAAGGGTTTTTACAATTTTCACTGACCATAAGCCGTTAACCGCAGCATTTGACCAGAAGCAACGCCACGCCAAGCTCGCCAGCTAGATTATATTGGTCAGTTTTCTACAGATATTCGACACATTTCAGGTAGAGACAATGTTGTCGCTGACTATTTATCCCGGCTCGAGTCCATCGATTACAACGTGTTGGCTCGAGAACAGAGAGAGGAGGATTTGCCTCCTGAAGTTCAAGGTTCTACGCTTTCGTGGAAACGCATGAACATGACGGGAGTAGAAACGCCAATTTTTTGTGATGTTTCCTCAGGTTTCATTCGACCTTATATTCCGGTGGATTTCCGCAAGTCTGCATTTGACAGTGTTCACCAAATGTCCCATACCGGGAATAAGGCCACACTAAAGCTGCTCAAACAAAGGTTCATATGGCCTTCAATGGCGAAAGACTGCAAGCAGTGGGTGCAGAATTGCATGGCATGTCAAAGAGGGAATGTGCAGCGACATACAGTTGCGCTAAATTATCGGTTTCTTTTCTGAACTTCCCAGACATGAAATGAAGCTAGATAATAGCAATTCCTCTTTACCTTTATCCTCGTGAATGAAGATCGATTCCGGGTTTTCTATTGATGAAAAAGATACTTAAAACTTGAGAACACAACTTGTAATCTTCACAAAGGAACAAGAGAGAAACAAAAGGCGCGCGAGAAACCCAAAACCAGTCCGCTACGCAGTGTTGCCACACTCTTGAATAAGAGGTTGTATGTTCCATGGAGTAGGTTCTTGAAGCTGCGCTGCCCCGAGTGGTCAATAATTTAACGCTCCCTCCACCACGAGCGGGAAGCTTACTAGAACTGGAGAGCTCATAGGTTTACCTGTGTTCCAGTTCAAATTGCGCTGATTAGTTCCAACAACATCAGCGCTCAGTACATGTTCTTGAATCTCAAATTCTACATGTCCATGCTCTAGTTCAATTTGCACCATTCTGTTCCATAACGTTGGCGCATAGGGAAAGCATTTAGTTCCACAGTGCTAGAAGAGAAATACAGAAAAAAGTTAGTATGCTTTAGTAGAAAGTCAACAAGAGGTTTCTGAAATATTTAAATTTCTCTTTGCATAAGGGTTTAGTCAGGACGTCAGCCAACTGGTTGCCTGATTTGACCCACAGGATGTCCACATTTCCCTTTTGGAATTCTTCTCGAACAAAGTGATAACACAGTTTCACTATGTGGTTAAGCGTCCTGGAATCGTCCGTCTTAGCCACTGAAATTGCAGGACGGCAATCTCCATATAACATAGGTTTAATCGCAAAATTACCTAAGAACAGACACGTGTTTCTAATACTCGCTAAGTCTCGACACGCGCTGGACATAGCCACATACTCGGCCTCACATGTTGACAAGGCAACGTGTGATTGCTTCTTTGACCTCCACATTATCAGGTCGCCGAAAACTTGGACTGTATACCCCGTGGTAGAGTGTCCATTTATGGCATTAGTCCCCAGAGATGCATCAGAATATCCCACGATGTCCGATGTTTCCCCTGAGTACAGTAACCCAAGACCTGCAGTCCCTTTCAGATACTGAAAAACTTTTAGCACGGCCTGCCAGTCTTGTCCTGTAAAGTTCACCTGTTTTCGGCTCAGAAAGTTCACTGCAAAAGCTATGTCAGGACGCGTACCATTCTGCAAATACAGCAGAGAGCCAATGGCCTGTCTGTATGGCACGTTTGGCGAGTCACCACAATTGTTCCTTTGAACCGTGAGTGACGTTACAGATGGATCCATGGGAACATTTCCAGTCTTGGAGTTTTGAGGAAGAAACTTTTCCAGAATCTCCAAGATGAAAGATTTTTGATTAATAAATATCTTTCTGTCTGCCCGATTCCTAACGATCTCCAAACCTAGGAATCTTTTGGGGGTTCCCATGTTTTTCATCTCGAAGTTTTCATTAAGTTTTTGGATGAAGTTCAGGGCTTTGGACGCAGAGGAACAAGCCAGGATTGCATCATCTACATACACTAAGAGAATAGCCAGATCCTGCTTGTCTTCCCATTTAAAAATGCATTTTTGATGTGGATACCTCGTAAAACCCAATTTGTCCATTACAGAGCTAAACTTCTTGTACCATAATTTTGGAGAGGCCTTTAGTCCGTACAAGGATTTTACAAGTTTACATACATGAGTTTGTCTAAAATCTTCTTAAGGTATCGGGGTTCGGCAGGTAGGCAGCAGACAGAAGACGGTAGACAGTAGACGGTAGACGGTTTATTCGAGAGTGAATTCAAGGGTGAAAGGGGCCTCCTTATATACTACCTGGGGTGGGGCGTTCGGCCAATCGCAGGGCCCGTTATTATAGCCAATAGGAATAGCCCAAGGGTTGGTTACATCACCATCTCCCCCTTAAATAAAGAATCTACCTAGTAATAATCTAACAACGGTACTTAGTCTAGGTTTAACACAAGAACACGTTGGTACTTAGTCTACAAAAAAAAAAAATATATATAAAATTTTACATTAATTACCTAGTTACAGAAGTTACAATAATTACATAAGTTACGTTAATTACATACGTTACATTAAGTACATTAGATACATTAATTACGACGTCAGAAATAAAATTTTACATTAATTACATAAGTGACATTAATTACATAAGTGACATTAATTACAGAAGTGACATTAATTACAGAAGTGACATTAATTACAGAAGTTACATTAATTACAATAGTTACATTAATTACATAAGTTACATTAATTACATAAGTTACATTAATTACATTTTTTTTTTTTTTTTTTTTTTTTTTTTTTTTTTTTTTTTTTTTTTTTTTTTTTTTTGGTACCTTAACTTATTTACATTGGTACCTTAACACAATTTTTGGTACCTTAACTATTTACATTGGTACCTTAACACAATTAGGAATGTGTAGAGCTTTCACCTTGGAGGGACTGGGGAATCGCCCGTGAACTGAAATGATCGAGCCTAAAAATTCTAGTGACTGAACAAAAAATTCTACGTTGATTTTTACATTGTATTGATTGAGAGGGCCCAGGACTTGACGCATCCTAGTATCACATTGCTTGTGATTCGTTCCCCCAATTAAAATGTCGTTTAGAAAAACAGCGACCCCAGGCAAGTGACCTAGAATTTTGTCCATGAAATATTGAAAATCGGGTGGCGCTGAAGCTAGTCCAAATACTAGGCGGGGAAATTGATAAAGACAAAAAGTGGTATTTACCGTTAGAAGGGGTTGGTCATCAACATCTACTGCCAATTGTAAATAGGCGTTTGTCAGATCTAACCTAACAATTACGGTACACCCAGTAAATCGTTGGACAATCTCATCAGGGCGCGGCAGGGGGTACACATCAGTCATAATTTGAGGGTTAAGAGTTCGTTGTAAAACAACACACAACCGGATCCCACCGGATTTCTTTGGGACACAGACTAAGGGGGAGGCCCATTGAGACGAGGAGACTGGAGTTATAATGTTATTTTCACAGAGCCTATCTAACTCAGCCTTAACCTGATCGCGGAGAGCAAACGGGATTGAATACGGTCGTTGACATATGGGTTTAGCGGTGGGTTTGAGATGGATATGGACAGCATACTGATCAATGGGTGAATAGTTGTCAATGTGCCCAAAGCAGCGAGGAAATAATTGAACTAACTTGGACGGTGGCAAGGTTACTGATAAAACTGAAGGACCAGTGAGAAGTGAATTTGACCAATTCAGATTGAGAACTTTGATTACGTCGCGTCCTAAAATGGCGGTAGGGAACAATCGAGACGCTACAAACAATTTGACTGTAATAGGAGGGTTGGGTGAATTTATAGATTTAAATGTCACCCGGGCCATGCCAATAATTGACAAACTCGAGGGTGCAGCAGTGGAGACGGCAAAATGAACAGGGGTAATTTCCAGTGAAGGCTTCAAAGAGCGAACGGTTTTATAATCTATGAGAGTTAGGGAACTCCCTGTGTCCACTAAGAACGGAATAGGAAGGCTATTATCGACTGAAAATGGGATCAACAATGGAGCAGGGCTAGAAATTTCCCCCAAACCAGAACTTGACATTGGAGGTCGACTGGAGTTGCTGTGTACGCCGACCAACTGACATTCGTGATCAGCAGAAAAATGCCTGCTGCGTCTACCCTCAGCTGTTAACTCACAGACTGAGGGCGTGGAGTCAGAGACTCCTCGGCCATTCAAGGAATGTCCGTCCACCAACACAGGACTTCGCGTTACTCTATCAGCAGAAAAATGCCTGTTGCGTCTACCCTCAGCTGTTAACTCACAGACTGAGGGCGTGGAGTCAGAGACTCCTCGGCCATTCAAAGAATGTCCGTCCACCAACACAGGACTTCGCAATACTCTATCAGCAGAAAAATGCCTGTTGCGTCTACCCTCAGCTGCTAACACACAGACTGAGGGCGTGGAGTCAGAGACTCCTCGGCCATTCAAAGAATGTCCGTCCACCAACACAGGACTTCGCGTTGCACTATCAGCAAGAAAATGCCTGTTGCGTCTACCCTCAGCTGTTAACTCACAGACTGAGGGCGTGGAGTCAGAGACTCCTCGGCCATTCAAAGAATGTCCGTCCACCAACACAGGACTTCGCGTTACACTATCAAGAAAATGCCTGTTGCGTCTACCCTCAGCTGTTAACTCACAGACTGAGGGCGTGGAGTCAGAGACTCCTCGGCCATTCCAAGAATGTCCGTCCACCAACACAGGACTTCGCGTTACACTATCAGCAAGAAAATGCCTGTTGCGTCTACCCTCAGCTGTTAACTCACAGACTGAGGGCGTGGAGTCAGAGACTCCTCGGCCATTCCAAGAATGTCCGTCCACCAACACAGGGCTTCCTATCACATTACAATCTAAATATGTAGTCAAAGGGCCAAAGGGATCCTCCATGAGTAAAGGCTCATCCACGTTGTCCGAAACATAAAAGTTTTTCTGACCTGATCTGGACGGGCAGAACCTCTGGATGTGTCCCTGAAGGCCGCAGTGATGACAGGTCCAAGAGCGGGCAGGACAGGACGACGGGTTGTGGGCAGTGTGGCAGCCATTGCAGCGCTTGGGCTCCCGAGGCTGGCTGGATGAACCCCCCTGTGGGGCACGGCGTTGGTTGGGCTGGACGAGACCCTGTTGTTGACGGCGGAAGCTAGGTTGGCCTTCAGGTCCTCGGGGCTTTGGACCATAGCCCTTGGAAGGCGGGTTGAGATGAAGGGCGGCAACGGCTGGTGGTGGAGCGACGAGGCGGTCTACGGTGGTCTTGACGACCTCTGCACGGGATGCGGCTGCGACCATCTCGTTAAAGGAGCTGCCATCGGCGAGGGCCAGAAGTGCTGCGATGATCTGCGGGTCCTTCATGCCGCCAATGAGCCGACCGCAGAGGGAGACCTCGAGACCAGCCCCGAAGTCGCATGGGACGGCTGCCTTCCGGAGTGCGTCGGCGTAGTCCTCAACTGTTTGACCTGGAGATCTGGAAAAGAGAGAGAACTCATAACGGGCAAGTGCTTTATTTACAGGCGGTTTCTCAACCCCTATCAATGCGGCTCTAATAACTGAATATTTTGAGCCAAGGATAGGGGTAGGGGTGAGAGCCGCCTCCAACTTTTCGAAGACAGGCAGGGGCAGAAGGGAGGTCAGCTTGCCCACTGATTTAGTATCATCAGTGATCCCCTCTGCGAGGAAGTGGAGCTCCAGCCTCCTCAGGAACGAAGCGATGTTGTCTCCAACAACATAAGGCGGGATTGAAGCGGTCATCGTGACAGTAAGCGGCAGTAGCAGGTACGGATTCGTCGGTAGTAGCGGGTTCAGACTCGTCGCCAGTAAGGTATCGGGGTTCGGCAGGTAGGCAGCAGACAGAAGACGGTAGACAGTAGACGGTAGACGGTTTATTCGAGAGTGAATTCAAGGGTGAAAGGGGCCTCCTTATATACTACCTGGGGTGGGGCGTTCGGCCAATCGCAGGGCCCGTTATTATAGCCAATAGGAATAGCCCAAGGGTTGGTTACATCACTTCTGGAAATTCAGAGAATTCCACAACACCTTCTGGAATTTCCATGTAAACCGTTTTCTCCAATTCTCCATTCAAAAACGCAGTTTTGACGTCCAGCTGAAGTAATTCTAAGTCCAGTTTGTTAGCTAGGGATAAGACCAATCTCACGTCCACTAACCTTGAAACTGGGGCGAAAATTTCACTCTCGTCATAACAATTATTATCAGCAAAGCCCTTGCATACGAGCCTACTTTTGTACCGATAGGACCCATCAGCCTCTACTTTCCTCTTGTTTACCCACCGAGATTTTATAACCCGTGTTCCTCGGCTCAATGAGGATTTCGGTACGTATTCCCAAGTCCCCTTAGATTGGTGTGAATATAGCTCATCTCGAATAGCTTCCTCCCAGAAATCCGAATCTGTGGATGAGACAGCTTCTGAGTATTTGGTTGGTTCCGTGTAGAATAACACGTTTAAATTTTGAACCTCACTATCCTCAGGTACCTCAGGCTCGCAGGTGTGCAAATCAGATTGAACTGCTTCGTTATTATCCGAATAAAACAAGCGCAGTTCTGTGAGTGCCTCAGGGAGCTCTTTAATGTAGTCTCCATAGACTACAGATTCCACACATTTGACGTCACACGAACGGACAACAGTTTTAGTTCGTTCGTCAAACAGTAAATAATCAGTCTCCCCGCACTCTAGTACGTAAGCTCTCTTAGCATTTGGCGCAAATTTAGTTTTAGCCTTTTTGTCGACATAAACCGCTAGACACCCAAATCTCTTGATATACCGGTAATTAGGAGTCTTCTTGTGGACTAGCTCAAACGGGCTCACGAAGCAGTTTGAGGCATTTGGCATGCGGTTATGCACAAATATAACGTGGTTCAATGCGTACCCCCAAAATGAAGTGGGGCACTTTGCTGAAACTAAATTCACTCTTACTTTCTGTTCAATCTCTAAGTTAAGTCTCTCACTACAACCATTCAAGTCAGGAGTCTGAGGCGGTGAGATTTGTACAGAAATATTTTCTGAACTCAGAAGCCTTTTCATTTCAGCCGTCTGATACTCTAGCCCACCGTCCGTACGAAGGCATATTACAGTGTGTTTTTCCTCCATTAGTACAGAAATTTCATTTAGACATTTCCGAAAAACTAAATGAACCTGTTTCTTATCATGAATCGGATATGCAAACGCATATCTGGAAAAATCACACGTAAACGTGACTATATATCTAGCACCAGTGCGAAAACTCGAAGGCTGAATAGGACCCATTACATCAGAGTGTAATCTCACAAAAGGTTTATCTGCCCTCTCACGAACTGTTGTATGTGGGTTTCTAACCTATTTGGCCACTAAACAGTCTTGACATTCCGAAATGTCATCCCCAACTTTGACACCCTTCATTTCACTAATATTCTTAGCTGCGAGCTCCAGGTAGCGCTTAGATGCATGATTTAGCCTTAGGTGTCAAAGAGCGGCAGGGTTTTCTTTAAGGCTGGACCTAAATTTTTGAGAGATTACTCCTAAGTCATACTTATACACTTCATCATGAAGACTGTCCCTTTCCTGATCTCTTTCCCTTTCCATCAGTCTGCTCACTAAGCGACCTATCAGGGGGGTTCTCCGTTTGACTCCCAGTCGAGCCAGAGACCTCAATTTCCCCACTTTTGCTCCCTCCCACAGTCACAACGGCCTCTTCACTTTCCTCAAACTCCGCAGCATTCAGGCCTATATTCCGAAACTGTTTTGTACCTATGGGATTGTCTAGAGCATCATGACAACCTTTTTCAGATTGTTGGTGTGAGCTAGTTCAAAATCTACCTACCACAGGTTGTCCCTAAATGACCCTGTTTTTATTAACTCATTGGTCTTGGCGTTCCGAAACTCGACCAAGTTATTGTTAGGTACGACTGTCATTCCTGTCTCCGCTACCTTTCTTACTTAAGTCCTGGAGCATAAAGAACATTTTTCAAACACGCTTTCTTCCCCTTATTGATCAACTCTACGTCCCCTTGATATTCTACCACAAGATGCGCATCTTTACTGTCATTGGCACACCTAAACACCCTAGGAATGGTCAATTTAGTAACATTGTACAGAAAATCGAGGTTATTAGTTAAATGTTGTGTTGCTCCAGAATCTACAATAGCTGAAAAAGTTCTACCTTCCAAAGTGTGCAGTGCCTCGCCATTTGACTCCCGCAAATAACGAACTTCATCTGGGACTCTTTTTTTTTCGTTTTGACCAATGGCCACCCAGACATCAGACTCGTCCGAACCTTCCTGATTTCCGAAAGTCTGAAGCGGGGACCTGATGGGCTGGTCTCCACCTCTGCTCTTAATAGCGTTGGTGGTTCGTTACTCTCTGTGGGTCTGGGTAATGAAAGGCCTTTCTTCATATCCGCCAGACTCCGCCAAAATTAACAGTGGGGCGTTCAGGGGACGGACCGATGCGGGCTGAGATTTTTAGCCTGGTTCCTATGCTCGGTCTGTCTGTGAACCTGGCTTTGGGTGTTGGCCTCTGGTTCTTGGGGGTCAGTGCAGCCAGCCCTCCGGCGGCGCCCTCATCCCAGTTGCCTAATCCCACCCCTCAGGGAGCACAAAGCAGAACCCATAGGTACTGCGTTCCCTACGGGGGAGGCGTCGTCTCGCCTTTATAATCAAGATCGAAGCCGAAAGGGATAAACCCTTGGAGAGGACAACTGTGTGTCGACCGCCTCCAAGGCCGGGCGAGGGTATTGCGAACCCCACTGCGCCTGGTTGGTCGGATAGGGGGAAACCCTGGTCCTTCTGCCCTTGCGTATGCCGAGCATTCCTCCTCGCTGTAACACTCAGGTGCGGTGGAGAGAGCGTCCTTTACGCAGGAAGGCTCACAGTTGCCAAGGGGGGATTGGCCCTTCACTGGGTCGTTACCCAACTTCATTTTCATAACATCTCGTGGCTTGTTTTGGCGGGTGTCCCACGACTGCGCCCTCCTCATCTCATTGGGTGTTTGCGCCTTCGCCTTCTCCAGGCGATTTGAGCGAGGTTCAGGACATTCCGAGGAAATATGTCCCTTCTTGTCACAATTGTAGCAAGTTCTTCTAGCCTTGAAACAATTTCATGTAAGATGTCCAGGCTTGTTACATCTTTCACAATGGACATTCACTTTCTGTGACCTTGGTTTCGATTTGCCACCTTTTTCTCTGCCCTTTCACGGTGCTTGACCACGGCCACGAGAGGTCCGTACCATCATGGCTTTGTTATGACCACCACTGGTCATGAGGTTCAGCTGGGGCACTCTTAGGGCGGCTGACCCGAGTCTGTCCTCTTGTACCACAAGAAGTGTCTTGGCGAGAGGTTGAGCTCAATAATTTCTTCTCTAACAGGCTTATTTGGGCATCCACCAGAGCGGTGTGCCTCTCCTCCATCTCCTCAAACAGCTCACGAAGCGTTTGAAGTACGGAGGTCTCCTTCTCCTGGGGCATTTCTACATGTCCTTCCATGTCCTCCTCTCCAGACAAAGACATCCCAAGAAGTTCCTTTACGAATAGAGTAAGGAGAAAAGCCCGGAAAAGTCGAACCCATAAATACTCTCTTAACTATTTCATAAGAGAACTATTTATAATTATTCACTCAAGCAGGTTCCGAAACCTTCCTCTCGGTTTTAAGTTCATCAACCCGTTCTCTCATACATGGGAAATCACACAGTACACCATGTATTCGAATCGATCAGGTAAAATTTTTCATGTCTTTCACACAGCAAATAATCCGAATTATTTGTAATGGGAAATTCAGAAAAGTGAAACCGCAATCTATAAAAACCAGCGCTCCGGTATGCGAGAGCGTTTTTAAGAAGTAACCATGTAATCCCTCAACCTCCAGTTCCAAAGTACAAGGTGTATAGCTCATATATTGACGTTTCAGCGATGCACTAATCGATCCAGTGGCAAACTCACCTGGAGCCGATCCGCGCATTCGCCTAATCTGATCAATATATCTATTTGAAGTCAAAATCCTTATAGGTTTGACGCCGGACCACTCCGCGTGTATTTTTATTTTTTTATTTATTTTTTTTTTTTTATTAAATAAAAAGCTATGTTTTTAGGACCTTAAGACCTAACTGATGTACACGCAGACGTGTGTCCAACCCTTTACCTGACGTGACCACCAGTGATGGGCTGGAGCTCATGTCCAGTATTCCCATATGGTACCCAAGCAGGTGTAAGTTCCCACTGCTGACTTACAAGTTAGTCTGGCGACCAATCGCCACGGAACTGGTGTTGAGGCCCATTATGGAGAAACACAATATCCAAAAAAGAACCGATTCATACTGTCACAGTATCCAAATACAACAGTATTGTAAAACAATTTATGCTCGTGTTTTCCCAATCTACCAGGTGAGGTGGACATACCCATTCACTAAGATGACGACCTCAGGTGAACGTCGGTCAGTTATTAAAAACGAAACTGCTCCGTGTGAAATCAAACACGTAAATCGAGAATTCTCCAAGCCACCTCGAGAACTCTTTACACGTATCGAATTCCTAGGAAATTCGTTTCACATAGCTAGGACATCGTCCTCTCAACGTTCGTGCGTTCGGGTTCCAATGGGCTGGGAAATCCACGAACTAATCCATCGTGTACTTCCGAAAGTACAAGGAAAAACCTGGTTTATTTTTGTCTTGACAGCATCGATGTCTGAGGGCCCTGCGTCATAGACTTTTCGACTAGAAACTAGGTCCAGGCACACACACGGTCAAGCATTCAAAATACATTCATAACTCCTAGCTTGTGTGTTTGTGTATGTGTTAGAAAATGCTCGTAGTTCATCACTGAAGTTCGTCTCCGTTGAGGACCTACTCTACACAACCCGAAAAAGCTGAAAAAGGATCATCAGGGAAAGGATAAACCTAAGCCGAAATCGAAACAAAAAAGGAACAGTGTGTGGCCGATAGCATTCAAACACCTTATAGCGCTCAACCGTTTCTATGATCGGGAAAACACTCGCAACGGCCGTCGGCCGATTTATCTCCATTTATCGGATTACACTATTGCTCAATAACTCGATTATGCAATTTACTTCAACTTTCCTTGCGCAAGTTTCGCTGATTAGAAAATCTAACCTACGCTTACCGTACGCTTTTGTACTTGTACTTGTACTCCGGTACAGCGCTAAATTATCGGTTTCTTTTCTGAACTTCCCAGACATGAAATGAAGCTAGATAATAGCAATTCCTCTTTACCTTTATCCTCGTGAATGAAGATCGATTCCGGGTTTTCTATTGATGAAAAAGATACTTAAAACTTGAGAACACAAGTTGTAATCTTCACAAAGGAACAAGAGACAAACAAAAGGCGCGCGAGAAACCCAAAACCAGTCCGCTACGCAGTGTTGCCACACTCTTGAATAAGAGGTTGTATGTTCCATGGAGTAGGTTCTTGAAGCTGCGCTGCCCCGAGTGGTCAATAATTTAACGAGTTGGTCCAATAGGCAGTTTTCCGCCTCCATCGGACAGGTTCAGCCATGTGCACATCGATTTGATCGGACCTTTACCACCTTCTCAAGGTTTTACATACGCACTCACTTGCATTGACAGATATACCCGCTGGCCAGAAGTCATCCCTTTGGAGGACAGCAAAGCGGAAACTGTAGCAAAGGGTTTTTATTTTCAATGGGTAAGTCGGTTTGGAACACCAGAAAAAATAACGTCAGATCGGGGGAGACAATTTGAATCCTCGCTGTTTCAACAACTGACAGCTTTACTGGGAACAGCCCATTCATTTACGTCTGCATACAATCCCAGGGCCAATGGCATGGTTGAGAGATGCCATCGCCAATTAAAGTCAGCAATTCGATGCCACGAAACAGAGAGATGGGTGGAGGTTTTGCCCACAATCCTGTTAGGGATAAGGAGCTCGGTCAAAGCGGACTTTGGATGTAGTGTAGCTGAGCTGGTTTACGGTACGACACTGCGATTACCCGGGGAGTTCATTGAAGAACAACGACCGAACGGACCTCCACAGCAAATTTTCGTCGACAATCTCCGCCAGACCATGATTGACCTGAGACCAGCCCCCGCGCATCATCATAGACGTCCAAAGCTGTTTGTCCCTCAGGAACTGCAAACAGCTACACACGTGCTTGTGCGAAACGATGGCGTTCGGCGGACCCTACAAGCACCATATGATGGACCTTTTCCAGTTGTCAAAAGGGTTGGCAACACATTCATAATTCGGCGGAGAGGAAGAGAAATCCCCGTCGAAATTGACAGACTGAAACCCGCCTACGACGTCCAAGAGCTCGACGTCCCACCAGCTACCCTTCAAGTGTTGGTAGACGGGACCAGTCCGAATTCGAGTCATGACCGTTACGTTGTACAGCACGCGGGATCGCAAGAAGCTGAAGCACCACGGGAGGAAGAGTCATCCCCAAACCCCAACGAAGCTCCCCGTGGACCATGGATGAGCCAACGACGGTCGACGGCTACCCGCCAAATTCGCCTTCCCGTCCGTTTCAGAGATTTTGTTTTTTATTGAGGAGGGGGTGGTTTGTGGCCACTTCATTATAATTTTATTATTTCTTACAAATTCAAAATTTTCACCTGTTGCCTTTCCCGACCACATATGATTTAATTTCACAAAATAGTATTATACGATTTCCCAACAGAGTTCTCAACAAGTGTTATTTCTCTCGCTATAAATATGATTAATTAATACGATATAATTCTGGGGTTTTTAATACTACGTCGGTAATAATTTTTCTATAAAAGAAGTACCTACCAACAAACATTCGAAATTACCTTCATTTCCGTAGCACGAAACGCACCTCAGAACAACAAACTCGACATCACTTAAGCCATATGATGTTCCAAAGAGCTTGTTAGTATGAAAATGGACCTGTATTTCAACAGTTTGAGTCACGATCGTGTTGTGAGGCACAATCTTTGAGCCGTCATTGTGAACGAACGGCTGGTCGTACAAAGCTGCGGATGGTCTTAAAAAATTCTACGGAACAAACTCTATCTAAATATGAAATAAAAAACATACCGTTCTATATGAATTTTTCGAGATATGAGATTTTCAAATATTCGTTTTGAACCCCTTCCCCTTGACCTAGGGTTATGAAAAGTTTCGAGGACCATTGTGGGGTTGGTCGAAACCCATAAAAAAAAATTTCGTAATTTTAACTCAACGCTAACTGGGCAAAGTGGCGCGTACGGCGGACGGACGGATTTTTTTTATTCGATTTTCTGAATCTACGTATCTTGAAACGTAAACCAACAAATTTTGAGGGGGGGTTAAAAAATTTTTTTCTTTGGGCGATTCCAATGGTTCATTATCGAAGATAATAAACCAAAAACGGTGCCACTTTTCATTAAATAGGTCAAAATTTGACTATAATTTAATTATATTTTTTGGTACTACTTGAATTCGCCTGTATTCAGTGGCGGCTCTAGGAGGGGGGGGGGTTGTTTCGGTGGAGGACCCTCGGAACCTCCGGTTTACCCCCCCCCCCTCCCTTGACACAGTTCTGGGGTCATGTCATGTCTGGGTCATGCCTGGATCATGGACAGTGTGAGGGGGAATGCGGAATTCGCCTCCTGGGTCATATTCGCACGGTATATGACATAAGGCCGGAGTTATTTGTGACCTTTGTGATCAGAAGAAATTTATCAATATGTCCGAGGAAGTTCTGTGAGAGTAGAGGAGAATTGATTACAATGCGGGCATGATAATATCTACACTAGACATGGCTAATACGGTTATTTCTTGGTAGTAGGTTATCGAGTAACCCTGGAAACTAAGTCCGCGTTGGGCACTGGAAAGGTTCTCGACTCGCCGGTAACCTATTACCAAAATAACCTAATACCACAACCTATTACCAGACGGTCGCTGTTACTCGAAACTAACTCAACACTCACTCAAATAACTTTACGACAGTTATGACCGCACACCTTTCACGCATTCGTTTTCCGTAACCTATTACCTGTAATAGTCCCAGCCAGCCTATTATCGAGAAATCCCGAATGGCCGGCGGCAAAGCGGCCCTCAAAGGCCTTTTTCCCAAGTTCTCAAAACAGCAACTGTTATTCCAGTAGAGAGTTTTTCCGGTGATACGTTATCTGGTATTAGGTTACTGTATAGTATTAGGTTATTTGAGGCAGTTACGTTAAATATTCCCCACCCCTAATATTCACGAGAATAGCTGTCGTTTCGAATTTTTCCTTAGCAATATTTTTAAAAGGTCAGGAGAAACAATTTGACGTAGGAGATCAACAAGTTTTGTTTGTTTGTTAAACCTCTACCTTTCGCCCCTTTCTATATTGATGTAGAGTCATGAATAGTTGAAAATATTGAACCAAAACCTATAAATTGAACCAAAACAGGTATTCTATTATAATATAATAGAATTTAGCTTCGAAACATATTATGTTTCGAAGCTAAATTTTTAACAGCGAGGGCTGGATGCTATTCATTTTCCATTGTTGAGTTCTATCGCCATTTGAGAATTCACTGAAAAGTAAGTTGAATAATTCTGATCTGGGTAGAAAATTGTTTTCTTGGTTGATTTAGAGTACATAAGTTTATTGTACTAAAATTAATAAACCAAAAGGAAAATTGTCGTGCTGGGCAAATGGATAAATGCCTGGGTTTGCACTATCATTCACGACTTCTGAATTCTGTTTCCGCATGTTGAAGCTTCTGGCGATGAAGCAAAGATTTCCCCAAGTCTTGTTGCATCTCCTAACTCGACGTATCTTTTCTAACAACCTGTTTACTTCGTCAGCTCGCTGGCTCGTTCATAACTCGCGTCGCTCAGCCTCTTTGATCGTTCAATCATCCTGTCTTCTCGTTAACTTGCTCCCCGACCTTGAGTATCGGTTTCCCACCTTTTTACCCGTTCTGACGGTATTTGAAGGTTTTTTTCTCGGCATGACAAACTCACATTTATTCTTAGGTTGATATATAATATTCATAAATACACTGACTCTTTCGAACAAAAAATGAAAATAATCTAAATTATCGACCTGAGTGAGTAATGTGTGAGAACCAACAGTTTCAAAAGTTGTTAGTCTTTTGACTGGTGTTCCAAGGCTCACCTTGTTCAACTCATGCCCTTATGTAACGAAATCTGCCGTTTGGTTTAACAAAACTCGTATATTCAACAACAATCTATCTTTTTCGATCAACAACCCAAACAATTCTAGAAATCCAAGTCAACAACTCCGAAACTAAACATGTGATGAATTTCCATCACACTACCCCCGTCTTCTTCACATCTGCGCGGGCCATGCGATTAACGTGAATGTACTTTTTGGTTCTTCCGAGTTGTACTTGATAGAGGACGTCGCTCCGCTTCTGTAATACGGTCCATGGGCCTGTCCACTGAGGTTGTAGTTTAGGGCATCGCCCTACCGTTCTTCGTGGTTCATGCACCCACACCCAGTCCCCCTCCAGAAAACTCACTGGCTTAGCATGTCTGTCGAACCTGTCCTTCTGTTGTGTCATTTGGTTCCCTATGTTCCGGCGGGCGAATTCCCGAATTTCACACAAATGCTTTCGCAACTGGAAGGCATAGGTTGTTGAAAACTGGGGTTCATCCCGGACCGGCCGCACTAGATCCTCGGGAAGTTGGAGTTCATGACCATAGACCATGAGGGCGGGAGAAAACCCCGTGGTAACATGAGGGGAGCTTCGATATGCTAGTAGAAAAAACGGTAACAGCTTGTCCCAGTTGTCCTGTTTCGCACTTATGAACGCAGTCAAGTACTTTGTTATTGTGCGATTTAGGCGCTCTACCAGTCCACCAGACTGGGGATGAAGTGGCGTGGATCGGGTGTGTCGCATTCCCAGCAGTCTGCTCATTTCATTCACTAACTTTGACTCAAAGTTGCGCCCTTGATCTGTATGTATTTCTGCTGGAACTCCATGGCGGCTGACGACTTGTTCCACCAGAGCTGAAGCAACTGTTTCTGCTTCTTGATTTGGGACAGCTATCGCCTCAGGCCATTTTGGGCCATGAAATAGTCGGAAATTACAAGAACATAGCGGTTTCCAATTTTTGTGCGTGGGAAAGGTCCAAGAATGTCCATGCCAACCCTTTCAAATGGACCCCCCACCATGAACTGTTTGAGGGGCGCTGGTTTTCGTTGATGGGGCCCTTTGATCTTTTGGCAATCAGCACATGTCTTGCACCACGCTTTGGCCCATACTTGGCCAGAAGTAGTGTTGGCGAACCTTACCAAATGTCTTAAAAAATCCAAAGTGACCGCCTGTTGGGCTATTGTGGCATTGTTGGAGTACTTGGGTGATCTGATTCTCGGGGACTACCACTTGCCAATAGCTCCTTCCGCGTGGTTTCTCCCACCTGTGCCACAAAATTCCATCCTTTGTTTGTAGGGAGTCCCATCTTGTCATTAGCTGCTTCACTTTGGGGTCCATTGGAGTCAATTCTTCAATCGATGGTTTTAATTTCGTTTTCAATCTGGCAATTACAGCCCGGATGACATCGTCTTGCCAAACCTCTGTCTGTACAGTTGGCTTACCAATGAAATTTACCTCTTTCGAACGGAATAGCATGTCTTTTCGGGAGCAGAACGAACACGTGTTCCCGCAAGGACGTCTTGAGAGTCCATCGGCATTCCCATGAGATTTTCCCGGTCGGTGGACTATGTCAAATGAATAAGTTTGAAGTGTCTCTAACCATCTTGCTAGCTGCCCTTCTGGTCTCTTAAATGACATCAACCATGTTAGGGAGGCATGATCTGTCCGCAATGTGAATTGAGTGCCATACAAATATTCATGAAAATGCTCAATACTTAGCACTGCAGCCAAAAGTTCTCGCCTTGTCGCACAATAGTTCTTCTGTTGTGTTGACAAAGTTTTACTGTAGTAGGCAACCACTCTTTCTTCTCCATTGACGGACTGTGATAAGACAGCTCCCACAGAATGGGCACTGGCATCACAATCCAGGTAGTACGGCTTTGTCAAGTCTGGGAATGCTAGAACTGGAGAGGTAATCAAGGCTTTCTTCAGTTGATTGAAACTGTCCTCACATTGCTCAGTCCAGACAAAAGGACTATGGTTATCCATAAGACAGTGCAATGGCTGGGCTACTTTTGCAAAATCCTTTACGAACCTCCTATAGTAAGAGCATGTACCCATGAATGAGCGAACTTCCTTTTTGGTTTTAGGGGCGGGCCACTGTTCTACAGCCTGAGTCTTCTTTGGGTCAGTATGCACTCCCTCGCCTGATATGACATGCCCTAAATAGTGCGTTTCCTGCTGAAAGCACGTACATTTCTTTGGGTGGATTTGCAGTCCTGCATCCTTGAGTCTAAGAAATACCCCTTCTAATTTTCTTAAAACGTCTTCAAACTCTGAGCCATGAATAATGATGTCATCCAAATACACTAGCCCAAGATCAGCTGGTATGACCCTTTCCATCAACCTCTGGAAGGTGGCTGGAGCATTGCAAAGTCCAAAAGGGAGAACTTTGAATTGCCATAAGCCCTTAACATACAACGTGAAAGCAGTTTTCTCCTTATCAGATTGGTTCATGGCGACCTGCCAGTACCCACTTTTGAGGTCAAGACAGCAGAACCAACTTGAGCCAATAAGAGCATCAAGCATGCTCTGAATGCAGGGTAAGGCATAGGAGTCCTTTTTCGTGACTGAATTGAGGCGTCGGTAATCAATGCAAAAACGTGTCGAGCCATCTTTCTTGGGGACCAAAACAACTGGAGAAGCCCAGGGACTCTGTGAGGGTTCCATCACCCCTTGGTCAACCATCTCCTTGACCAACTTGTCTACATGTTGCTGCTGCGAGTATGGCATCCTTCTAGGGTTCTGCTTTATTGGCCTTGCATCACCAGTGTCTATGGAATGGCACACAATTGAGCACCTTCCTAATGGTTGGTTCCCAACAGCAAATATGTCGGTATATTTCTTCAAGAGAGCTTCTGCTTTCCGGTACTGCTCTCCCCCTTTTTCCAAGGCAGAATCAGCAAGGGCTAAATCTACCCAAGAGGGATCAATGGACTCTGCTATCAGCTGAAGCCCTCGTTCTACACAGAGCCACCGTTTATGCAAGGGCACATCCTGATCACGCATCCACAGTTTCTCTTGTGGCACATCTAACCTGGCCTCAACTTGCTCTAGAAAATCTAACCCTAAGATGCCCTTATCGGAAATGTTGGAAATGAAAAAAACAAGTTCCACGTGCATTTTTCCTAATTTTATTGTGGTTTTACTCTCCCCTAAAACCTTCAGACCACCTTGCCCCCCTGTTGTGAGGACATTAGTTGTTGATGGTTTCACAGACAATCCATGCACTTGCGCTACATCAGGTCGTAGGATAGAAACTGTAGCGCCTGTGTCAACCAGCAACTCACAACGTTGTTTTCCAAGCTCCACATTAACAATGAGGGCACTTGGTGGGTCTTTTTTACGTCTGTATGGGCCATTCAAGGGATTAGCCTGGGCAAGGCCCGTTGCCCTGACTATCTCTAGTTTTCCTGCTGAGTTCTTTTGGGGCATTCTCTAAGGAAATGACCAAGGCCTTTGCATTCGTAACACCTCGAAGGTCCTTCAGCTTGTGTCGGGAGTGTTATGCGGTCAGCATCGTGTACTTGTGCTGTTATCAGAGCCTCTCTCAATGTTGCAGGAGTAGATAGGCTGATGGCTAACCTCACATTTGCGTTCTCGATAGCATGTATGAAGGACCTGATTGCTATCCTGTCAACAGCATTTGGTGGGCAATCAGGGAACGATCCCCGTGCTAATCGCTCAATATCAGTTGCTAGTTCCGCTAGTGTTTCCCCCTTGCGCTGCTTGCGACTCTGTAGTTGGGTATGGAGCAGTGTGCTTAGATGTTCTGAGCCAAATCGTACTTGGAATGCTTCTGACAACTTTTGGAAGCTAGCTTGATGAGCACCGGGTAGATTGTGGACTACTGTCAGGGGTGCCCCAGAGAGAGATGCGACAAGATGCTCCCCCATCTCACGATTACTCCACCTGTTTGCCTGTGCAATTATCGAGAACTGTGTTCTGTACTCCTCCCAGGGAATAGAACCGTCATACTTAGGTGGTTTTGGAGGATAAGCGGTCCGAGGGCCAATTGGCCAGGGTACGTCATTGTCATCTAAGGGGGGATTCCCCATGTGACCCGTATCTACCCCTTGGCGAAGACATTGCTGTGCCCTGAATAAGTCAACGTCATGACGAACTGATAGGACAACTTCAGTCAATGGTTGATGGGTTATGAGATTCACTAGGTGTGCCACCTGTTCCTTCAGCGTACCTATCTCGTTCCTCATCTCGGCCAATTGAAATTGGCTATCGGAATTATCTTGTTTGGCGTGAGATGTCTGTAGTGTAATATGTGAACTAACTTGCCTGCTTGTTGACGGTGAGTTTGACGGGCCAATTGGTGACTCGTGAGTACTCAAAACGCGATGCTCGCTCGGACTAGCCTGACTATTAGTGTCGGTATCTGCCGCCCTCCTCCGTGTAGAAACGGTGCGAACAGGGCGAACCATGCGTTTTGGCGGCATCGGACACCTCCTTTAGTCCCAGTCGTGTTGGTCAGTGGTAGGTAGAAGAGCTGTTGTTGCAGATGGGAAAGCTGATTGACAGCAAGAATGTACATTTAGCAGATAAAAAAGACGTAGAAGATCTGAAAGAGGAGCTAAGTAAGATTAAAAAAGAATCATTGTGAACGAACGGCTGGTCGTACAAAGCTGCGGATGGTCTTAAAAAATTCTACGGAACAAACTCTATCGAAATATGAAATAAAAAACATACCGTTCTATATGAATTTTTCGAGATATGAAATTTTCAAAATTTCAAAATTCGTTTTGAACCCCTTCCCCTTGACCTAGGGTTATGAAAAGTTTCGAGGACCATTGTGGGGTTGGTCGAAACCCATAAAAAAAATTTCGTAATTTTAACTCAACGCTAACTGGGCAAAGTGGCGCGGACGGCGGACGGCGGACGGCGTACGGCGTACGGCGGACGGACGGATTTTTTTTTATTCGATTTTCTGAATCTACGTATCTTGAAACGTAAACCAACAAATTTTGAGGGGGGGTTAAAAATTTTTTTTCTTTGGGCGATTCCAATGGTTCATTATCGAAGATAATAAACCAAAAACAAGTTTTGGAACTGAAGGTGGCGAACAAGGAGCAGAAAAAAGAAATAGCCCGATTGGATGATATAAGCAGTGGGAACAACCTCATTTTCCAGGGTTTAACAGTTACGGATGAACGTCAAGTCGATAAAACAATCATTGAGTTCTGTCAGGAGGTACTGGGAGTCACTGGGCTGGAGCTATGTTCAGCTTTTGCTTTGGGAAGAGGAGACAGAGTGCGGCTAATGGCCACTTTTCAAACCAAAAAGGACGTCTTTAATATCCTTGGAGCGGTAAGGAAGCTGCGAGGCACAGGTTACGCTGTATTTCGTGATTTATCTGTTTTCACACGTGATAGAATGAAAAAACTGTTGCAAGTTAAAAAGGACTTAGTGACCAGCAACAAAGGCATATCAGTCTGGGTTCGCAAGGAATGGTTGTATATAGACAACGAAAGGTTTACTTGGGATGAAGATTCGGGGCTGATCACGGATAAAGGAGAAAACGG
This sequence comes from Stenodema calcarata, assembly GCA_963920205.1. Classification (NCBI taxonomy): domain Eukaryota; kingdom Metazoa; phylum Arthropoda; class Insecta; order Hemiptera; family Miridae; genus Stenodema; species Stenodema calcarata. The sequence goes on along the minus strand of OY986056.1, from coordinate 31,368,429 downwards.
ATCAGAGAGAGTTCATCAGCTTCTACAACAGCGGCGGGAAGATGGCAAATCTGGACAGAAAGGATCGGGGGGAAACGTACAGCAAGGAAGACCATAGGAAGAGGCCGTCTGCCACACATCGAAGAAACCTGCGCCCTGTATGCCGATTGAACTTCTAGTATATAATATTAATGGATTAAGAAACAAAATTAGGTCACCTTTATTTTTACAGTTTGTGAAGTGTTCTGATTTGTTTTGTTTGGTTGAAACTTTCATTGAGGAAAATGATGTTGATTATTTTGAAAAATTTTTTGTTGACTTCAATATTCGCTGGAAACCTGCTGTGCGTCGATCAATACACGGTAGAGCAGCGGGAGGTATCGTATATGGATATAGGAAAGAATATGGGTCAAAATGTGGTTTTAGAAAGGTAGGGAGTTTGGACGCAATGTGGCTGAGTGTGCGTGGCGAAAAGCTGCACATAATCCCAATTTATTTAAGTCCTATTCGGGGAACTTGGAACGCAGAATTCGATGGGTTGGTGGAGGACCTTCAGCATGTTGAAGGAATGCCGTTGCAGATTGTGGGGGATTGGAATGCGAGGGTGGGTGCAAGTCAGCTACTGTCAGAAAGGTTAAATATTGGAAGTAAGATAAATGCTGTGCGCAGATCAAAAGATAGAACAAGAAATTCAGAGGGAAATAAATTGCTTGAGCTATGTGACATGAAGGGTCTGGCAATACTAAATGGTAGGACAGAAGGGGACGTTGATGGGGAGTATACATATATAGGAGTAAGGGGTTCAGTTGTAGATCTATGTTGTATTTCTGAGAATATGTTGGGGAGTGTGCACGATTTGGTGGTTGGCCGTCAAACCTATTCTGACCACATGCCAGTGTCAATCAAGCTCGACGATGGGTTGGGGAAGGTGGAGGGGGAAGTTATTCCGCGCTTGCCTCGGTTAATTTGGAGGCAGGAAAAGAAAGAATCCTATAGAACTTGCGTGGAGGAAAAGTTGAATAACATGATCAGGCGGGGCGGAACCGTAAATATGGCGGGGTTAAATAGGATAATTAAATCAAGTATGGAGCAAAAAGGGGGATCGGGGAAACTTAGGGCGAAACAACCTTGGTTTGATTACCATTGTAATAGTCTTCGGAATAAATCTTTCAGGCTACTCAATTTATACAGAAAGACGTCATCTGCTATAGTAAAAAGGAAATATTTTTCATCTGTGGCAGAGTACAAGGATCAATGTGGACGAAAGAGTAAAGAGTATTATCAGTCCCTTGCAGAAAGATTCAAAAGGGTACAGGACAGGGGCGGCTCGTGGGCTCAGAAACTGGTGGGGCACCAGGGCAATATTTAGGTGCATACCTACCTATTAGGTACTCACTATTGGAACTAAACTCAAACTACCCTTACAGCTAAACTGCTTCATAATTAATGGTATGCAGCTCTTAGCAAGTCAGGAAACATCGTTCTCCAAAGAGTTCTCTTGAGGAGAGGGAAGATTACTGACCACTATCCAGGATTACCGACGAGGAGGTGGCTGCAAGGCAATCCCACCTACCCACCAAAATAATTATCTTCAAAATTATAGGAAGAATAAAAGAGAAATTGTGACTGTACGAGTACTATTCAAAGAGTACATTATAAAGGTAGTCAAAAAATTATATTATTGGAGTTTCTATTACTGGGGTTTTTAAAAATTAGCAATCGCGACCATCTGCTTCCTAGCCGAGTGGTACCTTGAAAACCCCCTCTAAAAATGTCCTCTTATGCCCAGATTGCACATACGTTTTCTTATCCAATCGTATCAAAACATTTTAAGCGATCACAGAACAGCAAGATTGATTTCAACTAGCTTTTAGAGTTCGTTGGTTAGCTCAAACAAAGCTCGAGTCAACGAAGTCACCATCAGTTTCAGGGATAACAAATAAAACAGTATTCTCAACGGTTGGCTGAGCTACATAATAATATTATGTATATTACTGTTATTAACGGTTATTAACTTACAGAATGTAGAAATCAACAAATGAGATTCTTTTGGGCGAATAGTGATCCACGTAGTATAGTACGGTTTTCTGTGGATCCACTTCAGTCTTGACGACTAGCAAGCGTTCACGCGTTGCACGTGAGGTATTAAATTTCAATGTTTAGTTGATTAATATTATGGAGACAATAATTCACTTTTACTATGATGAGTAAATACGAAGCTAAAAACCACCAGTCAATGCATTCAAAATAATATTATAACGTCAGGCAACGTTTTGATATCATTCTTATCAAACATGGAAGAAAGCATGGAAGAATGAAACTCGTTCTTCCTTGACAAGGAACGATTCAACGATCGATTGTTTTCGGCGTTCAACTTGATACGATATTTTGGCCACCGCCCGGAACGCCTCCTATCTCGCAACACAGAGTGCCTTCCCCCACCCCAGGAAGCGCCTATACCTTCAACATTGAGACTGGGGCACTTCTGGTCGATCCGATAATCGACTTTTTTAATCGATAAATCGAAACAAAATGCGACTCAGTGGAAGTGGGTAGTCATGGAGGAAGGGAGATCTCCCTTCTTCCATGGTGGGTAGTAGTAGGTAAGATTTTTTTCTCCTTGTTCTATGTTTTTTCTGTTTTCCTTTGCAAATTTTTGGGTGGGGCGAGGGCCAAGGTGGCCTTATGGACGAGCCGCCACTGGTACAGGATTCTAAGAAGTTTTGGGGACTTGTGAAGGAGGTTAACGGCAGGAAAAATGCCGGATACCCAGAAGTAAGGTGCTCCCCCATCCAATATGCTGGGCCTCTGTCGCTTGACACCACCTTGGATGCTCCTTTTTCCATGCAGGAGCTGCGATTGGTTCTGGACAAGCTCGGGTGTAATAAGGCACCAGGTATAGACGGTATTCCGACCGAATTCTTCAAGGAAGCTCCAGACAGTTTATTGTCAACGTTACTTGACTTATATAATTTATACTTTAATGGGGAGGATGTGCCGAATAGCTTTCTGGAGTCGATTGTTTTTCCCCTGAGGAAGAAGGTGGGAGCCTCGCGGGTGGATGAATTTCGCGGAATAGCCTTTATGAACACCAGTCTGAAGGTGTATACTTCACTCCTGAATGAACGACTGGCAGGTTGGGTGAGGGACAATAAAATCCTCTATGAAGGACAAGCGGGTTTCCGCAAAGGTTACTCAACTCAGGATAATATTTTTGTACTATGTAATTTAGCTCACATAAAATTTAGTCAGCGGAGGAAATTGTATTTATTTTTTGTCGACCTCAAGGCCTGCTTCGACTCAATTGATCGACACGCCCTGTGGTACAAATTAAGTGTTTTGGGGGTGTCCAGCAAATTCATAGGCGCACTATCCAGTTTGTACAATGGTACAAAGATGTTTGTGTGGACTAAGGAAGGTATGACTAAGTCATTTAGTACGTTCGTGGGGGTTAAACAGGGATGTAATGTCTCTCCGCAGTTGTTTGCTTTGTTTATTAATGACTTGGCTGACTTCTTGGGGGGAGGAGTGGTGGTGGGGACGGTGACTTTTAACCTGCTCTTATATGCTGACGACGCGGTTCTGATAGCTGACAATCCACAACAGTTGCAACAAATGATAAACAGATTAGAAGAGTACTTGGATCTGTGGGGCCTACAGCTGAACCTGGGAAAATCAAAGATAATGGTGTGCAGGGAAAATGGTGGCAGACGGGCTCGGGATGAGACCTGGACGTTCAAGGACGAGGTTGTGGATGTCTCGAAGGGTTATAAATATTTGGGAGTTTGGCTGACGGACACCATGTCCTTCAGCCAACACTTAAATAACAAGTACTGTGAAGCTAAGGGAGCCATGAATTCCATTTGGAATTCGGTTCTATCTAATAATGCAGTCCCCTTATCATCCAAAATCAAAATTTTCAATGCGGCTGTCAGAACTGTCGTTGGTTATGCGTGTCAGACGTGGGCCGCTAGGCCTTATTATGAGGTTAATAAGGTGCAGAGATATAAAGAGGGTTCTCAAACTCCCCATAAACACTCCCAACTACGTGCTATTTATGGAGACTAAGTTCGATCCTCTCTTTGATTTCCTCTTTTCCCTGCACGTGGACTATGTCATGAAGGTCCTCAATTATGGTTCGGAACGATTCCCACAGATAACAGCAAGAATCGTCCTCCAAAAAAAGTTATTTTGGGCCAAGGAGTGGTATAGGTTGGCTGCATCCCTGCATTGTGAACTGACGGAGGGCGCTGACGTCAATACTCTGTCTAGCCAACTGAAAGGGATAAGGGAGAGATGGATGGACGCATTCAGGCAGGGAAATGAGGAAAGGATGTGGGCGGGTAGGTACCATCCTGTCTATAAATTAGTGGACCACACGACAGTTTACGTAAACGATGACCTCCCTACAGATGTACTGAGTATTATAATGAGATGTAGGTCAGGTATGGTGTACTTGAACGCACTGCCGTGGAGGGAGGTCGAGGCTCAGAGATGTGCATTATGCAATTTAGGGGAAGAAGAGAGCATTTTTCATTTTTTGTGCCGTTGCCCTATATTGAGTCCCTATCGAGCATGTTATTTGGGGGGTAAGACGCTAGGTGAAGAGGAAATGTTGGGCTACCTGAATGGAAAGAACTGGAGTAAGTTGTATTGGTTTGTGAGGCAAGCATACAGGTACCGCAAATACCTAACTGATAATTTTAATTATTGAAAATGTAAAATGTAAATGTATTTATGTATTGAAAAAGTAGAATAAACTGTTCATTTATTTATTTAATTTCTTTGGAAAGACCAACTCTAGGCAGACGGTTAAACCATGCCTTATAAGTGTGTTAATATAATGTTGTAAAAATTTGAAATATGTACTGAATAAACACTATTTTCATTCATTTCATTCATTCATTCATTCAGTGGTAGGTACGTTGGGCGCCAGTGTAACGAAATCTGCAGTTTGGTTTAACAAAACTCGTATATTCAACAACAATCTATCTTTTTCGATCAACAACCCAAACAATTCTAGAAATCCAAGTCAACAACTCCGAAACTAAACATGTGATGAATTTCCATCACATTATGTATCCGACTAGTAAATTATTTACTCACGTTATTCAGAAACTAATCAAAGAAATGCAATTTCAACTACGAGAAATTTGGATGTGGGTGTGGTTCGCAGATGATGGGGGAGTTATTATTAATGGGAACGAGTGATTGATAACTAGACGTGGGAGTGATGGAAATGTGTCTGAAATGGAATAAAATGTAGTTCCTTCAGGGTTTTTAATTATTGACTAACGCAATATTTTGTTTTATTTCGAATTATCCCCTCACACATACACACACTTCCCCTCCATTCAGCCATCAAAATCGCCACTAATTAACGTGGTACATGAGTAATTATGTATTCGAGTACTAATCTGAGCATCCAGTTGTTAGCAGAACGTTCTTACAGAAATATCCACAACCCATTCATAGGTGCTATTATTGACCTCATGATACCAACCTTATACGGCGGAAGGCAAAACCTTTTAACCTTTTTTTCTTCCTATTCATTTATTTGAGTAACCTGGTAAATGTGGTACCTCGAGGCCAAACTTTTATCGTTTGTCATACTTTCGAAAACTCGGAGTATTGGAGAAAACAAACACTGGAGTTAGTCACTTGCTTAGTTTTCCACAACTTCTTTATTTCTTTTTCGTGCCAGTGAAAATATGAAAGTTTTAGTCGTTCGGTTTGATCAAACGAACAAATTTCCGGTTAGCCCCGATAGCTACTTGTAATTTATTAGCTTTTCTCACATTGGATAAGTATTACAAGCGTCAATTATCATAATTACATTGTTTTGATTTTGTAGTACAAAGAAAGAAAAAAAAAGCGTAAAAAGGAATTCAAATTCTTAATTTTATGGATTCCTGGCAATCGTCACCTTTATGGAATTACTTGCTCACCTTCCCTACTTTCTGATAAGGGCGGATCTCCCAAAACCTGAGCATTGTAACATGAGACGGATCAAATGTCTCACGTCGGGAATCCGAAGGGACTTGCTATAACTAGAAAATATCCCTAGTCACGATATTTAGCAAAACCCAAAAGGTTCAACTCACACGCATTCTCTATCACCTGTAACTTTATTTCCCCCAAAAGAAGATGAGAGAGGATTCTTGTAATTCACTTGGAGACCGTAGGTTGTGGCTAGGGTTGCCAAGTTTTATTCGGAGAAAAGAAGTACTTTTCAGAAAATTATTGAAAAAAAAGTGTTTTCTTAATAAAAAAAAAAGTACGGTCCAAAAGAAAATTTTGAATTCCTCGGTTCATCATCACCACCTCAACATGCCGAAATGAGCCGAAGGAGCAACCACCTTATTAGGTACCTAGAATACCCACGTTCAATACTGTTCATCAACAAAATCTATAACTTTGTTCCCATGCTATTGGCTATTGGTAAAAAAACTCAATACATCGATTTCATTGAAGACATTTTTATTTCAGCAAATGCATAATATGCAAGATATTATTTATTTATTTACTCGCCTCTTCAGTGGCGGGGCACTGAATTCCTAGTGTAGTAACGACCTCCTCTCGGCCGGGGTTGCTAGTTGCTAGGTAGGGAAATAAAATTACTAATTTCAGTTTTAAGACGATAAATGAGCCGATGACGAAAACCAAAATTATTTTTAGCGTACTTTTTCAACTTAAGAAAGTACATAGTACAAATAATAAAAAAAAGTACAATACTTCTAGAAAAAAGGACGGTTAACGGTTGCCAATTGGCAACCCTAGTTGTAGCTGTGCCCTCCTACTTGACTTCATTGCATCTGGAGGTTAGACTACAAAACGTAAGACGGACAGGTCGTGCGGGCGTGGTATCCACTTTCCTCAATGACATTGCCACATTGAAATACCTATGCGTTATGTGATTATCAACTGCCCTAGTTATGTTTATTCTTCGTAATTTCACGGAAATTCAACTTAAGTCATCGTTGAATATTTGGCTCAAACATTTCAGGAGCTTTCTTTCGAACGGGCTTAGGTATATCCTTTTTTTTTTTTTTTTTTTTTTTTTTTTTTTTTTTTTTTTTATGGAAAATGAATCTTTAGGATAACGCCAGGCACCTACTGAGTTGCTTTCCTTCCGAAACGGTTTCAATCCACCTCCAAAAGCTCGTTGAAAATCGGTTTATCATCAAAATGGCCTATATCCACCCCGTTATGTTCAATTTTATATTTTTCACCAAAGAGGCTTTCATCCATTTGGTATTATCTACTGCTATTATTTAATGTGATTCATTGCTCAACCGATAGATGGAAACACTAGGCAAGGCACCAGAATGAACAATTGTAAACAACCAAAACAACAGGTGGCATCGCCATCACTCTTGGACTCCTGTGTTTATCACTGGGCAGACTACTATCAGTCTTTCTGCTGTCTGAAGGTGAATCCGAGAACCCTTGTGTTTCCATTTATGACTCGTATCTTCCGTTTTCGTAGGGGACATTGGCTATTCTTTCAACTTCACGTTCATTAAAAAACAAACAAAAAACCCACAGTCGTGCAGCATGGTTATGAGAGCAAATTTTCGAAGAAATAACTGGTTTTATGTGAAATGTCTCCATAGAAGGACTTGATGTCCATGACGAACATCTCAAGTATCAACCACGTTTCTTCATCTTCATCTTCTTCATCTCCAGTTTGAGAACGGAATGAGATATCGCAATTCTAATTTCACCATCGTCTGCATCGTAGAAAAAACCTTTAAAATGATGTGCCACTTATCAGAATGTTTCATTTTGGGAATTTATGGGTAACCCCCCTCCACCACACCCCCCCCCCCCCCACGGAAATGAGGTATCGCAATTCTGACTTCACGTTCGTATTCAGCGTGTAAAAACCTTTAAAATGAGGGGTCACTTGTCAGACTTTCATTCTTTTGGGTGTTTCAGAGTTTTTAGGAAGTACACGTTGTCAGCATTGGAGCCCAATGCATTAAGCAGTACCAGCAGGTCTACATCCTCTCCTATAATGATAACTTGCTGGTACTCCAGGCTCTTCCCAAGTGCTGTTCTGACGATGAGGGAGTCCGCATCCTCTGGAGCGATCTTTGTTTCAATTCCCTGGCTTTGGAGTCCAGAGCAGAGGAAATCAATAAGGCGCCGCTTGTTGTTATCTTGTTGTTATTAGAAAGAAGTTTTTCTTGAGGCACCTTGATTAATGTGTTCTCCTCAAACATAATATCGCTGCATGCTGCAGGGGATGTGTACCGACGCAGCCGCTCGGCAGTTTTTGTGCTTTTTGAGGCACCATCATCAGGATAGCCGTCGGACACAACTACTACATTCTTTCCAAAGTGGTTGCAGGTGTAGCTAATGTAAGCAGCTATAATCGCCCTGATGGAATCATTCCTGTGCCAAATGACCTTATGGAGTAAGTAGCCTCCATCTACTACAACGCACGTAGTATCTCCAATGGGGACATTTTCAGGTAGTGGAGTGAAGGCTGAATAAAATGATGATTTTGTGCCTTTACGCATTCCCTCTTCACAAAATAAAGACATTGGGTAGGGGGCCTAATTATATTAACGTTACATTGTCTTAAGCTCCTTTTCCTTCACAGTAGGTACCATATTATGTTCCCAGCCGCCATCCCTGCATGAATCCGTTCTTTTTCAATTTTTGGTTTTTTCAAAATTACACGGTAACTATCGGGCCTACAGACTTCCGACTGCGCTTAAATTGAAGCTAAATACCTGCCCTACAAACAATTCTATATGGACTTTTAACGTAGAATGAGCGCTTTAGCCAATATTTTGCACGGAAGACCAATGAAGGCCGGTCTACACGCTCCGTTTTGCACAACGTTTTGACTGCGCAGTTCTAGACGTTGCAGACAAAATGTTGCGTGTAGACCGGAAAACTGTGCAGTTTTGAGTCCATGGAGAAGACTGCGCAGTTGCAGCGATAACCGAGCTCGGGAGCTCTGAAGACTGCGCAAACTTAAAACGTTGTGCAAAACGGAGCGTGTAGACCGGCCTTAAAACTGCAATTTTCAACTTTTTGGAAAAAGTCGTCGATTTTCGATGTGCCGTATCTCCGAAAGTGTTAGACCTACCGGGCTGCGGTTGGTCTCAAATTGTAGCAAATGTAGTCTACTTTAAAAAAGAATAGGGTGAGTTTTTACGGGGGACGTACCGTTCAGGAGGTATAGGCCAAAAACTGAAAATAGTCAGAAAATGTCGAGGTTTTTCGAGCTCCCTGAAGTTAGCACAGGTCTTTCGAAGCTGCAAACTTGGTTATGTACTACTGGTATGTATCCTAACAACATCCCAAAACGGCAGCCGGGCGCCATTTTTTGCGATGCGATTAACTTTTTATGTCTCTGGTGACTGTCCTATGGCCCATGTTGGACGTTTCTTCCTAAACGCTGTATTTACTGTTGGAATCCTCTCCTTCCACGTACAATAAGTCAACTTCAATCCGACCTGAACAATCGCTGTGCACTCATCTGTTGGAAGTACTCGTGTTTACTAATACTCGTACCACTGCGTAACTTACAACGTCTTTGTCCTTTGTATCTCTCGCAACTAAATCTAATTCTTTCTTGACCACTTCCTGCTTTGATTAACCTGATGATGAACCAAACGATGTCTGAATAGCATTCCGGTTCAGTTAATCGTGAATTTGTTCGTAAACGGAAGAAATTCGCTTGCCTGGTTGTTGGCATTAGTGGAACTTCAACTACGTGGTTCACATGAATCTTCATTCTCTTTTCAATTTAGACACAGTTCTGCCTTTTTGTTTTCAAAGTTTCTGAAATGAAGTCGTGTTTTACGTCATATGTCTACCAAAAATTAACATTTCAACCTATTCCGGAGCAGACGGTTATTCAACGTTCCAGCTGTAATCTACCTTCAAAAGATAAAAGAAAATATAACTGAAGGGGCTTTGTAATCGCCAATATCCTTGGAGCGAAAATACCTCGGTAAAATTTGGGCTGCTCTGCCACTTCTAAGACCATTAACCGGTGGAAAGTCTTATTAGTGAGGGATCTTTTACCCTTCACCCCTTTCGTCTTATCCTTTCTTAAGCAACATTGGCCCAGGGGCCCTACTCGCCTCTACTTAAGCAACGGTATCACGTTCCAACCCTCCTCGCTCGCGGGTATTCATCAGCATCCCGTATATTTTCTAGGTGAACCAATTAAGCAACTAACATTAATCTGATAAGTGATGCACATCCATATTTCCCTCGTGCTGCGTAGCAGCTGCATTAAAAAGGTTCGCCCATCCGAGACGTGATCTAAGTTGTAGCCGATACGAATGTACAGTGTACCATACAAACCATACCATTTCTCCTTCGTGAAAATGGAGCAAACATAAATGCATTACTTATCTCAGGAAGATTCATATTTTCCTATGTGACACACATTGTCCAAAATTCCTAACCATGGGCTCGCTTTCGCCTAATTATTACCCTCCAACTTTAATTCAATAAGCCTTTCAATCGTGTTTGGAACCAATGCTTGTTTTTAGGGGATTTAACACATTCAAGGTTAATTATAATTTCTAAATTACTCAATCGGTATATACACTGTAAATCCCACGAACTTTACAAAGAATGAGCTACAGCCCAATTCCATAATCGGCTATTCGATCAGCGAATTCGCAGTAGGTCAACTAAAAGCCAGGATGGCAACATGAGGTTATTAGTTAAGCCCGAACCCCCTCCACCACATCAATTAGCCTCCTAAGCTGCGGAGCAACGTAGGTCGCATCTGTATGGCGTTATTCATGGCCATGCGGATCTGATTCAGTAAATATTATTGAATAAAGGTACACTGAATAGTAATCATTCGACTTCATCGATCGAAGAAGGCGTCAATATTTCGCGAACCTGTTCATACCTGGTAAATGCTGGTCTTGAGAACTAGTTCTTGGTGTATTGACGGCTCGGTCCATGTTATCGTAGAAATTTGATCCTAGGTGAGAACAGAGATGGGCGTATTCACATTCGTATAAAATTCATAAATCAGAAAATATGAATACGAATAAAGCCATAATCACATCTTTAGTGAATTTTCCCAGAAATTCACATTTTTTGTCAGTTTTACTAAAATTTACTGTATTCTCGTCGATGTCACTCAAATTTTCCTATTTTACCAAGAATTTTACTTGAATTCAAATTTTTCCACAAAAATTCACTTTTTTGGTTAATTTCCCACAATTTATATTCTGTTTTTGTGAATTTTCCCGCAATTCATATTTCTTTTGTGAATTGTATAAAAACCTTTGCCATTTATGGATGAATTATACTAAACTCTGTCCTTGTAAAATATTAGTAGAATTTATGTAAAAACAACATGAATTTCAGTAAAAGTCATTGTAAAATAGGAAAATTTGAGTAAACTTAAACACCAAATACAGTGAATTTTAGTTTAGTTGATGTTAAAAATGGACATTTTCGTCAAATTTACAGTAAAAAGGAGAAAGGTTAGTGTAATTCATCCATAAATGGCAAAGGTTTTTATACAATTCACAAGAGAAATATGAATTGCGGGAAAATTCACAAAAAAAACTCGACATCACTTAAGCCATATGATGTTCCAAAGAGCTTGTTAGTATGAAAATGGACCTGTATTTCAACAGTTTGAGTCACGATCGTGTTGTGAGGCACAATCATTGAGCCGTCATTGTGAACGAACGGCTGGTCGTACAAAGCTGCGGACGGTCTTAAAAAATTCTACGGAACAAACTATCTAAATATGAAATAAAAAACATATCGTTCTATATGAATTTTTCGAGATATGGAATTTTCAAAATTTCAAAATTCGTTTTGAACCCCTTCCCCTTGACCTACGGTTATGAAAAGTTTCGAGGATCATTGTGGGGCTGGTCCAAACCCAGAAACCAAATTTCGTAATTTTAGCTCAACGCTAACTGGTCAAAGTGGCGCGGACGGCGGACGGATCTCCGCACGGGTTCACCCAGAACTCATGGCGGAGACCCGGGCGACATCCTCCGTACAGGACAAGAGCAAGGAAATAGTGGAGTGGGGGTTCCGCAAGTGGCAGCAGCGTTGGGATGCTGGAACGACAGGCAGACTGACTCACGGCTACCTTCCCAATGTCAGGCAAAGAATGGAGACCAGATGGCTGCAGCCGAGCTATGAAGTTACCCAATTACTCACAGGCCATGGTAACTTCAGTGGGAAGCTGCATGAATTTAGACGCCGCGACACCCCGGCCTGTCCGTGCGGAGAGCCCCAGGAACTGGCTGAGCATGTGGTCCGCTACTGCCCTATATACAATGCCCAGCGAGAAGAAATGGTGGGTGCAGCAGTCTATGGCGCTAGCCTCGACAGCCTCCTGTCTACAAAAGAAAGCTGTAGCAGATTCCATGCGTTCTGCAAGGTATGGTCACGCATGAGAGGAGAGGGCGCGGAACCCCCACCCCCCTCGGACGACTGAGTACTGGGGTCCTTTTTAGATTAGTGTAGATTAGGAATAGGTTAGCTTAGCATAGGTTAGGATTAGCGGTGGGAGGAAATTCATACAAGTACTCGCCACAGTAGAATAGACATATGTGATACTAGTTTAATGTTAACGATCTGTGATAATTACATGTTAGAATTACATGATTACGTGTCTGTGTGATCTGTGTGTAATTACAAGCCGTTACTTTTGGTTTATTATCTTCGATAATGAACCATTGGAATCGCCCAAAGAAAAAAAAATTTTAACCCCCCCTCAAAATTTGTTGGTTTACGTTTCAACATACGTAGATTCAGAAAATCGAATAAAAAAAAATCCGTCCGTCCGCCGTACGCCGTACGCCGTACGCCGTACGCCGTACGCCGTACGCCGTACGCCGTCCGCCGTCCGCCGTCCGCCGTCCGCGCCACTTTGCCCAGTTAGCGTTGAGTTAAAATTACGAAATTTGGTTTCTGGGTTTGGACCAGCCCCACAATGGTCCTCGAAACTTTTCATAACCCTAGGTCAAGGGGAAGGGGTTCAAAACGAATTTTGAAATTTTGAAAATTCCATATCTCGAAAAATTCCCATCAAACGGTATGTTTTTTATTTCATATTTAGATAGAGTTTGTTCCGTAGAATTTTTTAAGACCATCCGCAGCTGTGTACGACCAGCCGTTCGTTCACAATGACGGCTCAAAGATTGTGCCTCAAAACACGATCGTGTATCAAACTATTGAAATACAGGTCCATTTTCATACTAAGAAGCTCTTTGGAACATCATATGGCTTAAGTGATGTCGAGTTTGTTGTTCTCAGGTGCGTTTCGTGCTACGGAAATGAAGGTAATTTCGAATGTTTGTTGGTAGGTACTTCTTTTATAGAAAAATAATTTTTCTAATAATAATTAATAATTATTATTACCGACGTAGTATTAAAAACCCCAGAATTATATCGTATTAATTAATCATAATTAATAATAATTATTATTAATAATAAATACGAATTATTAATACCTAACAATAAATTATAATAATTTTCACTAGGTAATTGATAAAATTGTTAATAATTAGTGATAATTGATAATAATAATAATTATTATCAATAATTATAATGATGTCTAGATCCTAAATGTTAGATTAATTATTAATCTAACATTTAGGATCTAGACATTTAGACCTAGTGATCTAGACAGAAGGGTGATCTGTACAAAGAAGATAATGAACCGTTGTGTCAAGAATTTGCAGAGTTTTTTGGTTTATTATCTTCGATAATGAACCATTGGAATCGCCCAAAGAAAAAATTTTTTTAACCCCCCCTCAAAATTTGTTGGTTTACGTTTCAAGATACGTAGATTCAGAAAATCGAATAAAAAAAAATCCGTCCGTCACCCGTACGCCGTACGCCGTCCCCCGTACGCCGTACGCCGTCCGCCGTCCGTGCCACTTTGCCCAGTTAGCGTTGAGCTAAAATTACAAAATTTGGTTTCTGGGTTTGGACCAGCCCCACAATGATCCTCGAAACTTTTCATAACCCTAGGTCAAGGGGAAGGGGTTCAAAACGAACTTTGAAATTTCGACAATGTCATATCTCTAAAAATTCTCATGGAAGGGTGTACTTTTTAGTTCACATTTGAATGACCTGAAAAATTACGAATCTTTTAAGACCAATTGGATATTTGTGCGACCAGCCGTTCGTTCACAGTGACCGCGCAAAGGTTTAGGAAAAACACTAAACTTTCGCGTCGAAAACGGCCGTTATGTGACCCAACCTCCACACGCCCAGAATAAAACTACCTTTTTTCATCTTCCCGGTAAACTACAGTCTAGAAATTTTAACCGTGAGTCGGGGATAGACCACATTGCAATATTCACTCGGTTTCTCATCTGTAAAATTGTTTAAATAATACCTTTTTGTAATAATACAAATTAAATTTTGATGATGGGCTATTGACTTGAAATTTTACAAATAGGTCAGAACTGGATCACAATTCAATATTCACTCGGTTTCTTGTCTGTAAAATTGTTTAAATAATACCTATTTGTTTAAACAAATTAAATTTTGATGATGAGCTAGATACTTGAAATTTTAAATATAGGTCAGAAATGGATGACATTTCAATATTCACTCGGTTTGTATGACATGGTATGAGTATGGTATGGTATATTATTGTATGTATGATTTGGTATAATACAGTATGGTATGATAGGAAAGAAATTCGTATGGTATGGTATGAGTACGGTGAGAATATGGTATGGTGCCGATTTGCAATACAGTCTGGTATAGACAGAAGGGTGATCTGCACAAGGAAGATAATAAACCGTTGTGTCAAGAATTTGCAGAGTTTTTAAATTGTGTGCTTGAATGGATTGAGTGGCGGAGGTGTCTACCGGTCTTGGGGGGGGCAGCAAACCGGTAGGTGATTATAATTTTGCCTTTGTTGATTTCTTTTGTTTGTTCTTTTATTTTGATTTTGTTAATTTACTTAGGGCTGTTCGGCCTCCTGGCCAATAAGAAAGCTCTGTAACAGCGAGTGCCGGGAGGCCACTTTAGGAAGGGTGGGCCCGGGACCGGTGGGATTCCTCCAATCCCTCGGTCTATTGTGTGAATGCAACAACTGTGAATGTGTTTGTTATTGGCGTGACTGTAATTTATTACCGTGTGAAAGTATTACACATAAGCAACCCGACTGTGATTACCGCGTTCCTCTATGATAACTGATTAACTGTGATAACCTAGGCTAGCTTAGGATAAGGACGGGGAGGAAATTTATAGTAGTACTCACCCGTCACTCCTGTTTGTTAATAAATGCCTGCCGATGATTGAAGAGCCGCAAGATACAAGAAGAGGCGGCGAGTAATGAGGCCGAGCGATATATATATATAATGACAAGCCTGCCAATGATTGAAGTGCCGCAAGATATAAGAAGAGGCGGCGAGTAATGAGGCTGAGCTAAAATACCTACGAGAAATGCCTGCCAATGACGGAAGAACCACAAGTTATGAGAAGAGGTGGGGAGTACAGAGGCTGAGCTACGTAGAAGATGGATCACTTCCCACAGGAAGTGATCTACCCCTCTGCCCCTAAAACATCCCGTACAACACCCGGCACCTCCTCGTGGTCCGTCTGGACATGCTTTGCATGACTAAGACCGGAGGGGGCAGAAAAAAGGGGGTCCTGCTGTGCTTGGCATAGAATATGCCATAAGCCTGCCCTGGAGATAATGAGCCTGAAAAACATTGTTATGGGCCACTGGCCTAGGTACAATGTTCAAAAGATCAGTGCACAGCAGGACGGACGGATTTTTTTTTATTCGATTTTCTGAATCTACGTATCTTGAAACGTAAACCAACAAATTTTGAGGGGGGGTTAAAATTTTTTTTTCTTTGGGCGATTCCAATGGTTCATTATCGAAGATAATAAACCAAAAAAACCCAATATAAATTGTGGGAAATTCACAAAAAAGTGATTTTTTGTGGAAAAACTTGAATTTAAGTAATATTCTTGGTAAAATACCTACGAAAATTTGAGTGACATCCACAAAAATACAGTAATTTTTAGTAAAATTCCCAAAAAAAGTGAATTTCTACAACAAGATTATATGGCTTTATTCGTACTCATATTCATATCTGTATTAGTATTTATATTCATTTTTTTCTGATTTATGCCTTTTATTCGTATTTATATTTATGAATATGAATACGCCCATCTCTGGTTGAGAACCGGTGCAGTCGAATTTAATTGAAACCCCACGACTAGTGAATTTGTTCATAAATAAATCTGTATCTACGTTGGACCTATACACTGCCCTGCAGTTACTCCAGAAACGTCAAACCAAAGCAAAATCATTTTTTCTATTTTGTGCCTTGCGGACTTTACAGACAACCCACCCTCATCCCATCGCCTCATCAACAACCCACATCTGCACGCTTACCCCACGAGCCTCCCCCCCCCCCCCTCGAACAATCAACCACCCACATCTGCACGCTTACTCCCCCCCCCCCCCCACACACAATCGACCACCCACATCTGCACGCTTACTCCCCCCCCCCCCGCACAATCGACTACCCACATCTGCACGGTTACACCACTGTTTTCTTTCGATGTCCCATCCCTAGCTCTGAGTTGGGTGGCAGACTCGGAAAACGAGCCAATGCGTCCAGACCCCCCCCCCCCCCCACCACCACGACACTTGTGAACATCAACAATCCGAATCTAAAAAAATTCCAATGGGCATTGAGGAAACTTATGTTTCGCAATTGTGTCCATCCCTCTGATAAGAGTAATTGTTTAAGTTTGGATTTAAACCACCAGAATTCTGTCTCCATGAAGAGCAATTGTCAACTCAAATACATCGAGAAAAACTAAAGAAGTTGAATTCATATCGACTCGAGGTGTTTGATTGAGATCGAATGGACCTTCAAGTAGAGCAATTGTCAACTCAAATACATCGAGAAAAACTAAAGAAGTTGAATTCATATCGACTCGAGGTGTTTGATTGAGATCGAATGGACCTTCAAGTAGAGCAATTGTCAACTCAAATACATCAAATAATCATTATTATTAAATATTACCTATTTATTAACTCGATATTTGAAAACCATCTGCTGTTTGAATCAGCTGGGCCTTTTTGAAAATTGACTCGACAGGCAGCCTCACCATTTTTTTTTTTTTTTTTTTTTTTTTTTTTTTTTTTTTAAATGCATTTATTAATCATAATATCACATGAAGCTTTTCATAATTACAATAAATGATAACTTGTACAAAATAAAACATCTTCTCTTAAATTAAATGCTTCTCCCCTCTTTGAGGTGATAGACCTCGTGCTGAGGGGAGGAGTACCTCCATCCTGTATTCCTGCTTCGATGGTATTATTATGTTATTAGTAATTTACTTTTGAATTTAAAATATTATTTATTAAATGTTGTAGACCATTTGTAGGATTAATTCTTCATAATGACATGAATTGATTCCTTAATAGCTCTTTTAGGTGTAACTTAAATTTACTGACAGTTTCCATATTTTTAATTTCGTTAGGCAGTGCATTGAACATTTTAACTCCTTTGTACACATATTGGTTCTGACCTACCGTAGTTAATTTGAGTGGAAGTTTTAAGTTTATATCGTTACTAAATCTTGTTCTTCCTGTTCAACTCTTTTCACTCCATTCTTTGTAGACTTTAGTAACTGTTTGATAGGTTATCAGATTTTGTACCGTCATAACTTTAAATATTTCGAAGAGTTTCACAGTCGAAAAAGATCTAGGTTTCTTTAGCAATATCTTGATAAGAAGTTTTTGACAAATGAACACCATTTCCATTAGACTCTTTGAACAGCTTCCCCATCCTATTATCCCGTATATCAGTACAGATTGAATTAGTGAAAAATAGAAACCCCTTAAATATTTTAGTGATAGAAATCCTCGGACCTCTTTACAAATAGCAATTAGCTTTCTTAATCTATTTATCATATGGTTCACATGTTTTTCCCATGATTGGCATTGATCAGTGATTATTCCTAAATATTTGGTAGATTCAACTTGAGAGATGATAGGGCAGTTACATGTTGTTTTAAAAGGTTGATGAAGTGTATGACCTAATGGTGTGCAAGAAAAAATGCGTGAAGCACTCTAGAAGTACATAAAGTGGGTGTGGATACCTGTTTTCTTCGAGGAAGATTTCGTAGCTCCTGGCCAGGGCTCCCGCTGATGTCTTGATGTGGTGATGGTGCAGATAATTCCAAAAGGCTGATTAAATGCGCTAATTCCGCGGAGCACGTCAAAGTGAAATTATTACTTGTTTGCGAATTATAATAATACTTGTTTGAGCAAACGGAGGTTTTTTTTTTTTTTTTTGTTAACGGAAAATAAGGAACTCGAAAGAGCACGTGGCTGATGGCTGTTGAGCATCCGTTGGAGAGAAAAAGAAAGAGGTCGATCTTAACCAATTTTTCGGCAGGCTGCAGTCAGATCAGTGTAGCCAGATTAAACAGCTGATTGGTCGTGATGGGCTCCATGCTGGGGAAGTATCCACATAATTACGTACATGTTTTAGAGACGCCCCACACATATTCGAGCACACCCCAAACAATCAACCATCATCAACATTAATTTAAAGTACGACAGCCAACAATAAAGATCAACGGGAATAAATTAGTTGTGATATATTATGGTATTAAGACAATGATAACATGATAGTGAGGGTGGCTGATTTTGAAGGCAGGTGCCAGAGAAATGGCTGACGTGCAACTAGTGGTTATAGAAACTACGAAATTGATAACAAAATTTGTTATCAATTTAACTTGAATTTAATTCAAGAAGAGTTGAGTCCAGTTCAGTGAATAAATGGTGAGATCGGGAATAACAAATCACTATATTGGAACGAGGCATCCCTGCACTCGAAACGATGAAAAGGTTTGGAAACAATAACAATAATACTAATGATAAGGCAGTTAACAACTATAGAATCCAAATTGTCGCAAATTTGCTGGAGCTCAAACACATGTTGTTATAGTTTTACAATTTTCAGTATGACATTTTATTGATCCAATATTTGGCACCATTATTCTTTTATTACTATATGCGATGAAGTTTGACTTCTCAAAATTAAATTTCATCCCAGCACCGTGGAGCCAACTCACTACCTTCTGTAAATTTCCTGTTGTAATTTCAACTACTTCCGGCCAATGTTTTCCCGTAACGATCATAGCGGTATCATCCGCGAATGATAATATTTCTCCTTTTATATTTAGATTCAAAAGTTTATTCATATATGTGATGAATAGGATAGGCCCTAAAACAGTCCCCTGGGGTATGCCATGCACGCACTCTGCCGGATTACTTAGTACATTCTCAATTTTCACTTGCTGTATTCTGTTAGACAGGTAGCTATTAACCCAAGCCACCAAACCACAGTGGGCACCTGTCTCCAGTAAAGCTTGTACTACTTTGGCATGTGCTACTGTATCAAACGCCTTGGTCAGGTCCATATAAACAGTTAAAACTTTATCTCCCTTATCAAGGGCGCCAGATACACGAGTTCACTCTCATTCTCACGAGTTCACCATTCACTCTCATGTTGGCGATTTCCGACCTGTTCCAACTTTGAGCCCTTTTGGTTTATTATCTTCAGTGTGTGTGGTTTAGGTTGACCGTCAGTAAGAATGATGTTGAGGGATGTCGAGGGTCGGTCAAATGAAAATTGATTTATGTGCCAACGTTTCGAAGAATATATTTCTTCATATATTATATGAAGAAATATATTCTTCGAAACGTTGGCACATAAATCAATTTTCATTTGACCGACCCTCGACATCCCTCAACATCATTTATTATCTTCGATAATGAACCATTGGAATCGCCCAAAGAAAAAATTTTTTTAACCCCCCCTCAAAATTTGTTGGTTTACGTTTCAAGATACGTAGATTCAGAAAATCGAATAAAAAAAAATCCGTCCGTCCGCCGTCCGCGCCACTTTGCCCAGTTAGCGTTGAGTTAAAATTACGAAATTTTTTTTATGGGTTTCGACCAACCCCACAATGGTCCTCGAAACTTTTCATAACCCTAGGTCAAGGGGAAGGTGTTCAAAACGAATTTTGAAATTTTGAAAATTTCATATCTCGAAAAATTCATATAGAACGGTATGTTTTTTATTTCATATTTAGATAGAGTTTGTTCCGTAGAATTTTTTAAGACCATCCGCAGCTTTGTACGACCAGCCGTTCGTTCACAATGACGGCTCAAAGATTGTGCCTCACAACACGATCGTGAATCAAACTGTTGAAATACAGGTCCATTTTCATACTAACAAGCTCTTTGGAACATCATATGGCTTAAGTGATGTCGAGTTTGTTGTTCTGAGGTGCGTTTCGTGCTACGGAAATGAAGGTAATTTCGAATGTTTGTTGGTAGGTACTTCTTTTATAGAAAAATTATCACCGACGTAGTATTAAAAACCCCAGAATTATATCGTATTAATTAATCATAATTAATAATAATTATTATTAATAATAAATACAAATTATTAATACCTAACAATAAATTATAATCATTTTCACTAGGTACTTGATAAAATTGTTAATAACTTGTTAACATTTAGGATCTAGACATTTAGACCTTGTGATCTAGACAGAAGGGTGGTCTGTACAAAGAAGATAATGAACCGTTGTGTCAAGAATTTGCAGAGTTTTTTTTTTTTTTTTAATTTTCTGAATCTACGTATCTTGAAACGTAAACCAACAAATTAGGAGGGGGGATTAAAAATTTTTTTCTTTGGTCGATTCCAATGGTTTATTATCGAAGTCATGACGGCTCAAAGTCGGAGCATATCGAAAATCGTCTACATGAGAGTGAATCGTGAGGCAGCCTGTCGGGTCCATTTTCAAACTTTCCCAGCTGATTCAAACAGCACATGGTTTTCAAATATCGAGTTAATAAATAATATTTAATAGTAATTATTAATAATGAAGCATAAAAATTATTAATAATCAACAATAAATATTAATAATTTACACTACTTGATAATAATTGTTAATAATTAATGATAATCCATAACAATAAATAATCTATCATTCAGTAATCGAGACAGAAGGGTGATCTGTACAAAGAAGATAATAAACCGTTGTGTCAAGAATTTGCAGGTTTTTTTTATTCGATTTTCTGAATCTACGTATCTTGAAACGTAAACCAACAAATTTTGAGGGGGGGTTAAAAACTTTTTTTCTTTGGGTGATTCCAATGGTTCATTATCGATGATTATTATTATCTTTTTTTTCTACCGTTTCCCCAAGATTTAGGACTTTTTAATAAACCAAAAGCAACCCGATACCATGACCCCCTTGGATTTCCATGAACTTTTTTTTGCAAATTGTCCACCTTGGTAGAGGGCCAGAAACCAAAGGACCGATTTCTAAAAAAATTGTTGGCAGAGTTATTAAAATATGAAGAACGCTGAAGTTTAATTATGGTGATTTTGGGTAATTCTTATGACGAAGCCAAATGTCGTGGGATTCGGTCGCGGTTTGGTTTTTTTAAACAAAAGTGACATAGGAACTCGATTCTGTCCCGACCCGGACCGACAGTCCTAGTTATAACCATGAATTTGGATTATTTCAGTAGAATTTACCTAAAAAGTCCTAAATCTTGGGGAAACGGTAGAAAGAAAAATAGGGCAAAGGATAGGTAGGACTATTTTTCCAAAGAAAAAGTCCGCTAAATCCAAAAATGCCATTGCCAGGTCTGTACGACCTTCCGTTCAAAAGTTACAGCGTTTTGAAGTTTACAAACTTTTGAAATCACACAAAAACTTAGTAAAATAATTTGCTATTTCGTCGAAGCAACACAAAATGAACTCTGAAGAGTAGCAAAGGACGTCGAAAACGAATCGTCAAAATAACGATAGCCATATTTTTTTACATCCATATGATGTATGCAAACCTCCAGAGCGTTCTAACTCAAAACCGTCAAAAAGTGGAGCACGGCAGTATTGTACAAGTATTATACTTATCCTATTGCTGACAAAATCGTATTTCTTGGAGGTTATGTATGAGCATATTGATGTGAGATTGATACTTCATTTTACTGTAATGATGTGTGTATATCAATTTCATGTTTATGTTTATATTTACAGATCCAAGTACTAACATGTATGTACATCACAGCCTGAGCAATTAGTTGTAATTGTTATTTTTGAGTACGAAACTCTAATTGCAAATGTACCTCTGCTTCTTAGCTCGGTCCACGTTAAGTTATTTATACTCCCAAGATGAACTCCGTCTTTCTAGCAGCTACTGGCGGGGGATTTTCAAAGCATGCATTTTGCTCTGTTCAAACATTTGAGTCTCGTCCGTGGCTGAAAATCATTTATGGTCTTTCCCCGGGAATATTCAGCGACCAAACCGTGTAATCTCCACGCTTTTTTCCTCTTTCCTTCTCTGAATATTAATTTTAATGTTTCGGTTAATTGAAATGTGCAGGCTACACATTTTTACAAGTGTTCAATGGTAGTACTTTCTGTAGGTTTTCGATGATGTCATATTGTTGTACAAGCAGAATGTACGGACGTTCGTTTCAACCCAGTTTAGTAATTACATAGTTTGCAGTCATATACAAATGTACCTACCTTTAAGCGAATTTTATTTAATTTATTATTGAGAAATTTTTAGATTTAAATCCGTTTTGGGCCATGCCGAATCTTACCGTAAGTGTCAGCATTTATTGCATACCTCGATATTTTGTTCATAAATGTAGGTAGGTGTACATAATATGTCCGTCCTGACATCTGGCATTGAATATATATTTTTTTAAATCTTACATTTTCATGAAAAATATAATATTTAAATTGTTATGTCCAAATGTCGAAGAAAAGCACCATATGAGAACTCAAACGTTCTCACTTACCTCCAGGAATTTCGGACATAACGCTTCCACAAGTTAATGACGTTAGTGACACAAGTTAATACTTCCACAAGTCAGTTCAGATGATTTTGTAAACTCACAAGCCACATTCGAGGCAAAGGCAATTCATGAAGTGAACAGAAAAAAATCGAGAGAGGAACATAATATATTATAGAATAGTCCCATATGTTCCATACTATAATAATTATAGTAGGAGCTAATTATTGGAGGAGCCTCAACTGTCACAGACAGCTTAGAATATGAGGACCTTTTCTTTAACACTCCCTCCTCCTCGTATTCCCCACATTCACTACAAACACATCACTATTGGGGGTTCCAGAGGGATTCACTGCACGTCACATTCGATGACTTCCCATCGTTTGGGAGGGTGCATGATGTCACGTGTCCAGGTAGAATAGCGCAGCATCGTTTGCGAATTAGGACGAGACATCATTCCGTCGTCCAGCGGATGTCTGAGCGACTTACTGCCAATTCTCTTCTGATACAACGAGAGCCGGGTTTACCGCCCGTCCTCTAGAATAATTCACTGGCTGATGACTGTCAGTCAGATCTTCCTCCATGACGACCCATGTGTCGGCGGTGTCCGGGAGGCCATCGTCGCCAAAGATATGGAAAGCCGCCGGACGACCCATGGACCGAAACTTACTCTAGCCTCACCGATATTCATGGTCACCACCCGGGGTTGACCCGCCTCTGCCACACGCCCCTGACGCCGCTTTGCGCCCGACTGACCCCCGGGGACGCTGTGTGGGCGACTTTCCGACGCCTCTCTCGCTCGACGGGGCTCGGGACAATTTACCGCTTTATGAGTGGTCAATTTAGAGCAATTAAAGCATTTAATTAAGCGGGAGGCACGCTCCGAGAAAAGATAGTCGTATTTTCCGCACCGGAAACACGCTCGTCGCGCTCCGTGGGCGCCGCCTCCGCGACCAAACTTTAAAATGCCAGTCAACTGTTTGGTGTCTGACGAGTCTCGACGACCTTGTAGACCACCACTTCGTGACTCGGCACCTCTTACAGACCTAAGGCCACGTCTAGGACCACGATGCTGTCCTCCCGCATGTCGAGGCTGGGAGTTACCTAGCGTAAACAGGGTATTTGACGCCAAGTTACGTCGGAGGGCGAACATCTGTTCGTGTTCCACGACCTCGTCTACCAGCATCTGCTTCAGAGCCTGCAGAGGATACCCTTCATCATTCGTAACTTCCCTCTGATAGGTACGCGTCTCTCGAATAGCTCCTATGAATGTCTGACGTACGTAATCCTCGTTCATGGTTGCCGGGCTAAGCTGACGTAATCTGACTACCAACTGATCAAACCGCTGGATAAAATCAATCGGTGACTCCACGGCTCGGTTGTAGTCCATTTTTGTGAATTGAACCATCAAATTACACAAAAATGCCTTACTGGTTGGCTCACAAAAAAACGCCGTAGCGACTCCATAATCTCACGGTAACCACCATGTACTCCCTCCGGTGTTACCATCGGAAGAACCTCGGCAACAGGGCCTACATCGTTAACAGGGTCAACATCGGTAACCTCGTTAACAGGAGCTACTTCTACTCTACGATCCCGCTGTCCAACACAATTTTGCGCAATCTGAGCCTTCAACACCTCTACCTGCTCAATAAGAGACTGCTGGAAAGCAATAATCTGCTCCATCAGATCTATGGAAGGAGCAAACGTTTTGACACTACTAGGACCATATTCTACATCACCGACCAAAGAGGCAGTCCTTTCATCCTCATCATCTCCGTCACTGCAAAACGGCAGCGGCTGCAGAGCCTCCATCCGTAACCGTAACCTGCGCTCGAGTTCCTCCCCCTCTGGTCCGTCGGGATTCAGCAATCGATTCTCATTCTCCTCGTCACTTACATCCATGGGTCCTGTAAATTTTCAAGAACAACAGCGATTATCCGGTCACAAAAGAAAGTTCATCGTCAATCCCAGTACTTCATCATGCCTAAGTACTTCATCATTCCAATGCACTTCATCATGCCTAAGTACTTCATCATTCCTATGTACTTCATCATGCCTATGTACTTCATCATTCCTTATTACTTCATCGTGCCTGAGTACTTCATCATGCCTATATACTTCATCATGCCTAAGTACTTCATCATGCCTATATACTTCATCGCCCTATTACTTCATCATGCATAAGTACTTTATCATGCCTATATACTTCATAATACTTCAGTTGCTTGCAAACGTCCTCCAAGTTCTCTGAAAACTAGACTTCTAGACTCAAATTGAATTTTCTACGAACCCATCATTAATTTTAACCGACTGTGCCATGTACTGCTCAGTCACACACAACAAGCTAGTAGGTATCTACTTATTTCCCCAAGTACGAATTTAAGTGACCGCTGTCGATTGACACTATCATTCCGTTGACGCAGGTCTGGAGCTATCCCTTTCCTCACAATTACCGAGTGTTATCAATGAAGTTGATAAGTTGACCTAGTTGTCAGAACATTAGGAGGAATACGATGTAGTAACACGATTTTAAATTCGTATGAACGGCAACATGAGTTCACCCAGAAAGGGGCTCACTGAAGTAAGTTCTGAGTGCAAAATTTACTCTGGCCCATTCGTTCCCCTCCTAATTTTGACTCGGCAAAAAGGGATTTCTCGTCCTTGGCCTATTGCTCTGAACAATTTGCATGTGGAGCTTCACAGAAAATGAACGTGAGCTCATCCAAGAACCTCAACACAGTTCTTACGTCTCATACTATGGGACCCCCTCTGATCCCGGGAATGAAAATAGGTAAAAACTAAAATACATTCCCAACTCCAGCCTGGCCCGATTTTTTGCGACTTCCCTCATTTCTGGTGGTTGAGATTCGGTCGGCCTACCTCAAAAGCCTTATTGCATGTGTTGGCCATCTACCCGTCCCGACCAGTGGCGGCTCGTCCATAAGGCCACCTTGGCCCTCGCCCCACCCAAAAATTTGCAAAGGAAAACAGAAAAAACATAGAACAAGGAGAAAAAAATCTTACCTACTACTACCCACCATGGAAGAAGGGAGATCTCCCTTCCTCCATGACTACCCACTTCCACTGAGTCGCATTTTGTTTCGATTTATCGATTAAAAAAGTCGATTATCGGATCGACCAGAAGTGCCCCAGTCTCAATGTTGAAGGTATAGGCGCTTCCTGGGGTGGGGGAAGGCACTCTGTGTTCCGAGATAGGAGGCGTTCCGGGCGGTGGCCAAAATATCGTATCAAGTTGAACGCCGAAAACAATCGATCGTTGAATCGTTCCTTGTCAAGGAACAACGGAGTTTCATTCTTCCATGCTTTCTTCCATGTTTGATAAGAATGATATCAAAACGTTGCCTGACGTTATAATATTATTTTGAATGCATTGACTGGTGGTTTTTAGCTTCGTATTTACTCATTATAGTAAAAGTGAATTATTGTCTCCATAATATTAATCAACTAAACATTGAAATTTAATATCTCACGTGCAACGCGTGAACGCTTTGCTAGTAGTCAAGACTGAAGTGGATCCACAGAAAACCCTACTATACTACGTGGATCACTATTCGCCCAAGGGAATCTCATTTGTTGATTTCTACATTCTGTAAGTTAATAACAGTTAATAACCGTTAATAACAGTAATATACATAATATTATTATGTAGTTCAGCCAACCGTTGAGAATACTGTTTTATTTGTTATCCCTGAAACTGATGGTGACTTCGTTGACTCGAGCTTTGTTTGAGCTAACCAACGAACTCTAAAAGCTAGTTGAAATCAATCTTGCTGTTCTGTGATCGCTCAAAATGTTTTGATACGATTGGATAAGAAAACGTATGTGCAATCTGGGCATAAGAGGACATTTTTAGAGGGGGTTTTCAAGGTACCACTCGGCTAGGAAGCAGATGGTCGCGATTGCTAATTTTTAAAAACCCCAGTAATAGAAACTCCAATAATATAATTTTTTGACTACCTTTATAATGTACTCTTTGAATAGTACTCGTACAGTCACAATTTATCTTTTATTCTTCCTATCATTTTGAAGATAATTATTTGGGTGGGTAGGTGGGATTGCCTTGCAGCCACCTCCTCGTCGGTAATCCTGGATACTGGTCAGTAATCTTCCCTCTCCTCAAGAGAACTCTTTGGAGAACGATGTTTCCTGACTTGCTAAGAGCTGCATACCATTAATTATGAAGCAGTTTAGCTGTAAGGGTAGTTTGAGTTTAGTTCCTATAGTGAGTACCTAATAGGTAGGTATGCACCTAAATATTGCCCTGGTGCCCCACCAGTTTCTGAGCCCACGAGCCGCCCCTGGTCCCGACGTGTTCTTCGCGTCCCCGATTTCACGTCGTGTAGCCGCCCTAGCTCAAGGATCTCCCCCTTGTAAGCCAAGGAACTCCAGCCCCCGGATCTGTGTGTGATTAGGACGGCCGTTTCTACTTTAGATCTCCTAAGTCCGCGGGGCGAGCCAACAGGGGCTCCCTCCGTACCTCATTTAGCCCCCTGCTGTCAAACTACGGCGTCAACAAGTCGATGCTCGGGAACATCCTTGTGACTAGGTACCTTCCCACATTTCACCTCTAGGAATCGTTGTGCCACGCCAGGCACGTACCGTATGGGACCACATGACTCGAAAACGAAATTAGAGCGCTCCTAATTCATTCAAAATTTCGTTTCGTACTGCTTTGTGCAGTAACCCGGGCCACTTCGAGGACTACCGGGGTTCCTAAGCCGCAATTGCTTCAAGGAATCACTAAAAATGCGGAAACCAAAACATTTCCCTATTTCTGTCGCCTAATAACAACTAAGTGGTCCTTGGTTGAGACAAGGACCGAATCTGGAACGATGGAATATTCATCAATCCAGATCAACCAAGAATCTGCAGCGAAGATGGCAGCCCCACGTTGACCTAACCAAAAAGTTTCGACATGAACCAAAGAGAAACCCAAAGAAATTTCGTCATCGTCTTGATATCAACAAAAGTCAGTCATCTAGCTACTATGTATCAAAACGAGATCATCAACCACCGAATCTCACCCCAGGTCGCGTCAATCAACAGTTCGGGGAAACCCAAGTCAAATCCTTCAAATAGCCCTTAGGTCCACTTCGCGTACAGGGTTAAATTAGTACAACAATAATCAATCATCAAACAATACTTCACATGGTGTCAATCAACGAAGCGAATTCGTGTCGAAGAAAAGCACCATATGAGAACTCAAACGTTCTCACTTACCTCCAGGAATTCCGGACATAACGCTTCCACAAGTTAATGACGTTAGTGACACAAGTTAATACTTCCACAAGTCGGTTCAGATGATTTTGTATTAACGAAAAACTCACAAGCCACATTCGAGGCAAAAACATTTCATGAAGTGAACAGAAAAAAATCGAGAGAGGAACATATAGAATAGTCCCGTATGTTCCATACTATAATAATTATAGTAGGAGCTAATTATTGGAGGAGCCTCAACTGTCACAGACAGCTTAGAATATGAGGACCTATTCTTTAACACAAAAAAAATACAAAAACAATTTTGCGCTAAAATATTATTAAATCTGAGTCTTTCATCATTTTAAATTAGTAAACGATTATTACAATTCGCAATAGTTTGGCGGTCAGATAAATCTTCGAATTTGGGATTGTATAGTTCGTGACACGTGTTTAATTTCAATAAATAGTTGTAGGTTAACCGAGTAAGGTACTCCGAAAAGGTGCTCTGGTTCATTATGTCGTGTTGGATGACTGCAAACTCGATGCAATTCTGATACGATCAATAACCCCCGCAGTTAACGTTCTCACAAGTTGTTACTTAGGAGTTGGTTCACTCCAGACAAATTATAAATCCAGATCTGACAAAATAAAATCAGCATGAGTCAGTACTATAAGTTAGTTATAAAACGGCCAGAATCACGTTGCCCTCTGCGCTCTCATAATGGATAGATTTTCCGGTGAACCTCAACTCGGGCGGAACATGGAAGGAATATCAAGAGGTTATTTACAAACTCGAACTTCGCAAGTCCTGTGTAACGACATTATGAAAGGTCTGGCCTCAAATCCTACGAGGTAGTTACGAACTGAGTTAAAACGTGTTCTCGTAGAAAATGGATCGAAATATCAAGTGCGACAACGTGACAACTTTCGGTTGATCCGTGTATCTACCCTGATGACGATCCATTCTACTGATCAACTAATAAAAATATGTAATTAGTATCACCATTCTCATGGAACCACCCAAATTTATTGTTAATAATATCTCAATGATCAGCCGAAGTAACAATAAATTTGGGTGGGTCCATGAGAATGGTGATACGAATTACTATGAACTCCAGAACAATATAAACCAATATGTTCTGGAGTTCATAGGGAAGTTCATGCTTCTTTGTTGGTATGCCTGTCTCATACAAAATTATCACACTTGTGAGAAGTACAGAGATGCTGAATATTCTCTCTCTAATTCAACAATGGAAACCTCCCCTGTTTCCCCATTGATTTGAAGTGATTCTTTTTAGGACTACTCATGAATTATTTAAGTTTGACGATTGTATATTCCTTAAGTAATTGATATTGATGATTGTAGTCTCGGGAAGTAAACCTGAATAGGGTTTAGGCGCAAAACAAGGCTGATCATTAGTCCCAATAAATTTTATTGGGTGGTTGTAAATTTATAAGGGCAGATGTTTATACATGGTTATACGAATATGGTTAATTGTTAATGATTGATATTTTTACTCAGTGCAAAAATCACCCAGCCTCTCTAATCACCCGCCAGAAAAAGTTATGATATCCAATTTCCCCACGCGCATTTTTCCTTCCTACATAAGAGACATAAGAGATATCCTACCCACTTCACAAGCACCGCACCCGTTTCGAAATCTCCTCTTGGCATCGTGGCGAGACGTTTTTATTACTACACATCTATGTATTAGATATGATGTATGGAGGCGGGCTGATTTTTACACGGAGGGTTTTGGGGGGATATCACATATTTTTGTGGTTGTAGTGGAAAAGACCTGTAGAGGCAATATGTAGACCTGTAGAATAAATTAAGCAAATTAATAAAATTATTAATAAATTATTTATCAATAAATTTATAAATTATTTATTGATTCGTTAATGAAATTATAAATTAATAAAATCAATAAATTAAGCAAGAATAAAGGAGAGGCTGTAGCCTTGCTTAACTGAATAAGAAGAAGAAGATGGTAAGGGTGAAAACCGGGTTTTGAAGGTATATAACTCACCTACCGACTTGAATCTTTTAAAAAGCACTGGCTAAAGTTGAAACGAAGCTCTGTGCTAAATGTCGAGTCAATCGGTGAAGGCCTTGGCTAACTGAACACGAAGAAAACCATGGTAAGGGGTTTTTGAAGTCACATGACTCTACTCCCTGCTGACTTGAAACTTTCAGGTAAGTTTCTCCAAAAAGATCTACACCGAATTTCAATTGATCGGCTCTAAACCCGCCGAAGTGGCCAAAACTAGACCAAATTAGCCTAAATTTCAGTTTTTTTGTTCCGAAAAATTTCTTGGGTTGAGATAATCGGTTAAATCATTCAAATGGCACTGGGCCATGTTATAAAGAAGGTCTGTGAAAAAATTTCAAGTCGATTGGTCCTGTTATCCAGGCTGTAGACTCGCCATACAAGGACAGTTACTGTACTAGCCTAAAATATCTGTTTTTCTATATTTACACAGTTTTTGGGTTTGAGGATAATGGATTAACTCGTTTAAAAGGCTCTGTCTGAAATTGAAATGAAGCTTTGTGCTAAATCGAGTCAATCGGTGAAGGTGGAGAGGCTGCAGCCTTGCCTGTCTAAATAATTAGAACAAAGTAAGGGTGAAAAACAGGGTTTTTGAAGTTATATAACTCGTCTCCCTTTGGACATAGCGAGTGGAATCTTTCAGGGCTTTCTATTATTCACACCAAGATGATCCACACCAAATTTCAAGTTGATCGGTCAAATAGGAGACGAGATATGGATACCTGGAAAACCCGTTTCGTGACGTCCGGAAAACATACACTCGGTACCGTCCGTTCATCTCAACTTGTTTGCTTGGAAACGGAAACTTCAATAAAACCAGCAGTTTTTTCCGACACCAAACTACACCTAGTTTTTAGTATACGTTGTTAGAATACTTATCTTTATTGACTAATAATTTATTATTATCAAAGATTTTCCTATGGCATTTTCCTATGTTTTTTTTTTTAAATCATACTTCGTATATTTTTGTTTCAGGTCTGCTTATGATAATGTAACCAAAACGAAGGTAGCCATTAAAAAGATCTCCCCTTTCGAACACCAAACGTATTGCCAAAGAACGTTGCGGGAGATAAAAATCCTAACGAGATTCAAACATGAAAACGTAAGTTAAACCTTCCCCTCTCACTAAAATTTTCGTATCACAGTTCCTTAATTCAATTTGGTAAGAGTGGATCTAGGTACTGTAATGGATACCACAAAACCTTGTATTTGGAAGTTACATGAGAAATGCATTTTCTCAATCCCATTTTCAGATCATCGACATCCGTGACATCTTACGAGCGGAATCCATAGACCAGATGCGAGATGTCTACATAGTACAGTGCCTCATGGAGACGGATTTGTACAAATTGCTCAAAACTCAAGTAAGACTCACAAACGTGTTGATACAATAGGGAATGACAGTGATTTTTTCCCCCCTGTGAAGAACTCTCCTTTAGAATAATTAATTAAGAATAAGACAGTGGTAAATACTTTTTTAAGGAAGTACTTATTTTTCTGGAGAGGTTTGAAGTCGTATTGAGCGGGAAAAGGGAAGCAATGTACGTCATCTACCTCCCAGGCCAATCAGAGAGCAGTACTTAGACCGGCTCCGTAAAGCGCTCTCTGATTGGCTCCCGAAAGCCGTGCATGAAACTCACCCCTAACAGCTGCTGTATCAACTACAACTCTGTCCGATCACGTTGAGCGGGAAAAGTTCATATTTGCCATTCTTCAGTTCGATCTGGTAGTTGAACAAAAATTTTCTCGTTTGAAATTACTCGTTTTACATGTCGTTTACATGAGCAATTTTCGATTTTTGACCATCAAAGAATTATTCTCTGACACACTAGCGTTCCCTATTATAGCCGATACACATCACGAACCCGCTTTCTTGCTAGGTATTTGAAAATCAACGGGCAATTTCACCTTGAACACATTTCTTGAATGATGATTCTGATGAGGCAAGTTTTAACATGAATAATGTTTTTGCGGTAGCCTACCAGAGTTGAAAAGCGTAACGAAGTTTAAGTCACGAAATTATGTCACGAAGATTTTTAATGATTTTCACGTACAACCGAGCGGTTTCTCGGGAAATGAAACTTCTTTAGTTTTCAACGGACAAAAATCGTTCTCCATTCGTTGGAAAGCCTTTAATTTATGCATAAATTATATGCTGCCAAAACCGCTGTAAATATCGAAGAAGCTGAGATACAGCCCTGAGTAAATAAAAAAACTAATAAATTTTCCGCACATTTCTTAATATTAACATGAATAATGTTTTTGCGGTGGCCTACCAGAGTTGAAAAGCGTAACGAAGTTTAAGTCACGAAATTATGTCACGAAGATTTTTAATGATTTTCACGTACAACCGAGCCGTTTCTAGGGAAATGAAACTTCTTTAGTTTTCAACGGACAAAAATCGTTCTCCATTCGTTGGAAAGCCTTTAATTTATGCATAAATTATATACTGCCAAAACCGCTGTAAATATCGAAGAAGCTGAGATACAGCCCTGAGTAAATAAAACTGTAAACAACATAACAATATAATATGCGGAAAATTTATTAAATGTTGTTTTATATTATAAAACAACATTTAATAAATTTTCCGCACATTTCTTAATATTTTCCATACAGACAAAGAAAAGGGATAAGGAAAAGGGGAAACGGGACGCAAAAACATTATTCATGTTTTGCATAGCAAATACCTCGTTCTATACAAAGTATAGAAGAGAAAAGATCCGGGGGGTCCAGGGGGGCTTGCCCCCCTGGCGAGGCGCGAAGCGCCGAGTTTTCCATACAGACAAAGAAAAGGGATAAGGAAAAGGGGAAACGGGACGCAAAAACATTATTCATGTTTTGCATAGCAAATACCTCGTTCTATACAAAGTAGTGCCTGACGGTTAAGGTGATTGAGAAGAACGTGAGATTCACGATTGGTGCGATCCAATTATTGATGAATATGATTTCATTATTTCGTAGCTTTACAAGTCTATTCGTCAGCACTTAGAACACTTAGAAATTATATGATAATATGGGTGTTCCAAGTGCTGACAACCAACAGTTATACAGAATTATTTATATTAGGTATATTACCTATATTATTTATTTTATAAAGAATTTTCTTAATTTTCAATCATGAACCTTTGGGATTGACTGACAGAAAACAGTTTTCAAGCAACTTCAAAATTAGTTGATTCACTCAAGTAGGTTTCAACAGAGATGGGCGTATTCATATTCATAAATATGAGTACGAATAAAGTTATAAAATAAAATCAGAAAATATGAAAATGAATACGAATACAGATATGAATATGAATAGGTCCTAATAAAGCCATAATCACATCTTTTTGTGAATTTTCCCAAAATTTCACATGTTTTTTGTGAATTTTTCTAAAATTTACTGTATTTTTTGTAGATTTCTTTCATATTGACCTATTTTACCAAGAATTTTACTTAAATTCGAGTTTTTCCACAAAATTCACATTTTTTGTGTGAATATCACACAATTCAGTTTTTTGTGAATTGTATAAAAACTGTTGCCATTTATGGATGAACTACACAGAACTTTCTCCTTTTTTACTGTAAAATATTAGTATAATATAATATATTATACTCGTACTATATTTATATATATTATATAATATACGATGGATTGGTGAAACTAAAGACACTCGCGTGAAATATGAACTTGAATGAACGGACAGGAGGATGAAAATTATAGAAAACACTTACGTAAATTTGGAAAAAGTGGAACGGACAGGAGGATGAAAATTATAGAAAACACTTACGTAAATTTGGAAAAAGTTCCACAATATATATTTATATATATTATATTACATAATATATATAGTTTTTACATATTATGTAAAAACTACTTGACTTTCAGTAAAAGTCATTGTAAAATAGGAAAATTTGAGTAAACACCAAATTCAGTGAATTTTTTTATATTGATGTAAAAAACTGCAAATTCTTGACACAACGGTTCATTATCTTCTTTGTACAGATCACCTTTCTGTCTAGATCACTAGGTCTAAATGTCTAGATCCTAAATGTTAGATTAATTATTATTATGAATTATCACTAATTATTAATAATTGTATCAAGTAGGTACCTAGTGAAAATTATTATAATTTATTGTTAGGTATTAATAATTCGTATTTATTATTAATAATAATTATTATTTATTATGATTAATTAATACGATATAATTCGGGGGTTTTAATACTACGTCGGTAATAATTTTTCTATAAAAGAAGTACCTACCAACAAACATTCGAAATTACCTTCATTTCCGTAGCACGAAACGCACCTCAGAACAACAAACTCGACATCACTTAAGCGATATGATGTTCCAAAGAGCTTGTTAGTATGAAAATGGACCTGTATGAAATGGCCATAAAAAAAATTTCGTAATTTTAACTCAACCCTAACTGGGCAAAGTGGCGCGGACGGCGTACGGCGGACGGACGGATTTTGGTTTATTCATATCTTCGATAATGAACCATTGGAAACGCCCAAAGAAAAATTTTTTTTAACCCCCCCCTCAAAATTTGTTGGTTTTCGTTTCAAGATACGTAGATTCAGAGAATCGAATAAAAAAAAACTCTGCAAATTCTTGACACAACGGTTCATTATCTTCTTTGTACAGATCACCCTTCTGTCTGGATCACTAGGTCTAAATGTCTAGATCCTAAATGTTAGATTAATTATTATTATCAATTATCACTAATTATTAATAATTTTATCAAGTACCTAGTGAAAATTATTATAATTTAATGTTAGGTATTAATCATTCGTATTTATTATTAATACTAATTATTATTATTTATGATTAATTAATACGATATAGTTCTGGGGTTTTTAATACTACGTCGGTAATAATTTTTCTATAAAAGAAGTACCTACCGACAAACATTCGAAATTACCTTCATTTCCGTAGCACGAAACGCACCTCAGAACAACAAACTCGACATCACTTAAGCCATATGATGTTCCAAAGAGCTTGTTAGCATGAAAATGGACCTGTATTTCAACAGTTTGATTCATGATCGTGTTGTGAGGCACAATCTTTGAGCCGTCATTGTGAACGAACGGCTGGTCGTACAAAGCTGCGGATGGTCTTAAAAAATTCTACGGAACAAACTCTATCTAAATATGAAATAAAAAACATACCGTTCCATATGAATTTTTCGAGATATGAAATTTTCAAAATTTCAAAATTCGTTTTGAACCCCTTCCCCTTGACCTAGGGTTATGAAAAGTTACGAGGACCATTGTGGGGTTGGTCGAAACCCATAAAAAAAAAAAATCAGAATTTTAACTCAACGCTAACTGGGCAAAGTGGCGCGGACGGCGGACGGCGGACGGACGGATTTTTTTGGTTTATTATCTTCGATAATGAACCATTGGAATCGCCCAAAGAAAAAATTTTTTTAACCCCCCCTCAAAATTTGTTGGTTTACGTTTCAAGATACGTAGATTCAGAAAATCGAATAAAAAAAAATCCGTCCGTCCGCCGTACGCCGTCCGCCGTCCGCGCCGCTTTGCCCAGTTAGCGTTGAGTTAAAATTACGAAATTTTTTTTATGGGTTTAGACCAACCCCACAATGGTCCTCGAAACTTTTCATAACCCTAGGTCAAGGGGAAGGGGTTCAAAACGAATTTTGAAAATTTGAAAATCTCATATCTCGAAAAATTCATATTGAACGGTATGTATTTTATTTCATATTTAGATAGAGTTTGTTCCGTAGAATTTTTTAAGACCATCCGCAGCTTTGTACGACCAGCCGTTCGTTCACAATGACGGCTCAAAGATTGTGCCTCACAACCCGATCGTGAATCAAATTGTTGAAATACAGGTCCATTTTCATACTAAAAGCTCTTTTGAACATCATATGGCTTGTGATGTCGAGTTTGTTGTTCTGAGGTGCGTTTCGTGCTACGGAAATGAAGGTAATTTCGAATGTTTGTTGGTAGGTACTTCTTTTATAGAAAAATTATTACCGACGTAGTATTAAAAACCCCAGAATTATATCGTATTAATTAATCATAATTAATAATTATTATTATTAATAATAAATACAAATTATTAATACCTAACAATAAATTATAATAATTTTCACTAGGTAGGTACTCGATAAAATTGTTAATAATTAGTGATAATTGATAATAATAATTAATCTAACATTTAGGATCTAGACATTTAGACCTAGTGATCTAGACAGAAGGGTGATCTGTACAAAGAAGATAATGAACCGTTGTGTCAAGAATTTGCAGAGTTTTTTATTCGATTTTCTGAATCTACGTATCTTGAAACGTAAACCAACAAATTTTGAGGGGGGGTTAAAAAATTTTTTTCTTTGGGCGATTCCAATGGTTCATTATCGAAGATAATAAACCAAAATTGGCATTTTTTTTTTTCAAATTCATAGTAAAAAGGAGAAAGGTTAGTGTAATTCACCTATAAATGGCAAATGTTTTCATACAATTCACAAAAGAAATATAAAGTGCTGGAAATTTTTTTTTTTTTTGTGGAAAAACTTGAATTTAAGTAAAATTCTTGGTAAAATAGGAAAATTTGAGTGACATCCACGAAAAAATACAGTAAATTTTAGTAAAATTCACAAAAAAAAAAAAAACATGTGAATTTCTGGGAAAAATTCTTAAAAAGATGTGATTATGGCTTTATTCGTATTCATATTCATATCTGCATTCGTATTCATATTCATATTTTCTGATTTATGAATTTCATTCGTATTCATATTTATGAATATGAATACGCCCATCTCTTGGTTTCAAGGGGTTTAGAATCCAATAATTGAATTGAAAAAGAAAACCATTCGTAAGCAGCATACCAACAACTACGAGTTGCTCTTCGCTCATTACTTTTGTGCTGAGCTAAAATAGCTTATTAACATTGTTCTCCAAAATTTAAAAGCTCCGGATATTGAAGACGACCTAACTGGGTTTTACTGAAAAAAAGGCAATTAGTAACTGCGTCGAATTCTATCAACCCCTTGATTATGTAACAACCGAATGACGTAACCACGATTTTCTGCGCTTTTTCTGAGCGTTTCCAGATTTCACAAAAGAATAAGACTTATAGTTATAGAATAAGACTTATACTTAGTAGGTATTTACCTACAGAAAATTTACCTACATTAAAATCCTCGCCATAGTGTTACCGTTATTCTCATTGCCTTCATAAACTAGATTGGTGGTTGACTCGCTTAAATTGTTGTCACCTCATTTTCCTTGGCTGTCTCAACCCTCGCCCTCCGCCAGAGCCCTTTGAAGGTTGTACAAAAAGATTTTTATCTGATCTCCTCACTCTTCACCTGTTTTTTCGCAGGCCCAAGTTTCTAGGGCGACAAGCGAGACCAGCCACACAACTACCCGTCATTTCCTCTGCCCCTCATATACTTTGGTGGTCTGAAAAAAAAAATCCTTTACCCTCATTCATTTATTCATTTACCTCTTTTTTTCAAATTAAAAATTCAAATTTTCTCCGACGGTCAGAATCTCCCTTCATGTTGTAATCATATAACTTCTCACAACCCGTAACATACATGTTTTAATATGAATTCTGGCCAATTGAGCTGGTTTCTATCCATTGAAATGTTCAAAAGAGCATTCAACATGATATTTCTCTTTGAACCAAATCGAGTTATTCATTTATTTTTGTTTACAGAGGTTAAGCAATGATCACATCTGTTACTTCTTGTATCAAATCCTTCGAGGCTTGAAATACATTCATTCAGCGAACGTACTTCACCGGGATTTGAAACCAAGCAATTTACTGCTAAATACTACCTGCGACTTGAAGGTAAGATCTAGAAATTTCATTAAAATAATCTCCCTCCTGTATTACTTATAGGATAATCGATTATTTGCCCCGATTAATCGATGTTCAGCTGTAGATTATTTTTATTAATCGATTATTATAACTGTTTAATCGATATTATTACTGATTAATCGGTCTTAATCAGGATTTGATGCATTCTAATATGCTTTCAAATCCAGATGTATTAGAAAACCGATTAATCAGTAATAGTAATCGATTAATACAAATAAAGACAAACCGTCGTTGTTATTGTTACTCCCTCCAGTAATGAAGGAAAGAGGTATCCTTCATCCATGGAGGTAGTAACAATAACAACGACCATTTACCCCCCCCCCCCACCAATGCCCATCCGTTTTCGGGGGGGGGGGGGGAGGTCTAGATTTTACGATTATAATCTACTGTTTCAAATGAAAATTGTTGACAATGGGATTTGAAAATGTAATGTTTTTTGAACCCTAGGTATGGTTATGGCTGGAAATGAGATGGCTATACCTTCTCACCCATTGACGACACATTGTACTGTTTCAGATTTGCGACTTCGGTCTAGCGAGAGTCGCTGATCCCGATCACGATCACACAGGTTTTCTCACAGAATATGTAGCCACCAGGTGGTACCGAGCACCTGAAATCATGCTCAATTCTAAGGTACCTCACCATTTTTCTGAATTAAATGAATTAAATGGAATCTGCTGTTTAAGATATAAAAGTCAATCTCTTCTTCTTAATCATACAGACAAATTAATTTTTTTCTCGATGGTACTTACAATATTGATTGAAATATCTGAATATACCATTATACTCGTATCAGGAAAAAGTGCCGACATTTCTCAATATAGATAATAATGAAAATCCCTAGTCTTCAATACGAATATAGGTACAACAATTTACATATCTCAAGAGCCTTTTCATTAGGTATCTTGAATGATTCGAAATACAGACACCATACCATGAAGGTCCAATATTTTAAATCAACTTTTAATTTCGCACCAAAAAAGTTGGTAGATATTATTTGTTTGGAAATAATTTTTATTGTTACTTTAGTGTTACTGAGTAGGTGGCCAATCATCAAGTATTTGGTTCTCTTCCCAGGGCTACACTAAATCAATCGATATATGGTCTGTTGGATGCATCCTCGCCGAAATGCTGTCGAACCGTCCTATTTTTCCTGGCAAGCACTACCTCGACCAGTTGAACCACATTCTAGGAGTTTTGGGCTCGCCGACGCCTGAAGACTTGGAAAGCATCATCAACGAAAAAGTAAGAATACCAAAGCTTAAGGGCCTATTTGACCGAAGATGTCAATCACGGCCAAGGGTTTTTGATTAAAAGAGTGTTTAGCTGTTGGTTGGGCATTAACCACGATTAAAAACGAATCACACGAATTCGGTAGATGTTCGTTCGAGGTTAGACACCAAGCTTAGACACCAGTTACCTTCAGCTTCTTGCGCGGCTTTCCGCGGTATTCAAATAATGCACTGAGGTTCAATGCACGGTGTGTCTATGTATAAAGAGAGCTCTTAAATAACTGAGGATGATGATTGATGCGAGAATTGAATGGGACGTTCATATAGATGGCCTTGCTAGCAAGTTGCGGAATCTAACTTATGTATTTGTCAAACTTGAGCACCATTTGCCCCGAAATATTATGCCATTAATGCACTGCGCCCTTGCCCAGTTATGATTACTCTATGGCCTTCCCTAGTACGGGAGTGCTTACCAAGCTAGCTTAACTAGATAGGATAATAGAATATTATTCTATTATATAACTATTATATAATTTATCCTCAGTAAACTGTAGGTACATGAATTACCAGATAACTCCAAGAACCTAAACTACCGTATCATAATAGGTATGTTATCACAAACAATCGATCATTCAATTCAAACAGTTCAATGGACTGTCGTGGAGTTGTTTGTAATGTGTAAAAAGTCACAGTTTCTTAAAATTATCACGACCTGAACCACAAAAGTCTTAATAACCTCGAATCTGTTGGTTTTAAGGAAAATAGTTATGACATGAACGTTGTTTGCAATTAAATTATCTACAGAATGAGACCAATTACAGGTTTCTAGCTCAAAGGGTACTTGAGTTACGGAAGAAAAACTGAACATTTTCCCCAACATTTGCAGTTTCTTCAAACTTCAAATGCGAAAAGACGCCCTTTTTACTTGTCCGATTGACTTTGCCAAATTCAGTTGCCAAACCGCACCACTTGGGGGGTTGAAAGTGATTAAATTCTAACTTTGATTTTTTATTGCCACATAAGTGCAACATTCATGAGAATAGTTCTTCCATACCTTATGGAATAGTTCATGGATAAGGAATTAAACCATGGTCCATACCTTATCCATGTACCTTATCATTACTGCTTATCACATCCGTATCTATTCGCTACAAATAAGTCTTGTTTTGAATCAAAACTTTTGATCAATCTTTCCGATTTAATTCGGTATATTACTACCCCCCAAAAAACACTCCGTGTAAAAATCACCCCGCCTCGCAAATATCATTCTTCAGAGGCCGGAAAAAGTTATGATATCCACTTTCCCCGCCCGCCCTTTTCCTCATTAAGGAGCTAAGTATAATGAAAAGCTTAACCACTTCACAAGCACCGTACCCCTTTCGAAATCTCCCCTTGGCGCTATTGCGAGACGTTTTTATTACTTCCACAAGCAACTAATACTTGATGGTGGTTAACGTTTTATACAAGTATTAGTTGCTTGTGGAAGTAATAAAAACGTCTCGCAATAGCGCCAAGGGGAGATTTCGAAAGGGGTACGGTGCTTGTGAAGTGGTTAAGCTTTTCATTATACTTAGCTCCTTAATGAGGAAAAGGGCGGGCGGGGAAAGTGGATATCATAACTTTTTCCGGCCTCTGA
The DNA here is from genome assembly GCA_963920205.1 of Stenodema calcarata. Lineage (NCBI taxonomy): Eukaryota > Metazoa > Arthropoda > Insecta > Hemiptera > Miridae > Stenodema > Stenodema calcarata. Next base: position 31,327,619 of record OY986056.1, on the reverse strand, counting down.
AGAATGATATTTGCGAGGCGGGGTGATTTTTACACGGAGTGTTTTTTGGGGGGATATCACATCTTTTTGTTGTTGAAGTGGGTCATGTTATGAAGAAGGTCTATGCGAAATTTCAAGTCGATTGGTCCTTTTACCCAGGCTGTAGACTCGTCAAAATTGCCAAAATTAGCCTAAATTTCAGGTTTTTTGTTTCTAAAAGTTTTTTGGGTTGAGATAATGGGTTAAACTTTCAAAAGGCACTGGCTGATGTTGAAACGAAGCTCTGTGCAAAATTTCAAGTCAATCCGTGAAGGTGGAAAGGCCTAACTGATTAAGGAGAAGAAGAACAGGTAAGGGTGAAAAACCGGGTTTTTGAAGTTATATAACTCGGCTCCCTTTAAAGATATCGACTTGAATCTTTCAAAAGGCACTTGCTACACTTGAAACGAAGCTCCGTGCAAAATTTCAAGTCAATCGGCGAAGGTGGAGAGGCTGTAGCCTTGACCGACTGAAAAAAGTAGAAAAACATGGTAATTGGTTTTTGAAGTTATATAACCCGGCTCCCTTCAGACGTAGCGACTTGAAACTTTCAGAGCTTTCTCTTATCCACACCAAAAAGATCCAAACCAAATTTCAAGTTGATCGGTCAACTAGGAGCCGAGATATGGCCAAAATTAGCCTAAATTACCCTAAATTTTAGTTTTTTGTCCCTAATTTTTTTTTTGGTTGAGATAATGGGTTATTTCGTTCAAATGGCACTGAGACATGCTATAAAGAAGGTATGTAAAAAAATTCAAGTCGATTGGTCCTTTTACCCAGGCTGTAGACTCGTCAAAGTGGACAGAATTTTCCTAAAGTTTCTGGTTTTTTGTTTCTAAAACTTTTTTGGGTTGAGATAATGGGTTAAATTTTATATAAGGCTCTGTCTCAAGGTTAAATGAAGCTCTGTGCAAAATTTCAAGTCAATCGGTTAACGTGGAGAGGCTCCAGCCTTGCCTGTCTGAACAAGGAGAAGAAGAAGGAGAAGAACAATCTAAGGCCGTAAAACCGGGTTTTTGAAGTTATGTAGCTCGGCTCCCTTTAGACCTATCGATTTGAAACTTTCAGGGCTTTCTAATATACACTCAAAGAAGACCCACACCAAATTTCAAGTTGATCGGTCAAATAGGAGCCGAGATATAGATACCTCGAAAACGCGTTTCGTGACGTCCGGTAAATATACACTCGACAGCGTTCGTTTTCTCAACTTCTTTGCTTGGCGGGGCGGAACGCTACCGCGTTCCTAGATACGTAATATTCATGTAGTATAATGGTATCTTGTTAGCTATTGTGGTGTGGTAATTAGGGAGTAGCAAAATATTTTTGCCTGATGATCGATTGTGTGTGATAACATACATATTATGATCCGGTAATTAGGGAGTAGCAAAATGTGTGTGATAACATACCTATTGTGTGTGGTAATTAGGGAGTAGCAAAATATTTGGGTCTGATGATCGATTGTGTGTGATAACATACCTATTATGATCCGGTAATTAGGGAGTAGCAAAATGTGTGTGATAACATACCTATTGTGTGTGGTAATTAGGGAGTAGCAAAATATTTGGGTCTGATGATCGATTGTGTGTGATAACATACCTACCTATTATGATCATATTATGATAGTTAAGATGGATTGGTATATTATACCAATCCATCTTAACCATCAACTCTTATCCCGCGGATCTCAGGACTAGGTTACTAGCAGCGTTACAGAGCAAGGCCAAAAACATTTGAAGATTTGTATGGCAGCCTACAGAATAACTTATGATGTAATAAAGAGAATAATAACTGGAATAAATTGTACATACCAACCTGCTTATATATTAGGTTTAATTATTAGTGTGTACATCCTACTAGAAGCTAAAATTTTTCGTTAACTCTTTGTTGTTCCTTTTTTTTCTGTTTCATTTCTTGTTTGTTTCATCGGATTGATTCCACTTTTATTTTAAACCTGTGGCATGGTGGACTCTTCCCCTACCACGGGCTGTAGCCCATATTGGGGAATCATTTCCACCGTATATTCTGTGATGTATTTTCTTTGTTTGTCCTTTCTTTTGGAATTAACATTAATTTAAAAAAAAAAAATAATAATAATACAAAAATATTAACTTATGTTTGAATAAAATCGTTTGGTATCATTGTCCCAACAACATGATGAGTAGGTAGCAATAAGGATGCTCAATATTTTTCCTGCGATTTACCCTTAATTGACGTTTAGTGAATGATTGGTTAAAGGAATACAATTATTGTAGGTTGTAATGAGTACATCAAATTTGTACTAAAAGTAATCAAGAGGATTCATCGAGATAATAATACCTACTTCAAAGTTTTCCTAGTGTTTACCCCATTCTGGAGTGGTTTTTGGCTATGAATATTTTTGGGGGGTGTCTGTTGGTTTATTATCTTCGATAATGAACCATTGGAATCGCCCAAAGAAAAAAAAATTTTAACCCCCCCTCAAAATTTGTTGGTTTACGTTTCAACATACGTAGATTCAGAAAATCGAATAAAAAAAAATCCGTCCGTCCGCCGTACGCCGTACGCCGTACGCCGTACGCCGTACGCCGTACGCCGTACGCCGTCCGCCGTCCGCCGTCCGCCGTCCGCGCCACTTTGCCCAGTTAGCGTTGAGTTAAAATTACGAAATTTGGTTTCTGGGTTTGGACCAGCCCCACAATGGTCCTCGAAACTTTTCATAACCCTAGGTCAAGGGGAAGGGGTTCAAAACGAATTTTGAAATTTTGAAAATTCCATATCTCGAAAAATTCCCATCAAACGGTATGTTTTTTATTTCATATTTAGATAGAGTTTGTTCCGTAGAATTTTTTAAGACCATCCGCAGCTGTGTACGACCAGCCGTTCGTTCACAATGACGGCTCAAAGATTGTGCCTCAAAACACGATCGTGTATCAAACTATTGAAATACAGGTCCATTTTCATACTAAGAAGCTCTTTGGAACATCATATGGCTTAAGTGATGTCGAGTTTGTTGTTCTCAGGTGCGTTTCGTGCTACGGAAATGAAGGTAATTTCGAATGTTTGTTGGTAGGTACTTCTTTTATAGAAAAATAATTTTTCTAATAATAATTAATAATTATTATTACCGACGTAGTATTAAAAACCCCAGAATTATATCGTATTAATTAATCATAATTAATAATAATTATTATTAATAATAAATACGAATTATTAATACCTAACAATAAATTATAATAATTTTCACTAGGTATTTTTGTTAACCTCGGATTCGGATTCAGCAACCAAAAATACATAGAGACGTGGGGGTCCGGTAAAAAAAACTTGTTTTGTTGCAGCAGTCTCTAGTAGTGTCTACTAATAACACTGGTCTACAAAAAAAGTGACCAGAAAGTTGCCGGCCTCATTTTATCATGGTGTCTTCGAGGGTGCTCAATCCAAATCCGTTGTCGTTTTTTTCGGGTGGGCGATTTTTTTTCTCGACTTTTTGACGTTTTTATGATTTTTTTTTTTCTACAACTTTACGGTCTATTTTTTTGGTCATCACGAACTACGTCCAAAAAAATTATAATGGGATTAGATTTGTAGGAAATTTTATGCTGAATCCAAATATGACCCCAATTTCTTTTTACATTGATCCAAATCCCCCAAAAACCTACTAAAAAACTACAAAAATAGAGTTTTTTTGCCCATTTTGGTTTATTATCTTCGATGATGAACCATTGGAATCGCCCGAGGAAAAAAATGTTTAACCCCCTCAAAATTTGTTGGTTTACATTTCAAGATACGTAGATTCAGAAAATCTAATTAAAAAAAATCCGTCCGTCCATTATTATTAATAATAATTACAAATGATTAATTACCTAACAATAAATTATAATAATTTTCACTAAGTACTTGATGAAATTATTATTAATTAGTGATAATTCATAATAATAATTAATCTAACATTTAGGATCTAGACATTTAGACCTAGTGACCTAGACAGAAGGGTGATCTGTACAAAGAAGATAATGAACCGTTGTTTCGCCTTGGCTCCGTTTGCAAGTGAAATTTGGCAGGATAGCTCAATAAGCGAATTGGGGTTGAACTCGTGTATTTAATGAAATGAAATAAAATACAGAGCTTGATGAATTGAGGGCTTCCTTCTCCAACTAGAAATAAAACATAAAAAATCTTGTACTGAAAATAATGATAAATGAACTAATCCAAAGTATTTACACAGCGGGTATTTACTTACATTAAACGTTGGAAAGGGACGAAACATTCAAAAGAGAATGAATTAGAGAAAAAGAATATGTTGAGAACAGCAAAAGCAGAAAGTAGAAAATGAATTAATTCTGGCTTGAGGAGCGAACGTTTCTGATAACACAAAGGCGGCCGGGCGATGTCTCGTGGAGGATTCGATGAAACGAAATTCGCTGGAGTAGTCGAATCGAGGCGTTGACTGGGTGGAAGATGTGAGGTAGGATCCATGTAGATCACTTTCTCGATGACATCACTCACGCTTGACCAAACACCTAGGTACTTGCAGGAACAACCGTTGTGTCAAGAATTTGCAGAGTTTTTCACTTACATTTTCGTTTTTGTTAACTCCAATGGAAATAATCGAGGGCAACCATTAGAAAGTTTACACTATCCTGCGTCGAATGAGACCAACCGGAACGCTCAAAAGTTGTAATTACCTAGCGACGTTACGATTTTTTTAACTCTTGACGAATGGAATTAATTTTAGCGGAATATGGTGAAATGGCCTCGAAATTCGTAATTAAATGGGATCTCCTGCCTCTGTGAATTTGTCTTCATAATCCGCACTCATTCTGAAGACAAACTCACAGAGACTGGAGATCGAATTACGAATTTCGAGGCCATTTCACCATAATATGGTGAAATGTTATTTCGCTAAAATCAATTCCATTTGTCAAGCGTTAAAAAATCGTAACGTCGCTAATTACAACTTTGGAGAGTTCCGGATGATCTCATTCGACGCAGGAAATTGAAAACATTCGAATGGTTGGCCTCGATTATTTTTGTCAGGTCCATTGAAGTCAACAAAAACAAAAATGTAAGTGAAAAATAGGCGAAAAACTCTATTTTTGTAGGTTTTTAGTAGGTTTTGGGGCAATTTGGAGGGTTTGGATCAATGTGAAAAAGAAATTGGGGTCAATATTGAGATTCAGCAAGAAATTTCCCACAAATCTAATCCCATTATATTTTTTTGGACCAAGTTCGTGATGACCAGAAAAATAGACAGTAAAGTTGTAGTAAAAAATCATAAAAACGTCGAAAATCGAAAAAAATCACCCAACCGAAAACATGGACAACGGATTCGGATTCAACACCCTCGAAAACACCCATCCATGATAAAATGAGGCCGGCAACTTTCAGGTCACTTTTTTTGTAGACCAGTGTAATTTGTCCTCGGTATTTCGCCACGACATCAATGATCTGATGCATATTTTATTAGTAAATGGAAGGATTCATTTTCCTCAAATCTTTGTATTTTTCCAATTTTGGTTTATTATCTTCGATAATGAACCATTGGAATTGCCCAAAGAAAAAAAAATTTTAACCCCCCCTCAAAATTTGTTGGTTTACGTTTCAAGATACGTAGATTCAGAAAATCGAATAAAAAAAATCCGTCCGTCCGCCGTACGCCGTCCGCGGCACTTTGCCCAGTTAGCGTTGAGATAAAATTACGAAATTCGGTTTCTGGGTTTGGACCAGCCCCACAATGGTCCTCGAAACTTTTCATAACCCTAGGTAAGGGGTAAGGTAAGGGGTTCAAAATGAAATTCAAAATTTCGACAATGTCATATCTCAAAATATTTAACTGAACCGTGCAATGTATAGTTCACTTTTGAATGACCTGAAAAATTACGAATCTTTTAAGACCAATTGGATTTTTGTGCGACCAGCCTTTCGTTCACAGTGAGCGCGCAAAGGTTTAGGAAAAACACTAGACTTTCGCGTCGAAAACGGCCGCTACGTGGGTCAACCTCCAGACGCCCAGAATAAAACTACCTTTTTTCATCTTCCCGGTAAACTACAGTCTAGACATTTTAACCGTGAGTCGGGGATAGACCACATTGCAATATTCACCCGGTTTCTCATCTGTAAAATTGTTTAAATAATACCTATTTGTTTAAACAAATTAAATTTTGATGATGAGCTAGATACTTGAAATTTTAAATATAGGTCAGAAATGGATCACAATGCAATATTCACTCGGTTTCTTGTCTGTAAAATTGTTTAAATAATACCTATTTGTTTAAACAAATTAAATTTTGATGATGAGCTAGATACTTGAAATTTTAAATATAGGTCAGAAATGGATGACATTTCAATATTCACTCGGTTTGTATGACATGGTATGAGTATGGTAAGAAATGTTATTGTATGTATGATTTAGTACAGTATGGTAAGATAGAAAAGAAATTCGTATGGTATGGTATGAGTACGGTGAGAATATGGTATGGTGCCGATTTGCAACACAGTCTGGTATAGACAGAAGGGTGACCTGCACAAGGAAGATAATAAACCGTTGTGTCAAGAATTTGCAGAGTTTTTCAAGCTCAGACTACTCAAGCTCATTGTGATCCACTTCGAATTCATGATTTCAGGCCAGAAGTTACCTGCAGTCTCTACCGTACAAACCGAAGGTGCCGTGGAGCAAGATATTCCCTAACGCTGACCCCAAAGCTCTTGACCTCTTGGACAAAATGTTGACATTCAATCCGCATAACCGCATTGTCGTTGACGACGCCTTGGCGCATCCGTACTTGGAACAATATTACGACCCCGCAGATGAGGTATGTACCAACTTACCCTATCGACGAAACCTGACATTTCTGTTGGAATTCATCGTTTTTTGCCGGTAGAAACATTGGTTCTTTATTCCTTGCTGAATTTCATTTGTCCAGTATATATATATCGCACCCCGGCTAGAAAAATGACACAATCCATAAAGCACAATTTTTAAGGAGAGCGAAAAAACAAAACGGCCTTCATTAACAACTCCACAGCGCCTCCCTAAATCTACAGAAACAGTTTTTTTGCTTTTTCACAAATATTTCTAGTTATAACTAGAAATGAAAATAAGCCACGAAAAAAAAAAAATATATTTTTGGCTGTTGAGGTTTTACTTTTATGTAAATGAAGAACTCCGATAGCAAGCACGTTTTAATGTCGAATTTTACAGCAGAACAAAAACACAGGTTAGAAAAGAAAAACAGTGCCACCGACCACCCGGCATGAAAGTCTGTAGAGAGAGGTGAGCGCGGCAAACGTTAAAATTTAAATTTACAATATTCTCAACATTGGCTTCCCGAATATTAATTGAACAAATCTCTTTTGAGTTATGCCACTTTTCTTGAAACACTTGCATAAATGTGTTCAAGTTGCGACGTCATCCTAACTCTGATAAATGCTGTAACTTGAAGTTCTTCCTTTACTGAGCTTACCAAATTGATCTTGAATTAGTTGGGTGTTAAGAAAACAACATTGATAAACACAAACATTTTTATTAAATAAGTAGGTACCTAACCTTGTCGACACAAACAGTTTACAGCCATTATTTGCAAAACTAGACTTTGAAACGTTATTCAGAAAATGGACCAAATCATCAGAATTTTTCGCAATGTGACGATTCCCTCGTCTCTGAATTCAAAAGCATTTGTTTTATCAGCATGTCTGACTTCCAATACGATGCAATTTTCTCCTGGTTTATCTGCTACTCTGGCCCGGATATTATACATTTCTTCTTCTGTTGTTCAGTTCTCCGGTGAGCTTTACCCATTTTGGCATAGCTGCATAAACTTCCCTGTCAGCGTCCACCATCCTCTTAATCCTTGAGTACATAATGTACACTGGTGGCCAAAACACAAAATAAAACTAATAATCGTCAAAACAACGTAAAACGTTTAACTCCGTTTCGTATCAATTTATTAACACCAACAAATTGAATATTTTTTTTTTCTTTTTCAAGCTATAATAATTTTATTTACGACAGCTTGTCGTAGAAGTGCTCTTTCCTTCGAGGCCTGTTGAACGTTGAGGCTAGACAGAGGCAGGATGAACCATGCTGACTCTTCCCGCATAACGGTCTAGGCTCTTGGCGGCTATAGGGGCATTAGGGCACCATTAGGCACCTCACTTTCCTACGGCATCCCCTGAGCCTCATGGAAACTGCCCGCACCACTGCTATTTGAGTTTTCACTCGCACCCAGCATGTCACTTGGGAGAGGGGCTTAGCCCACTTTTCGGACAACACTTCTGCTACCCTCTTTAAGAACATATCATATTCCTTATGGAGAGACCCGTCACAAGCTACCACGAGAGAGGTAAAGGGGTAAATTGAATAATTGTTTCAATCATTGTCAATTTTTCAGTCAAACAAAATTTCACTGTTTATTGGAGTATACTAATAATGACACCAAGGTGATTGAGATTAAGATGATCTGATGGAACTTTATAAAATTGGAAGAAATTGGTCTAAATAAAAATAACACGTTTTTAAGAAAAGCGCCAGAACTCGAAATGTGTCACTTTTCTAGACTGGATATAATGCAAAAACACTTACACCAGAGTTAAAGTTGGAGTTGTGACAGTATTTCTGGTGGGCTGATGCCAGGTTAATGCAACATCTCCGCCCGAAGTTCGATCATGCACTGTTCCAGGCTGAAGGTGGTCACAATTGTGTCAGAGGAAAAGTGACACTAGGGGTTTTTGGCGGCTAGATTTGGAATATCGCATATGACGCTTTTTCATACCAAACTAGGAAGTCTGAAGAATGTTGTCGTGGTCGTAACTCAAATCAGGCCAAATTCGGATTGCGTCACTTTTTCAGCCGGGGTGCGATATATCCTGTAGTTAAGTTTCTCACGACGTGCCATCAACAGATTTCTTTCAACCAAGAATTTATTACCGTGATTATAACAAATTAAATTCACCAAAATGAGATGTGATCATCCAAATGAGTTCATTATATTTTTGACATTTTATGTCTTTGCTATGGCACACAAACTCGGCGCTTCGCGCCTCGCCAGGGGGGCAAGCCCCCCTGGACCCCCCGGATCTTTTCTCTTCTATAGGTACTTTGTATAGAACGAGGTATTTGCTATGCAAAACATGAATAATGTTTTTGCGTCCCGTTTTATTTACTCAGGGCTGTATCTCAGCTTCTTCGATATTTACAGCGGTTTTGGCAGTATATAATTTATGCATAAATTAAAGGCTTTCCAACGAATGGAGAACGATTTTTGTCCGTTGAAAACTAAAGAAGTTTCATTTCCCTAGAAACGGCTCGGTTGTACGTGAAAATCATTAAAAATCTTCGTGACATAATTTCGTGACTTAAACTTCGTTACGCTTTTCAACTCTGGTAGGCCACCGCAAAAACATTATTCATGTTAAAATCGTCACGAAAATTGTTGACGAAAACTGTTGACGAAAATTTCTGATGATTTTCGCTTACAACCGATTCGTTGCTACGGAACTTTATCTTCGCCAGTTATCATCGTACAAAAATCGTTCACCACTCGTTGGATAGCTCTCGATTTACCTAACCATATTACGTTAACCACTGCGGAGTGCGTGGCCGACAAGCTGCGGTATGAGCGTGATTGTTTACATAATTGTTTACACACAGGTGATCATTCTCAATAATTTATATTGTCTATACGAATGCAAGCTTCATAATTTATGATGAACCCTACAATTAAGTATAACAACTACGCTACTGGGGTAGGTGATGTAGCATTGTTCGAAGGTTCTTGAATCACTTCTTTAAAGACATAAAATGTCCCAATGTGTTGCAGACTCGTATGCAAGCATTTAATTTAATTTTCATTCGTTTACTTTTCTTCTCATTTCCAGCCTGTAGCTGAAGAACCATTCCGATTAGCCATGGAACTTGACGACTTACCCAAAGAAACTTTGAAGAAATACATATTCGAAGAAACAGTTCTATTCAAGCAAAAGAACCCGAATATATAGGCGGGTAATTATTCCTTTACATTAATTACGTATTTTCTAAATTTATCGTGACATATTGTGAAGAGCGTTCCTATATTTTCGTCGTGTAAATTCAAGTTGGATGCCTGTTAATTGTTGGTTCAGTATAGCGAATATATTGAGACGGAAAAGCCCTGAACAGTCTAAGTACTAGAATTAATGGTTAGGAAGGAAGGTGTAGGATATTCCAAAGAGACTGTTTTTGGACTTCAGCAATAAGTACGGTTCGAATTGGTGTTCTTTGAACTCGCCGTTAAATTCTCTACAACTTTGGTTAAAAGAGTGTTTTGATAGGACATAAGATGCTACAGGCGTCAGAAAGTCATCTAATAGTACATTTTGGCCAATATGGGGAAAATTGTCGTTTTTCAGTAGTCGATTACTACCCTACAAATCTGTTAAATTTGTCTCTTGGTAAGGTTTTCGTTAGGATACGTCGTTTAGGAGATATAAGCAAAAAACTGAAGCAAGCCCGAAAATTTCGAAAAAGTTATGTTCAATTCCTAGAGTGTGTATACTCCGATTACACATTTTCAAAACTGGGCATCTAAGGTTTTAGAACGATTTCCAGCTTTCCCCACGTCACTTTCGCCACGCCACAGGTAAACCCCTCCCCTTTCAGGTTAAATTTTATTGGACCACCATGGATAGGTGAATTTTTGGTTTATTATCTTCGATAATCAACCATTGGAATCGCCCAAAGAAAAAAAAATTTTAAAAGCTCTTTGGAACATCATATGGCTTAAGTGATGTCGAGTTTGTTGTTCTGAGGTGCGTTTCGTGCTACGGAAATGAAGGTAATTTCGAATGTTTGTTGGTAGGTACTTCTTTTATAGAAAAATTGTTACCGACGTAGTATTAAAAACCCCAGAATTATGTCGTATTAATTAATCATTATTATTAATAATAAATACAAATTATTAATACCTAACAATAAATTATAATAATTTTCACTAGGTACTTGATAAAATTGTTAATAATTAGTGATAATTGATAATAATAATTAATCTAACATTTAGGATCTAGACATTTAGACCTAGTGATCTAGACAGAAGGGTGATCTGTACAAAGAAGATAATGAACCGTTGTGTCAAGAATTTGCAGAGTTTTTCTGGACGTTTTGTTGACACCAGATGATTTGTTACCGATGTCATTTGATTTCAATATTCAGCAATTTGAATCAGCTATAACAGCACAACGGAGTGTTAACCACCTGAACCGCATCTAGACAAAATGATCACACTGGAAATGGTCAACGAGCAAAAACAAACCAACAAGCTAATGCTAGAACCATTGGAAAGACTTGAAAAGAGTTGGAACAAAAGTGGAACCAAAAAAAGGATGGCTGAAGAAGCCATCCATACGCACAGATTTTTTGCTATCTCTCTTCACATCGAAATAACAAGGGTGGTACGATCATTAAGAACCACCCTGTATAGCGAAAAATGGGTTTTACATTTGGATTCAGCACATTGAAAAACCCCAACTCCAACCCACTCCTGTGCACCTAACAACACTTTTCTGTATTTTTTTTTTTCTTTTTCTGTTGGGCAGTGTTATTCATCATATTAATTGTTTTTAATAATTGCTTGATCTTTTTAATCATTTTCAGTCTAGTCAAGTCAACGGAGACTCCAAGGTATTTTATTGAAGAACAAGTCTACTTATCTATATTGTTATTACTCTATTCTGCAATATTCTAAGTGTATTACTTTTTTGATTTTTTTTTCTCAACTGTTATTAGCTCTTGATTGTTTTTGATCCAATTCATTTTAGCGGGGTCTCCCCTCTATCTTCACCCTTATAATTGTTCAAGGTCAATTTCACCTTGATTCACCATTTTGTTGAAATGGAGGTTCTCAAAATGTATACGTCTTTCAGTCCTCATCCTGTCTTGAATCCAGTAGGAGTTTTATTTTTAACATCTTTTGTCGTGAAGCCTAGTCATGTTTTGACTTATTATCTTTAAAAAAAATTAATCTTGCATTTTTAAAACTTCTATCGATGTCTTGACGTTATATCGTTTAAGTCTCCAACTTGTCTTTAATCTATAGCTAGATTGTTGTTGTTCTCCGTTATTTCAAGGAATTATAAATCATACATTGGGATGTTCTTGCAACGGTACTTAAGGTTCGCACTGTGGTATATTGCGTCAACCATCCAGTAGCCAGAGAATCTGGGTTTGGCGTGAAGGAAATTGAAATGATTTAGTTTTCATGTCGTTTGTAGGTATTTTGGTAAGTAGTTTTAATTTATAATAGGTGCTAGCCATTCCTACATTACTTCCAGAGTCTTATACTATAATCATTATGTTATCGTTAATAATTCCGAAGTAAAAACAGTTAGATTTTTTTTTTTTTTTTTTTTAGTGAACACCATAATCTCGCGTGACTATTATTGTTAGCTTTCACAACTGAGTGTGTATTTCGTCGTCAGAGTTTTGAGGCAGATGAATTTACTCACAACCTGAGTGTCATATTTTGTATGATTGAGTTTGATGAAGGAATTGAAAAACTATATTTGTTAAAATGACATGATTCGAAAGTCATAAACTTCAAGTAGAATGCGATGAAAAGTAGAGATTGGGGAGATGGTCCCGGGGACTGTGGCAACGGCTTGAGTGGAGCGCTCAGATGGCGTGAGGATGGAGTAGGTAGCTCGTATACGTGAAAGGGCTTGACCTCACCGAACTGGTTGAACCAAACGTTTTTGTTTGCGAGATGTGCAGAACCGTTTGTGTCCAATACTTTATCCAATACTCGGAGCAATGAAACTGAAACGTAACAGGGGATTTTCGTCTGTATGCAATCTGCTGGGATCCAATCAATCTGTGATGGGAAATTGGAAGCAGTTGATGGAAAATTAGGAAGTTATCCAACCGGTTGGCATCATAACTGCAGTTGGATAGAGCACCCGCAAGTAATTTTCCAACCCTTTACCATTTCGAATTTGTCTTCAAAATGAATGGTTGTCACGTCACAACTCAAACTAACAAGAGTAAAGGCGGGTTCACATGGAGCGGAAAGTACGGATTGCGGATTGCTCTGTGATTGGTCAAGGCCATAGAAGAACACCCCTGACCTTCGGAGCTGACCAATCGCAGAGCAATACGCAATCCGCATGCTTACTTTCCGCTCCATGTGAACCCGCCTTAACCCTGGAATCAAAACTGCCGCAGGTCAGAATGAAGGAAAGGGTGCTTGACCATGCTCTTCAACAAATCACTTGACACGGGTTGTTTTCCCAAGAAGTGGAAGGAGTTTTATATTACGGCGATTCACAAATCAGGCAGTAGATCGCTTGGAACCAATTACAGAGCAATCTGCACTCTATCATCGGTGCCCAAATTATTGGAGAGGTTGATAGTTGAGGTACTAACATCTCTGTTCTCCAGTTATATTGTGCCTGAGCAGCATGGATTTGTGAAGGGCCGCTCCACGGTAACTAATCTAATCGAGTTCACGGACTTTGTGATGTCTGGGTTTGGTGATGGCGCGCAGGTGGATGGTTTTATCTGTGGATTTGGCCAAGGCCTGCGATCGGGGAACTCACAAGCATATCGTTGCTCTATTATCCTCTCTTGGGGTGCATGATACCCTCTTAAGATGGATTCATAGTTACCTCGACGGCAGACTTCTAGACGGTAGAGCGATTGGCATCAAGGTTCGTCGGCGTGACCCACTATACCGCCCAATACCTTTCAGGCCATGGCGATTTTGCAGCGAAGCTGCTCGACTTCAAATTGGTCCTGTCCCCACATTGCACCTGCGGCTCTGAAGAGACAGCCTCATACGTCTTCCTGCAGTGCAACAAATTTGCAGCCGAGTGACGCAGATGGGCGGCGCGTGTCAACCCCGCCCCCACGGCCAGTGAATCATCGATCTGGAAAGAATCCGTGAGCTCTGAAACATCTTTCAACGCCACAACTAGCTACGTCAATAGCATAATGAAGAAGAAAAAGTGGCCTCAGAGCCGCCAACTCCTCGAGTCCCAACCTTGCAGGCTCCCCGTAGCAAATCCCGGACCCATCCCACAAAGCACCCCCCCCCCCCATAAGAGCCGCAAGGCGAAGGAATGGGGATGAAGATAAGCATCCTGACGGTAGACTTCACAGAGTTAACTTAAAAATTGCTGTATCCACGCCCTACCTTGCTTCCTCTGGGATCCCTCAGGGTTCCCATATTGGCCCTCTCTTATTTTTGTTGCTGATCAATAGTGTCGGCCCAATGGTTTCCTCGGCTGACGTCAGGGTTCTAGTGTTCGCGGATGATCGTAAGATTTATGGACGGATTTCGTTGCCAGCGGACTGCCTCCAGCTACAAAACAGCCTTGACAGCCTTCTCGTTTGGTGTTCAGCAAACCGCCTATAGATCTTAACACTGCTAAATGCACCGTTATTTTGTAGATGGGCTCCCTCTTGGAAGACTGGAGGTAACTCGAGACCTGGGAGTTCTGCTGGATCAGAAGCTCTCAGTTAACAGCCACGTGGATGCTGTCGCATCGAGAGCACTACGGACTTTGGGCTTCCTCAAGCGTTGTATACGAGACTTCACGTCAGTGAAGGCAATTGTGCACATATTTAAATTAGTCCTTAGTTCGTCCAATTATGGAATACACTAGTCCGGTCTGGTCTCCTTACTATGAAGTGTAAAAGGACAGACTGGAGCGTGTATAGAGACAATTCCTGCGCTATATCGCCTTCAAGTTGGGGATGCCGGTTGATTGGGCAGACTATGCACGTCTCGCGGTTGAATACGATCTTCCAAGTCTGGAGAAGCGTAGATGCATGCCAAACATCATGTTCTACCACAAATTTCCCAGTGCCCGTCTCTTCTCTCCAGAGTTAACATCAAAGTGCCTACTCATGATAACCGACGTTCCACGTTCCGTTTGCCGCCCACAACTACCTTAAGCATCGACCACTGGGAGGCTAATGCGTTTATTCAAGGCACGTCATCAGACTTCTGGCTTGGCCTCAAACGTCAGTTTGCTTATTATCAGTATCAGTGACAGTGACTTTTTCCTTTTCTTCATCTTCATTTTATTTAAATATTATTTTTTCTGGTATACCGGTATTTCTGTTGTTCTATTTATTACGGGGTTATTTTCTGGTATCTTTTATGGGTGAAACTCGATTATTTTCTTCTTTGTAAATTGGCTTCGGCCGTATGAATTAATAAATAAAAGGGTGGTCTCACCTCCTACTCTCGCCGAGTAGCTCATAAGGCGCATCCGCCTCCTCCATTTGTTTGATCAAACTATTGCCTCACTATTTTGGCCTTCGTGTCTGTCCAGATGCAAGAGAATTGAGAGATTTGAGTCCCTGAGGTCCACTCATGTGAGTTACAACATGAATTTCCCCCTGTGAGTGAATATTCATCTTAACCATAATAACTTTGTCTTATTCGTCAGTTTGATGCGTTATAATTAACGCTCCTATAATTGATGTAATGTAATATATTATTACTCGTACAAATCATCATCAGCTTCCAGCGCCTGGTAAAGTCAATTGCAAGAACATTCCTTGTATCCTGTTTTGGGGCAAATTTGCAATCTAGTCCCCCAAATCTTCAATTTTATCGTTGGATGTACTTTCTTACCTGTATTTCTTAGGTACGTCTTTCTATTTAGCAACTTGGTGTATGTTTCACCGTTTCAACCCTTGAGTCTTTTCTCAAAACTCATTTTAGTTTGAAGAACGTATTGAAATCAAATTTTTCGAAAAAAATACAGACGACTGTTAGATCGACAGCGGTGATTAATAAGGCCTAAATATTATCGTAATGTTTATTTTAAATTAAGTTACTTTTAAGATTGATAAGTTTGAAAAATAGCGTTTTCATTTAAGTTTATTTTTGGTTCGAAAGGTTACACATTCCTCTCGATTTTAAATTAATCCATAGGAAACAAGAAAATGTATGTATTATTGTCCATTCAGGTAATCTTACGATGTTTCTAGCCTTCTTTAGGCATTACATTTGGTGTCCTTACATGTTAAATACCTATTATTGTTAGATGTTTCAAACTAGACTTTATCTATAAACAATTCAAGTACTGTTGGTCAATTTAGTTGTGAAGAAAAATGTCTCATACAGTTTGATACTTGAAAAAGCCGCGGCTTTTGGAAAATGTCGACGACTTTTTTGGAACAACACTATTTTACTCTCTGAAAGTAAGTTGTAGTTTCCTTTCTGTCGATCAACATGTAAATAACTGTTCTCCATTAGACGAAGAGGCAGTCGGGCTATGTGTGCATTTCTACTTTCTGACAATTTTGTGATTTCTAGATTAGATTGATTGCTTTTACACAAGGTGATGGCTCACGCTTGATTATGCCTCTTCATTAGGTACCTACTTATACTTTTGAAGAGTGTGGAGGAAACAGTAATTGAGTTGAAATTGGTCGAACGATTCCGAAACGTTTTTGATGAAAAATTCCAATTCCTACGACCTTTTATTGATTTTAAATTGAAATTGTGAAATCGTTACCTGGAATCTGAAGCACTCAACAGCAGCAGTGGTTACGACGGCGTATGAACTGTTTGTTTGTTTCGTGGTTTTCACTTTTCTCAGGGACATCCTTGTCGTTGGTGCTGCCTTTTAGAGATTCTGTTGGGCGTGAATCGTTTCTAGCCTGATTCGCCTTTTATCACATTTATGTTATAACTCGTCGTTCATGTTGAGAGCGCATTTCGTAAATTTTGAAGTCGATATAAATACAATATCTTCATCATTTTGTACGAGAGCTACAAACGTGACAATACGTTCATCTCAATTTATTCCAAATGATTTCATTAAACATTCTCATGTATGAATTATAAAATACGAAATCTGTAGTGTACCTACCTACCTTACTTCGCATGTAACTCCATATAATATACAAGTGTACCCTTCTACCTTACGAAACCCTGAGATTTCCTTGCATTGAAATTTTGAAATAATTATCTAAAAAAAAAAAAATTTACTCTTTACGCAAGATGGTGTAAAGATTGTAAATATGTAATACTTATTGGTACTGTAATTATCATTGAACAATTACAGGTACGAATCTGAGTGAATGATATCATGATTATCTCACATTTGTAGGCTCTGGAATTCAACGCATATTCGTATATTTTTATGAAACTTGTGTTGAAAGAGTAAATTTATTACTTTTGCAATGCAGGAATATTTCCCGACTGTTTTTGGGTGAACGAAAAGATAAATGAAATTCTCTTAGCTGTCTATTATTTTGGAAACTAGAACAGGTATATTTTTCGATGAATTTTCAAAATAAATATGTACAAATGGAGGTTTGATTGTATATACTCGTAGTTTTGTGAAAAGTCTCATTCACTTCGTTCGTAACACAATCGCATGAAAATTTCAATAGCAGATTTCTATCATAATTTCGTGAAACAGGCCCAGAGATGAGAGGTACCATTCACCAAATTTTGATGAACTCCAAACATTTTCAACTGAATTTCAGTTTTACAATTCACAAAAACGTAGTTAGATACCTGGCGTACCTACTGTTGAGGAGCACCAGTGTTGCCGGGTAGATCTACCGGTTTTCTACTTCAACTCCCGGTCTACCGGTTTGAGCTTCAAATCTGCCGGGCTTTGAAATTTTCGACAAAAAATAAAGTTTGAGCGCAAAAGGGCTGCTGGAGATCAATAATTTTGCATTCCATTCGCCAAAGTTGTTGGTTCACCTTGCAAACAAAACAGAAGAAGTGTACCTACACTACAACAACTACACCACCAACGTTTCCCTTTTCACTGTAATTCTTTCCATTACCTATTTTGTATTTTCGCCAGTGTCGGTTTTTACAGTTCCGGTCTGTAAAGTTGGTTTGTCAAACGAGGTGTTTCGTACTTTTTTTGTGTACCCAGCGACCCAATCATTGTAACTGACCAATAATTTCGAGTCCGGCCAAAGCTGTTCTTAAAAACGATAACTTACGCGTGAGTACCTTTTTCTCTCTCCTTTTTTAATAGAGCGATCACGAAATCGTTGAAAACTAAGTTTTGTGCGGCTCAGGTCCTTAGGTTTAAAGTGAATTCATTGAGAAAATTAATGGGTGTGGTCAAGAATACCTTTTAAAAAACACCGAAGATTTTTACCGGGTTTCCTGCCTCAATCTACCGGTTGTTTCGACGAAGCCTACCGGACCACAGTTATGGCACCGGACACGGGCCACAGTTATGGCAACACTGAGGAGCACGTTAATAAACCAATTGCGTTCTTCTCTGTAGGTGCGTGCCTTCCTACTTTAAAAAAATGGTCTGTTTTTCTGGCGCGTTAAATCAAGTCGACGATTTTGGAAGGAAGACGAGTTGGTAAGGAAGGAAGTGAACATACTTTTTACGCATCTCAAAAAAATTACATTGTACATAATGTAAAGCTCCTACGATATTGTAAACTTGATACAAAATGTTCGTCATAGAATTGTCCAATTATTAACAGTTCTCTTTTGCTAAAAAAAAAAAAAAAAAAAAAAAATTAATGTTACTTATTTAATAAAAATTTCACCTTCGCATATGACTTATTTGTAAAGAACAAACGCAGGGGTGTTGTATCGTGTGCCTAACCTGTAAGCTGAATTTAATTGGCTGTTGAACATTCTACTTCAAACATCTGTTTTGATGCTGATGTGCAAAGAGGTTGTTGGCCCGCCTTGCTGTTTAGTTTTTTTTTAATTCCGTGTTGAATATACTAGCTGTTGAAATTTGTACATTGCACATTATCGGTGTCTGTGATTCAGTATTAATTGTTGGAAAATTAAATAAATATCATTCTTTATGGAAACCTGTTTTTGATTGAGTGCTATATCCCTTAAATTACCACCCCGCTAGATTTCCAAGAATTTATCGAGTTTTCTATTTGGGCGTACTCTAATGGCTGTTCATAACATCAAGGAACAGTTTTTAGCAGAAATATTTCCATTTTGGAGAAAATATTGAGGTTTTTAGGCTTGGTGTCACAGGTGACACCGTAGTAAATTAACTGCATAACGCAAGGTGTCATCGGTGTCACCACGGTAAATCAGCTGCGCAAGAAATGGTGTCACTGGTGACACCATGGTCAGTAAGCTACATTAGCTATAGTGCCATCATTGACACCTTGGTCAGATAGAACAAAATATATTTAATTAATATGAACTTCACGAAAACCCTATTGGAATGAAAAACGAGACTGTATGGTCATAAACTGTCTTTATTTACATATTATTGTATTATCATGTTAATGTAAACCTAAAATGAGTTTTTATCAATACCTAGTTTTCAAAAAACTACTCGTGCAAAACATGCTAAAAAAGGAACATGCTTTTCTTGAGGAATAGTGAGTGATTTAAGGAAAAAAAGTAAAATAATACAGAACTCTGCAGTAGTAACAATAAAACCGGATTTAGCTATCAACATCGTGAAATTTTGCAAAGCAATTCCTCTGAGGCTGTAGGCATAGTCGTGCATTGCATTTGGAGCACTTCAGGGAGGACTGGTTCCAGTGGCAAAGGTGGCATTTTCCACGTGAGGAGTAAATGGGCCAGTGTTCAGTCCCATCAAGCCTTATACTTGGAGGAGCTAGCTTCAGAGTCAGCTTAGTGTTGGGGTTGTCCCTTCTGAACATCAAACAAGCGTTGTTCACAGCAATATCGACCAGTTGGGGAAAAATATTCATATAGGCACCATTAAATGTATAGGTAGGTACCACAAATTTTGTGTGAGCGATACGCGGTTCGATATAAGGCAATTTTCATGTCAGCCAGGTCTACTCCACCCATGTTGCTGTTGTACGCTGCCACAACTGCTGGTGCCTGTACATTTTCTCTCCCCCTAGTTGATCTTGACCAGGGAGAGCAGGACCCCACAGGAGTTGTCAAACCACTTCACCATAGCCGCACATCTTTCATTGTCAACAACTTCTTCAAAGTAACCCTTTCCTTTTTTTTCTCATGGTCTTCTCATCAGAAAATTTGGCTCCCCTGATACGATCTGCCCTAATTGTGGCCAGAGATAACAGACCGTACTCATACCTCAGAAAGGTCATCAAATCAGGGGATGAGCACCAATTGTCATAGTAGAGGACGGACAATGACTTGTTGTTGATTGTTTTGCTCAGTGCAAGAACGACTTGCTCGCAAAATCCAAACTGGTTCATTTCAGAGGTTGTGAAATCAACAGTTTGAAATGTCTCATCCCCTGAGTAGATGTGGAAATCATACACCATTCCCGTTGAAGCCCCATTTTACGGGTTTATTTTTTATATACTGCCGTTTACTTCCTGCCTTTTTCCCCTTGTACGGTATCATCATTTCATCGATGGAGAATCTGTTCTCTTCAGGAACCGGGAGGCATTGGGCTCTAATGATGCTCATTATTGGACGAATCTTTTGGTACCTATCGTTGGAAGTAATGGTTTTCACGTTTTTTAACTAAAATCGATGGGAAAATGACGTCGTGTTTGCGCTCGATCCCTTTGCCAAAAAATATTGTTTAGTTTTACATTTTATCCGTCCCAATAATGTTTTCAGAATAGAATACGGAATAGATTTAACAGTTTCCTAGTTATTTTGGCTTATTTTCCCTAAAAATCTCAAAAATCCCATTTTTCACGCTTAAATCCCTTCTTCCCATTCGCACTCAATAAACACATTAGGACGCGCATTCCGTTCGGATGCAATAGCGATCCGTACTGGATACATCTCAGTGGTAGATGCTCGCCCGTTTAACTCACAAGTTTCTAGTGCTACTTGCGATGGATACTCCCCAAATAGGTACATAACAAACATATTTCATGCAATAAAATATTTTAAAAACACTTGATCTTATTTAGAAAAATGATACAATGGAGACAATTTTTTTTTTTTTTCATACAGTACGAAACTTTCAAAGTCTGCTAAAAGTGAACTTGACATGGGAAATGTTAATCGCATCCCTTAAATTTGCCAGCACGCTAAAACACCCGTACCTACTCAAAATATGAGGTCTGATAGTAAATTCAACCAGCTTTAAGATTAAAAAAAAAAAAAAAAGAATTTTGAATCGGAGTTATAGCGAACAGTTGGCCAAGGACACGTGGATACGTAGATTTCACAACTTTTTTTTTTTTTTTTTTTTTTTTTTTTAGCGAGCTGGCATGAGTATTTAAGGGGCTTGAGTAAAATTTCAAATATAGGGTCTGAATGTAAAATCAACAAGCTGTTAGAATAAATAATAAGTTTTGGATCAGGCGAATAGTTTTGGAGCTGTAGCCAAAAGGGACCGACCGTTAGTTTGTTAGTTTTTCGGTCTAGAAGCACCATTTTGGTCTAAAATTGGAGCGTAATAAATTGTCTTCAAATTATTCTTTCATGACCTTTTTGTAGGAACAGTAGGTTGGCCGGTACGATTGAGTGGAATTTGATATAGAATGGATTTTTCTTGATTCAAAGTCATTAAAATTTTTCTACCTCAAAACTGCATAGCAACATTATTTTGCTTATAAGCATAAATACTATTGGAAAGCTGATATTTAGGCGGATAATTTAGGACTACAGGCTAAAATTATCGTGCCGGATTATAGGGCAAAAAATATCTTGCGTAGGGCAGTAGAATAGCTTGCGCCGGCCCTGCCAATTACCATTACCTAAAATCACTCGCGGTCCTTTGTCTTTCTACTCCAACCCAAATCATACCCGTCTCTCCGTGAAAACAACAACCCCTCCTACATCTCGAACTCGCACATCCCCCTCAACACTCTTTCTCCGAAATTACCCTCACCCAACTCGTACATGAAAACAAGAGCCCCCCCCCCCCACCCCCTCACGGTACCTAACTCATGTTTGAGTCAAACTCATAAATACCCCCAACGCTATTCCCACCAATCCACAACCCAACCCAACTCACACTCCTTCCCCCCTCACCAACAGGCCTCCCAACTCAGACACACCTTTACCTCAAAATCACTCCCGCCCAACTATGTACAACCAAACTCATACTCCCCTCTTCCCCCCCCCCCCTCGCCCATCGCGGCCTGACAACTAGACGCTCCATCAGGTACCTCAAAATCACTCCCGCCAAACCCCGACCCAACTCATACTCCCCCCCACCAGGCCTGTGACCTCAACCCAACCCGAACCGCAACCCAACTCATACCAGATTCTTATCTAGGAAGCAAATCGGTTAAATTGACTCATCGGAAATTTGACTCGAAAACTTGAAAAAGGTGTTATTTAAATCGAATTGAGGGGATTTTCGATTCGAAGCGAGCAGTTCTCGCTCACCAGCAGTGAAGATCGAATCTCCTTTTCTCTTTGATTCCATTACGAGTACCTACAACGCAACACACGGAAACAACTGGAGTCAACAACGAATACGTACCTACGTACTAGCTGGAAAAACAGAAACGGAAAGCTGGACTTCTCGTTCCTTGTAATGGAAACGAAACACGTTTAGGGATGTTCCGATATTATCAATATCAATGAATATCGATATTTTCGTTTTGATATTTCCGATATTAGATCGATATCGGAAATGCAATATTATCGTGATTTCGAAAGATTATGGTGAATATCGTCTTTAGTTGAGTATTTTTACAAAAATACCTACGGTTTTTGATCCCGACAATCACGATAAGTTTAGGATATTCTTATGATCTCCAATCTTATAAGGCCATTTATACATTATATTTTCTATTAAATATATTGTCTGTTTTTATTGTAATTTTTCAGTCAAATGGTAATTATTAATGTACATTAATAATTAATAATAATTAATAATTTGATTGAAACATTATTTTAACTTTGAATGAAAGTATTTGTGAATTAGGAATTGCAGTTTAAAAAAATTAACAAGAACCATACTGCAAAAAAATTTCCATTGTGTGGCTGTTTCTGGTAGGTAGCTTAAAATAGCGATCTCAAAAATTAGCTGACGCACAAGTTGGTTTCAATGAGCTAACCTCAAAATTGTATTTTTAACCAAATTTTAAATTAAAGTTGAATATAAATTAAAAATTAATATAAATTAGGTATCTGCAATATAAAGATGAAATCAGACTTAGATTGTAGTAACATAATTATCAAGTGAATAAATTGACTTGATTAAAGAACTCATCTTCATAAAAATGAGTAATCATACAAATTTCGCAATATATCATCCGATATTGCCCATATCGATATTTGGTTGCGATAATATCGCTGTATCGATATCAACGTTGAATATCGTAATCGATATCAAATATCGGAAGATCCTCGATATCGGAACAATCGATGATAGGATGACATCCTATCTAGGGACGTTCGATACCAGTGGTGTATCGAATATTTCCTTTAGATACCAAGTATTTTTGGTATCGATTCTCATGATTTGAGTGTGAGTACTCATATCGATACTTTGGTCCGTGTCGAAAGAAATAATCAACTACCGAATTGAGAAATTTCCATTAAATGACCAAAAAGAAACAAAGTCACAATAAAATACAAAAATTTATATTTCAACAAACTCGGTGAGAATCTATTCCAGGAACGATTCATGTCTGAATGCGAAGGTGAAGTAAGAATTGCGATACTTACCTTATTCCGTTCTCGAAGTGGAGCACATTGAAGATGAAGAAACAAAGTTCATTTGCTCCATAGTCCAGTAGTTTGAGGAATTTATTTTGCAAACGTAGAGTAAACGATTTTATTGTTTTAATTGGTCTATTTGGGACCCAATCACATGAGTTCAGAGTTTGCACACAAAATTTAGACCGGAAAAATTTTGGTACCTACCCAAAAAACCTCGAAATTTTCGGACTTTTTTCGGGGTTTGACTTATAACTCCACAACTGTCAATCTTACGCCAAAAGTCAGTATACACAAAACTAAAGTTGACAAAATTCCGCGTCGATTGAAAAATACCAAAATACCAATTTTTGTAAAAACTGACACTACTCGATTTTCAATGTGCTGTACTGCTACACCACAAACCCAATCGCCAACACCTTCGCCCTAAAATTCGAAGAGCATCAATCGGAGAGTTCAAAAATCACCAACATTTCAAAATTGGTCAAAGTTTTAGGGACATGGGAACGGAGGCTGAGCAGTGTCTTGCGCTTGCAAGAGTGGTTGCAACACAGCAGCTTGCTCCTGCAACAAATCAGGTTTGTACTGCTGCGCTTTCTGCAAGCGCTGCTCAGGAAAATCCCCTGCGTAAATGTCAACTCCCGACGATAAATAATTATCTAAGAATGGTATCAAGGGAGAGATTGGGTCACTGGTATCACTGAGAGTGGTTTTCTCCTCGCAACGCCGATAAGAATATGAGTACCTACCTAAAATGTTCCTAAAACTATGACCAATTTTAAAATGTTGGTGACTTTTGAACACTCCGATTGATGCTCAAATTTGAGGGCCTATTGTTGGCGATTGGGTTTGATGTTGTAGCAGTACAGCACATTGAAAATCGAATTGCGTCAGTTTTTGCAAATATTGGTAAAAATCGTCATTTTTTGATCTATTGTATCTACTTTTTTCTTTTCTTTAAATTTATTGGCATTAAGTAAATACTATACAGCCATAGATAAATTATAATACTTTCAAATGTTCAAATTGCACTTCTTAATAAAATTAAATAATTCTTTGTAGATGAAAATGTCTCTCTTCTGTAGAATCGTTGCATAATTGAAGGGCTTCTCCACTTTTGGTGCGATTCTGTTGAAGAACTGAAGTCTGGGTTGTTCGAAGGCGTGGCATTCCATGATAAGATGTTCAAGGTTTCCGTTCGGATCTCCACATTCTCCGCATGCAGCTGTCTCCCTCCTGCCTATTCTGTGCAGGTACGCATCGCAAACACCATGGTTTGCTCTTATCCGGGATATGATTCTTCCAAATTCCCTCTGAACTTGTTGTCCCGCAATGCCATGGTTTCTTGGGTACACACGGTTAGATGACTTTGTAAAATTGCCCTTCGCGACCCGCTGAGAATTTGGATTGCCAGTTGTTGCGATGATGCTGGAGTATCGACGGAAAAAAATCCTCAACCTCCGTGGCGATTTCCACCATGGTTCCGGTCTCTGCTCCCTCTTTCGCTAGTCTATCGACTACTTCGTTTTCGTAGATGCCCGAGTGTCCCTTGACCCAGAGTAATTCTACTCTTCGTCCGGCATTAGCGCATCTGTTCAAAAGTCTTAGGAGTGTAGTGGTTAATCCATTTGAGGCACGGTGGAGGGAATAAGTACAGAGTTTCTGCACGGTACTTATTAAGTACTCATTAATGAGTCCGTGCAAATAACGGTAGTCGCTTCTGTTGCTTCTTCTGATAGCACGAATTCCATTGCTAGAATAATTGCAGCTATTTCCGCGTGAAAGCTGTTGAATTTACCTATCTGCCTACTTACAATTTTTATTGTTGGCAACACTGAAGCCATCTTTTACTTTCTTCTTGTCTAAATTCTAATACTAGTAAAAATCTTTGGACAGAAGCTGTCATGTGTGCCGTTTACATCATAAATCGTTCACCAACTGTAGCATTAATAAAGAAAACTCCTGCAGATCTATGGTATGGGAACAAGCCAAATCTTAATAAATTGCGTATTTTTGGCTGTGTCGCTTATGTGCGTCTTCCTACAGAACTTTTAAAAAGTAAGCTCGACAGTCGTAGCATAAAATGCTATTTTATGGGTTATTGTTCTAACGGCTATAGACTTTGGGATCCCAATGCTCAGAAGATTATTCGTGCCCACGATGTTCATTTCAGTGAAAATGATTTTCGCTCTGATGAAGGCAATCTTGAGTCAAGACCTATTTTTCATTCTGATGGTGTGCTTGATCAGGACTCTGAATCTTGTTCGAGTGATGTGGACACTACTGATTCAGGCGGAGATGTTCTACCTGATACCTCTTCAGATCTTGTTGGCAGCACACCTCCTCGACGCAGCTCTCGTCAAACCAAGAAACCTGACTATCTACAAGACTATGTCACCCTAGCCTACAGTGCTGAAGCTTTTGTAGATGACGTCCCTCAAGACTTCTCTGATCTCGAAAATCGTGATGATAAAGAACTTTGGATGGAAGCCGTTCGTCAAGAAATTGACTCTCTTCTTCAAGCTGACACTTGGTCTGAAGTGGAGCTTCCACCAGCTCGCAAGGCCATCAGCTGCCGCTGGGTCTTCCGAATCAAGAGAGACGAAAATGGTGAAATTGACAGGTATAAAGCCCGCCTTGTCATCAAAGGCTGTTCTCAACTAAAATATTTTGATTATTCTGAAACATACGCTCCTGTAGCACATTATTCTACCGTCAGGATTTTGCTATCAATAATCAATAAGTATGATCTCTTTGCTTTCCAAATGGATGTTAGTAATGCCTTTCTTCACGGTCATCTTCAGGAAGATATTTACATGAAATGGCCTCCTGGTTTTGAAAATATCAACAAGAATCATGTTCTTAAATTGAATAGAACACTCTATGGCCTAAAACAAGCACCCAGAGCATGGAACGCTCGAATTGATACTGCTCTACGCAGACTGTCTTTTGTTTCATGTCAATCTGACAGATGCTTGTACCATTTGATCAATGGTCACACCAAAACATACCTATTAATTTATGTTGATGATTTGATAATTGCCAGTAATGATATTAATGTTTTGAATCAAGTGAAGCATGAACTTCAGTTGGAGTTTAAGATGAAGGATTTAGGCAGTTTGCACAGTTTTCTTGGCATCAAAATTGAAAGAAATTCGAATGGCATGATTCTTTCTCAGAAAGCTTACATTCAGCGAATTCTAGCTCGATTTGGTATGACTGAATGTAAACCGACGAAAACGCCAATGGAAGTTGGATTGTCGCCATCTACCACTCCATCGCCTAGTATCATTGGTTCCAAGCCTTATCGTGAGTTAATTGGTTGCTTAATGCACTTGATGTTGGCAACCCGACCTGATATCGGATTTGACGTAACCTTTCATAGTCGTTTTTCAAAGTAATGCTACTGAAGAAAATTGGGTTTCTGCAAAACGGATCCTTCGATATCTCTGTGGTTCTGTCAATTTTGGGTTGCATTATCCAAAGGAATGCGACGTCGTCTTGGCTACTTATGCAGATTCATACTGGGCTAATGACTCTTCAAGAAAATCTACCTCCGGATTTCTGATTCAGATTTTTGGAGCTGCCGTATCTTGGTCGTCTAAGAAGCAATCCATTACTGCCCTTTCTTCCACAGAAGCAGAATTCATCGCTCTAGCCAATGCAGTTGCTGAAACTTTATGGATTATTGGTTTGCTTAAGGAAATATCTGTCAACCCTGGTACACCAGTCGTTTTTGAGGATAATCAAGGATGTATCAAGAACATACAAAAATGGGAACAAAAACGTTTGAAACACGTGGACATTAAATACAATTTTGTTCGTGACTTCGTGAATAACAATACAATTCAAGTTAAATATGTATCGACAGATTTACAGATTGCTGATATTTTTACCAAGAGCCTGTGTCATGTTAAATACGAGAAATTTCGTAGTATGTTAGGTTTAACATTGTAAAAATTGAGGCGGAGTGTTGAATTTACCTATCTGCCTACTTACAATTTTTATTGTTGGCAACACTGAAGCCATCTTTTACTTTCTTCTTGTCTCGCGTCGCGTTGCTCGCCCTTCTGGCTCTCGCTTTTGTTGTAATAAAACAGTGTTCGGTTTATATTTAAATTGTGCATTATTATTACATTCCACTGTCCCATCATTTTGAAAAGCTTGACGTTAACTCTGGGAGCTTGAACTTTGCTTGATGGTTCCTTCCTAAGTTCCAAAAGCTACATCCCACAGCTTCTTTATTCCTGGATCCATCCGTAAATATCAAATTGGCTCTAGGGAATTTTGTCTCGCAGAACTTCTTGAACTCGTAGTTCATATGTTTTGCCGAGCTAGGTTTGAGTATAAACCGGTTCATGGGTATCGAGAGAATCAACTCCTCTAATTTTAGGGTGAACTTCGGTGTCCGTGCAGAGTTGTATACTTTTGAGAAATCCCAATTTTCTTGTATGTAACTGTTTACTAGCATAGGGGGTTTCCTGAAATGCATGTCGTCCGAAATCAAGTCAAAAATACTGATCCTGCAGATATCGTTCAGGATGTGCTTTGTCGAGACTTCAGTCGGAGGATATATCGATCTGGTAGCATTTGAGCTCGATGTTGTATGGGAAGTTCTACTGATTCTGCCAGCACTACATCATTCGGAGTAAATGGTAAAAACCCTAAACAACGCCGTAAACATTTGTATTGTTGACGTGCTATTTTGAGGAGGTTTGAGTCACTTGCTTGACCGTAAAAAAGCATTCCATATTCCAGGATCGCCCGAACCGTCGCTCTATAGAAAATCAGAGATATCTCTGGGTCAGCTCCCCACTTGAGGCTTGTGATCATCTTGAGGATGTTGTAATATTTGTCGGTTCTATGCAATATATGGTTGATGTGAGTGGTCCATGTTAGGGTTCGGTCGAGCCACACGCCAAGGAATTTAACATGTTGTTTTACTTTAAATTGATAGCCGGAGAGTTCTACACTATTCCCAATTGTGAGTTTTCGTTTCCGAGTAAAAGGAACTATAGTAGATTTTTCCAAGGACAGCGTCAAATTTTTGGTGTGGCACCAGTGTACTTAAAACATTTTCTATTCAACCGATTTCTCACTTTTTTTCCAATCGACGCGGAATTTCATCGTCTTTATAGTTTTGTGTGTAGTGACTTTTGGCGTAAGATTAACAGTTGTGGAGTTAGGTATACGTCAAAACCCGAAGAAAGTCCGAACATTCCGAGGTTTGTGGACTACCAAAAGCTTTGCCGTTCGAAAGTTCATGTGCAAACCCTGAATTCATGTGATTGGGTCCCAAATAGACCAAGTAAAACAATAAAATCTTTTACACCACATTTTGCATGATAAATTTCTCTACCGAGTGGACTATACGTAGAGCAGATGAACCGTGAAGAACATTTGAAGTAACAGCCACGTTTCTTCATCTTCAGAGTGCTCCAGATTGAGAACGGAATAAGATATCGCAATTCTGACTTCACCATCGTGTTCAGCGTTAAAAAATCTACAAACCATTGTATTACTCGGAATAAAGGAGACAAAAAGTTTCATAAATCCAGTAAAATGAAGACATTTTACATAAAACCAGTTATTTCTTCGGAAATTCGCTCTTATAGCCATGCTGCATGACTGGATTTTTTTCATGGTGTTTGTCACGAAAATGGCTAAATACTGCCATTATTTACTCTTAAATTCCAAAAGATTTTCGGAGGAGTTCCCGAAATCCCCTCTCACAGACCTACAGGACACCCCCCCCCCCCTTGGTAAAGTTCTAGATCTGCCACTGCGTTTCAAGATACGTAAATAGATTCAGAAAATCGTAAATTCGTAAGTAGATTGGTACGTAGATTCAAAAAATCTAATTCTTGAAAAGAATGGCTCATACCCTGGCAGGTAAATGGAAACGTCCGTACCAACAGGTCCTGGGGTGGACCAGGATAAAAATTCAAATGGCCATCATAAAGGCGGTCTCCCTGCGGATCCGAGGAGCAAGACGGAAAGTTCGGTCACTGGGGATGGAAGATGGTGCCGCGCTCCCATGGCTGAGGGACTAAGTTTATTGTTGGTGTTTTTTATCGCCTACTAACCCACCACTACCCGACAGTTACCTACTACAATAAAAATATTATTATATATTGAAAAAAAAAAAAAAAAAAAAACAACGCTTCTTTTGGTTTATCTTCGATAATGAACCATTGGAATCGCCCAAAGAAACAATTTTTTTAACCCCATGTCAAAATTTGTTGGTTTACGTTTCAAGATAGGTACGTAGATTCAGAAAATCGAATAAAAAAACCACCGTACGCGGCACTTTGCCCAGTTAGCGTAGACTAAAATTACGAAATTTTCATTACGGGTTCGGACCAACCCCACAATGATCCTCGAAACTTTTCATAACCCTAGGTCAAGGGGAAGGGGTTCAAAACGAATTTGGAAGTTTCGAAAATTCCAAAACTCGAAAAATTCATATGAAACGGTGTATTAGCGAATTTTCGAAGAAAAGGAAGCTATTGTTCTCGGTCCAAAATTTTTAAAACTCGAAATTCCGTAAAATTTGTATACCAAAATCCGTTTCAGACCATCCTGAATTCACTGCCAAAAGACACAAAAAATCATATGTATATATTTAAATCACTAAGCCCAGGGGGATTCGGAGAGCCCTCGTCGGAAACTTGACCCTCCTCGAAATCTGAGTTCATTGTGAGCGCACAATAGAAAAACAACACAAGTCACAAGAATGAATGTACTTGGCCGAGATTAATTATTACACAAAAACGAGTTCACTTAAGACACTAAACGGAAAGTACTTGATTAATATTACTTATTGAAATTGTCAGGAACTACACCCCTGGAACCTAATGACGCGGAAATAATATTATTATTCAGAGATAGGTAGGTACTCTGGAGCGAAACACAGATGTGTACACAACGGTCGGAAGGCGGACACTTACTGCCCTTGTGAAAGCTTAGCCCTTTCCATGTGAGGAGTGGGGAGGCAGTTTACTGCGCATTAGGTACAGGGGTGGAGAACCTGCGAGGACTCCGAGGAGTTATTTCAATGTATCAAAAGAAATGACATCTGAGTAGGCATCCCAAGCGAGAAACCCAGGCAGGAGTAGGCGGCGGACGGTCCATTGGTCACATTTATGTATTTATATATTTATGTATTTATGTATGTGTCATTCCAGACGATAACTCTCGATAGAATTGAGATAAAAAGTTCAAATTTGCACACAAAATCTGTCTTGGCAATCGACAGGCTAAGTTCGAAGATGGGCAGAATCGGGCCACTCTAAGGGGGGTGTAGGGGAGTTTTAAGGGGGGGGGAATTACCCATGAAGTCCAAATTTGAAACAGTTTGACATGTGACACCTCATTTTAAAGGTTTTTTCATGCTGAACACGATGGTGAAGTCAGAATTGCGATATCTCATTTCATTTCCAAACTGGAGCATTTTGAAATGTTCCAAACCTCACATTTTACATAAAATCGGTTATTTCTTCGAAAATTCGCTCTTATAGCCATGCTGCATGACTGGAACTTTTTTTTTATTTCATATTTACATAGAGTTAATTTTTTTAAAGAATTTTTTAAGACCAGCCGTTCGTTCACAATGACGGCTCAAAGTTGGAGCAGATCGAAAATCGTCAACATGAGAGTGAATCGGAAGGCAGCCTGTCGGGTCCATTTTCAAACTGGCCCAGCTGATTCAAACATCTCATGGTTTTCAAATATCGAGATAATAAATAATATTTAATAATAATTATTAAAAATGAAGCATAAAAATTATTAATAACCAACAATAAATATTAATAATTTACACTACTTGATAATAATTATTAATAATTAATGACAATTCATAAAAATAATAAATCTATCATTCAGTAATCTAGACAGAAGGGTGATCTGTACAAAGAAGATGATGGACCGTTGTGTCAAGAATTTGCAGTTTTTTACAAACAAGAAACCCAGTGAATAAGTGATCAAGACAGGAGTGTTATCTGAACAAAGATGATAATAGACAGTTGTGTCAAGAATTTGCAGAGTTTTTTGCGAGTACCTACTCATGTATATCGATACTTTTCATTCGATATTCGAGTAGTATCGAATGTTGTTACCCAAGTACTTAATGAGTACTATTATAGTATCGATATATTGGAAGTATCGAACGTCCCTAATCCTATCATGATTTCGTTTTCATTGCATTTTATCAAGGCAGTGATTAGAAATTTGCTAAAATTGCTAAAAATTTGCTTAAAAGTCGTCTATTAATCGATTTCTTTGGTGCCGATTAACCGATCTATCGATTAGTTGGTGAACATATTAATCGATTTCTTGTAGTCAATGTTTTCCAATTAGATATCCATCCCTACTATTATCTTATTTAATGTTTTATCAATCTGTTATAAAATATGGCTCCGAAGGGCAACACTGGTAAGTACAACATTAAAATTTACCAGTTACTAAAATTTACTGACTATACAATAAAATCATTAAAAGATTCAAGGTTGATAATTTACTCTCATGGATATTCCAATAAAGTATTCCTTCCGTATGTAGTATCCGTTGATCTAATAGTTCTTGTTTTATTGGACTAGATTTGAGTTCAACGTTTATAGCTTGACGTTAAATGTTTTACGTAATATAGAGTTGTTTTGAATGTTTGAACCACAAGAGTGGAATAACTTGTGAAAAGCTACATTAGAGATTTGTAGAGCTACATATATATATGAAAGGGCATTTGAAGTTGCGCTGAATATGACAGTACTATTTAGACGTTCATGTTATTTACAGCATCCATGGTCTTTACAGCATCCATGGCCATCGGTGTGGTTTTTGTTTGGTGTCGTTTCTTGATTTTTCGTTCCACTAGGCTTCGCACCGCCATTTTGTCACTAGCGTTGGGAATTCTGAGGTTTTGTGATGTCCGATAATCGTGAGTAGTTTGGATTCGTTTTTTTCAATTCTATTTGTCTCAAGAGTTTTATGGGAATACTATTCTTCCCTTGGGAGTATTTCGACCTGTAGATATGCTCCGGTTCACAATTTATTTTTTCTCCCGACGAATCTGCGTTGGTAGTCGAGCGGAGCGCGTGGCTTTATGTATGAGCCCGTCCCGTTGGGGATTTCAATAATTATTTTCTTTGCTGGTGAAGAATGGATTCATTCCGCAATGGTGCTTTTGTCTTACAATACTGTAATAGTCGTTCTAATCCGTTTCAATCTCCAATATTTCATTTTGACCGTTTGTAGAATACGGAAGCTATGGAGGCGGAGGTGGTGGTGGAGGAGGAGGACAAGGTAGCTACGGAAGTTATGGGTATTCGCAAGGAGGTACAGCCGTAGGATCGAATTACGCTCAACCCCCGACGTACGATCAAGGATCCTACAGCCAACCGCCCCCAAGTCAATGGGGCCAACAGTCTGGACAATACGACCAGTCACAGCAGTCCTATCCCGCCGCTCAAACAGCAGGTTTGTTTGATCGTTCTAATTAAACTTATTCGTGATAATTCCCATAAGACTTTTATTATTCTATGAACATTATTTGATGTCTGTAGCCTACAGACTGTAGGTTGAGCAGGAATCTCATTACTTATTACCAAGTCTAGTAATTACGTTATCTCCTGTTGGCTATCGGGGCATCGAAATTGTGACGTCATAAAATCATCATTGACTCGTTTTAAATCTTAAATCAACGGGATGTTGAACCAATAGAGCGTTCTTAGGGGATACGGCAGGGAAAACTGCATCTTTCAATAGAGGACAGCATGGCTCATAAGGATGTGGTGAGCCAGTTCAGGTTTCGAAAAGAACATTTTGAAGTGCTCCTGTACTACCTAGGCATTCCCAGATAATATCTGTATCACATAATAACATATCGTGGGCTCAATGCTATAAGTGCTAACTCGAACTTCGTAGTTTTGAGATATTCAAGGAAAACAGTTTTGACACCCTGTTGACATCACACTGGGAGCTGCATTGTGTTTGACTATCTTGGTGATTCTAGCAGTTCTCCGAAACCCTTAGCAACAATGGTTTTTGTGGAAGTCAAATCCCTTGGTTACGGTCAATAAATACTTGATCAATTAAAATGTCAAATACCTACCTACTTTTAGCACTCACTGTGAATAAGATTGCACAGTTATCCAGAGAATCGAAGATAGCGCGAAGCATTATTTTTATCTAACCCTCTACTGAATAATGTTCAGTAGGCGAAATGCAGGCGTAGAAGTTATATAAAACTGATAGATACCTACCCTGAATGAAATTAATTTGGGTACCACTCAATATGGGTGGGAAGGGATTCGTATTGTTTTGTTACTGACGATGGTTTAATCACCGAAACCGGTCTAACAGTGTACTCATATTTCAGTAGAAATAGACGATTTTTTTCAAATACTCTTTTTGGTTTATTATCTTCGATTGGAATCGCCCAAAGAAAAAAATTTTTTAACCCCCCCTCAAAATTTGTTGGTTTACGTTTCAAGATACGTAGATTCAGAAAATCGAATAAAAAAAACTCTGCAAATTCTTGACACAACGGTTTATTATCTTCCTTGTGCAGATCACCCTTCTGTCTACACCAGACTGTGTTGCAAATCGGCACCATACCATATTCTCACCGTACTCATACCATACCATACGAATTTCTTTCCTATCATACCATACTGTACTATACCAAATCATACATACAATAATATACCATACCATACTCATACCATGTCATACAAACCGAGTGAATATTGAAATGTCGTCCATTTCTGACCTATATTTAAAATTTCAAGTATCTAGCTCATCATCAAAATTTAATTTGTTTAAACAAATAGGTATTATTTAAACAATTTTACAGACAAGAAAACGAGTGAATATTGCATTGTGATCCAGTTCTGAACTATTTTTAAAATTTCAAGTCAACAGCTCATCATCAAAATTAAATTTGTATTATTACAAAAAGGTATTATTTAAACAATTTTACAGATGAGAAACCGAGTGAATATTGCAATGTGGTCTATCCCCGACTCACGGTTAAAATTTCTAGACTGTAGTTTACCGGGAAGATGAAAAACGTAGTTTTATTCTGGGCGTCTGGAGGTTGGGTCACATAACGGCCGTTTTCGACGCGAAAGTTTAGTGTTTTTCCTAAACCTTTGCGCGCTCACTGTGAACGAACGGCTGGTCGCACAAAAATCCAATTGGTCTTAAAAGATTCGTAATTTTTCAGGTCATTCAAAAGTGAACTAAAAATTACACGGTTCAGTTGAATATTTTGAGATATGACATCGTCGAAATTTTAAATTTCGTTTTGAACCCCTTCCCCTTGACCTAGGGTTATGAAAAGTTTCGAGGATCATTGTGGGGCTGGTCCTAACCCAGAAACCAAATTTCGTAATTTTAGCTCAACGCTAACTGGGCAAAGTGCCACGGACGGCGGACGGCGGACGGCGTACGGCGGACGGACGGATTTTTTTTTATTCGATTTTCTGAATCTACGTATCTTGAAACGTAAACCAACAAATTTTGAGGGGGGGTTAAAAAAAATTTTTCTTTGGGCGATTCCAATGGTTCATTATCGAAGATAATAAACCAAAAATCCGTCCGTACGCCGTCCGCGCCACTTTGCCCAGTTAGCGTTGAGCTAAAATTACGAAATTCGGTTTCTGGGTTTGGACCAACCCCACAATGGTCCTCGAAACTTTTCATAACCCTAGGTCAAGGGGAAGGGGTTCAAAACGAAATTTAAAATTTCGACGATGTCATATCTCAAAATATTTACTTGAAACGTGTACTTTTTAGTTCACTTTTGAATGACCTGAAAAATTACGAATCTTTTAAGACCAATTGGATTTTTGTGCGACCAGCCGTTCGTTCACAGTGAGCGCGCAAAGGTTTAGGAAAAACACTAAACTTTCGCGTCGAAAACGGCCGTTATGTGACCCAACCCCCAGACGCCCAGAATAAAACTACCTTTTTTCATCTTCCCGGTAAACTACAGTCTAGAAATTTTAACCGTGAGTCGGGGATAGACCACATTGCAATATTTACTCGGTTTCTCATCTGTAAAATTGTTTAAATAATACCTTTTTGTAATAATACAAATTAAATTTTGATGAGCTATTGACTTGAAATTTTAAAAATAGGTCAGAACTGGATCACAATGCAATATTCACTCGGTTTCTTGTCTGTAAAATTGTTTAAATAATACCTATTTGTTTAAACAAATTAAATTTTGATGATGAGCTAGATACTTGAAATTTTAAATATAGGTCAGAAATGGATGACATTTCAATATTCACTCGGTTTGTATGACATGGTATGAGTATGGTATGGTATAATATTGTATGTTTGATTTGGTATAGTACAGTATGGTATATCATACATGATAGGAAAGAAATTCGTATGGTATGGTATGAGTACGGTGAGAATATGGTATGGTGCCGATTTGCAACACAGTCTGGTATAGACAGAAGGGTGATCTGCACAAGGAAGATAATAAACCGTTGTGTCAAGAATTTGCAGAGTTTTCCTTAACCAACTCGCTTGAATTCGGTGCCAATGGCAGAGTGCATAGAATGCCATTCCATTTCAGATTGCCCCGAAGTCAGGAATTTGAGTTGGATTGTGTATGTTTGTACAAATCTATTGTAGGTATTAGTGAGGAATAAAGCCATTTTTCATTTCAATGTCGTTAGTGTACATCCCGGCAACGAACTTATTTAAATTTTGACCACCGCAACGGTCACTGAAGCAGAGCAGCTTGTTCAAGTGAAAATTGTTCGATACCTAATGTTCCTCCTTCCAACTGTGCTGCTTCCGTTCTGTCTCTTCTCTTTTCCTCTCTTGAAATAGTTTTTTCTTCAGATGTTACAACATACATGTATTAGTTGTATTACTCATAGTTTGTTTCTCCTTATGTAGTCAGTTAAAATAGGTGTTTACCGTTCTTTGACTGAGATTGACGACTGCACCCCCATCAATCCTTCAATCTTCTCATCACTCATTCGCGTACAATCACTAGTACTGTACTAACTTGTGTAGTATTCATGTGCAGGAGATAGCACACGAATACTACATTTGTCCACGTGTTAGTACCTACTTCACTACCGTGTGGTATTTACGCGCTTTCTCCCCGAAGGGGAGAAAGGACGTAAATACCACACTACCGACTAACGGTGTACTCTCGGTAGTAAGGAATGAGAACTAATTGATTCCACAAGAATATAACATATATTGTAAAGAACCTAACTCGCCAAGCACACGTCTCGCTAGGTACTCTCAAATCGGAATCGGGGAATCGAATGACTGCAGTTCCACGTAAAATCGCCGTCCAGTCCCCGGAAATAGGTCACGAGTGTTGCAACCGTGACACGCCAAATGTACCGTCAGCACCGGAATTTCATCGTGTTGGTATCTCTTATCAAACCTTGATAATGTCAGCTGGGCCGCGGATCCGCGCAGTGTTGCCATCGGCACGGCTGCCATACGTGTCCTCTCGGCCGGCTGATCCGGGTCGGTACATCACTATGGAATACTAATAAAGTACGAGAGAAACTTCGCGTTACAAATTTTGCACTCCCACATTTAAAAAAATAGGTACACAATGAAGTTGAACCTGTACTAAGTAGGTACGCTATCTAGATACAAATCACCAAATCCCACTGCAGTACTACTTCTGAGAAACGTAATCAGATCTGCGTTTTGGCGTACTCCTGCCCGTTCCATGCCCAAACATCCGGTCCATGCCCTGCCGTTGCTTCGTTCATTTTTGAGATGACGGGCCCTGCGTATCCCTTCACCTCTCGCGTCCAAACCATCCCAAACATTCTCTGAATCTGAACGGTGGGAGTTTGCTAGGGAACCAAACGTGTGCGATAACAATATAGTCGTGTTGTTGATGTTGGTAACACTATTTCTCGATGTTGCAGCAGCACCCGCCCCAAACTATAGTCAACCCCCGCCCGCAGCTCCTCCTTCGAGTTATGGGGCTCAGGGTGGCTACGATTCGAATAATAGTAGTAGCGGAGCACAGTACGGTGGCTATGGACAACAGAGCTCAGGAAGTTATGGTGGCGGAGGTGGAGGCGGCGGCGGAGGATATGGCAACAACCAAGGTTACTCCGGTGAGTTTCTCGATGCCCCATGAATTTATTTTATTATTTTTTGTACATAATTAAACATGATATAATATAAGTAAATGTAGTATAATATAATCAAACATAACATAACCTAATATATTATTATTAGTTATCCACTTTAATTACATAAATTTTATTTATTACTTTTACTGGATACCTTCTTTAATCTTTATACAATTTAATTTCATACATTTTACAATTTTCTTTTCTTCGTGGCCTCTCTGCATTGTATATTTCACTGTGTCTGGGGTGGATTAATTTAGTGCATTCGTGGGATATCGTACCTTCTCGGATGTTGAAATCAGGTTCGTCTAATGATATATGTTTTTTTCAGAATATTAATTACTTCGTGCATAGGGTAGTGATAATGATTGATGAATAGTGGATGGATAACTGTGAATAAATTGTTGAATTTTACTAACATTCTGTATTTCGGGCTACGTCCACAGAACATATCCCTTATTTTGGGTAACTCCATTCTGTGAGGTTCCCCTCTCAGGTATCTGAAGTTATCTTTAAATTCATTCTTATTATTTACAATATATTTACACAAACTGAGGGTATATAGCTGCTCGACACTTGAAATGTTCTTTGGTGGGGTATCTTGGAATTTTCTTGAAGCCTATTTTCAAAATTTTCTTTTGTAAGATAAAGTATGTTTTTGAACGTCCCTCCCCATATTAGGATAGCGAATTGCATGATGACTGTACCAAGGCATAATAAACAGCTTTTTGGTTTATTATCTTCGATAATGAACCATTGGAATCGCCCAAAGAAAAAATTTTTTTAACCCCCCCCTCAAAATTTGTTGGTTTACGTTTCAAGACACGTAGATTCAGAAAATCGAATGAAAAAAAAATCCGTCCGTACGCCGTCTGCGGCACTTTGCTCAGTTAGCGATTAGCTAAAATTACGAAATTTGGTTTCTGGGTTTGGACCAGCCCCACAATGATCCTCGAAACTTTTCATAGCCCTATGTCAAGGGGAAGGGGTTCAAAACGAACTTTGAAATTTCGACAATGTCATATCTCTAAAAATTCTCATGAAACGGTGTAATGTTTAGTTCTTTTGAATGACCTGAAAAATTACGAATTTTCTAAGACCAATTGGATTTTTGTACGACCAGCCGTTCGTTCACAGTGAGCGCGCAAAGGTTTAGGAGAAACACTAAACTTCGCGTCTAAAACGGCCGTTAGGTCGGTCAACCTCCAGACGCCCAACTACAGCAACTACTTTGTTTTCATCTTCCCGGTAAACTACAGACTGGAAATTTTAACCGTGAGTCGGGGATTTACCACATTGCAATATTCATTCGGTTTCTCATCTGTAAAATTGTTTAGGTAAATAATTTTGTAATAATAAGCTATTGACCTGAAATTTTAAAAATGGGTCAGAACTGGATGACAATGCAATATTCACTCGGTTTGTATGACGTGGTATATTATTGTATGTATGATTTGGTATAGTACAGTATGGTATAATATGAAAGAAATTCGTATGGCATTTTAAATTTAATTTGGATGATGAGCTAGAGTTTCATCTAACAGTTCGTTAATTGGATTAGGGTGGTCTGCTCAGAGAAGATAATAAACCGTTGTGTCAAGAATTTACAGAGTTTTTAGTCATATTTCAAGAATCTTTATTTACTCATAACATAATATGTTATGAGTAAATTGTGCTATTTTTATGCTATGTTATTCTATTTTTCTTAGTTTATTAGTCGTATATTCAATATGCTTGTAGTCTATGAGCACCCC
Source organism: Stenodema calcarata (assembly GCA_963920205.1). Taxonomy (NCBI): domain Eukaryota; kingdom Metazoa; phylum Arthropoda; class Insecta; order Hemiptera; family Miridae; genus Stenodema; species Stenodema calcarata. Next base: position 31,288,190 of record OY986056.1, on the reverse strand, counting down.
TAAATACCTCACCGATCTTGCTATATCTAGCTTATTACAGTAGCAGGGTGTTACATTCGAGTTACAATAATTGTAACAATTATTGTCGGTGTGCATAATATGCACATATTATGGACTCGCAATTCATTCGGCCATTCTCTTTCAGATGCAACTACAAAATATTTAATACGAATGCTATACTTGATTTACCTCGGGTCAAGCCATATAACCAGGATTGTTCGGTAATTATTATTTGGAAGGCTTTTGATCATCGATTTCAAATTTTCAGGTGGAGGAGGCGGTGGATATGGTGGTCGTGACGGAGTTGGTGGAGGCGGCTATGGAGGTAGCAGAGACAGCAATTATAAGTAAGTCGTACCGTTATAACAATATTGTTACACTCGTTTTTAGAAAATCTTAATCAAGTCGGTGAGAGGAACAGTCGGGACCTTTGCGAGATCATAAACAACCCATCCAGTTAATTTCTTCAGTACATGCAGTTGGGTTTACATTAAACGCGTAGGAAAGCGCAGGAACGGTTCTATTACACTGTCTCAGCAAACTAATCCAAAATAGGTTTGATTTCACCACTCTGAACATGCCGAACAAACCCACCTACTTACTTTGACATTTAAAAGTGGCCGAATCTCCTCCAGCTCACAATGGATTATAACATATCTAGGTTGTGTAACTTCAAGTGTTGATACGTTTATGTATGGTAAGATCTGTGAATAGTTCCCGATTTCTCCATTCACATTTTCCCATCATAGTTTCGTACTTCGGCGTACGAGTTATCTCATGTTATTGTATATAATATGCTATTTGGTAATGTTCAAGCTGTGATCGAAGCATCAGCTATCATTAAAAGCCCTGGTTCTCGGCATAGGTAACGTTGAAGGGTATACGAATTCCAGTATTTGTGTTAGTTTTTAAACAAATTTAATTAATTGCTGGTGTGCTGTCTTGTGTTATTACGTGTATGATGGATTTGGTTGTTACAGTGTTGAATGAACACGGTTCAATTGGTTTATTGTGATTTTGGAGCGTACGATAGTGCGTGCGTTCGTTGGTATTTTAAAGCGTCAGTGGAAACTGGTGAACCGTTGACGGCAAGTTAAGTTATCAACAGGTTTATTGGTAGCTAAAAGGTCAGAATTTTCGAGGAGTTTTCTATGAAGGATTGAGAATTGAAGTGCTTTATTAAAAAATGAACGAATTTCCAAACTGTGGGTTTAGTGTCGTTTATGGTGAAGATAGTATGGTTCATGTGACTCCTAATCGATTTCTGGAGACGAGTTGTATGATTTGCAGAATCCAAATTACTAAGAGTAGCGTGATTGTGTGAACATCTCCGGGTTTATCTCTGAATGATATTTGATGAAAATTATGGTAATACCCAAAGAAAGTAAGGTACTTGTGTATTATACAGAGGCTACTAGTTTCCACCGCGCTTCGGCTGTGTAATTAAGATTGAAGTTTGTATCCTTGTTTAATAATGATATTGTTTATTAATATAATATATTAAGAAACATATATTATTATGATCATATTATCATCAGAGTTATAAATGCCCACTCGCTTGCCCGTCTGCAGTTGCCAAGCACTGTACATGCTCGCTAGCGATCGCATCTCACAAAAAATCCCACAAACCACAGATCACATACATATAGTTGGACAGAGAGAACTCGTCACATACTATTAGTGAAAGAAAGCAGGGAGACCGGCCAGGATCAAACACTCGCGCGCTCCTGTCTTTCTCTATTTGAAGAGTGTTTGGCGGAGGGAAGTATGAATTGCCGGACATCTTCCGATTCATTATTATCATGGATAGTGTTGATGAGGTGTTGACGATCCCAACCCTAATTACACCGCCGCAGCAAGGTGGAAACTAGGTGCCTCCGTATAATACACCAGTACCGACAGTAATCATGTGGTGGGTTGAGTGCTCTTCCTGAATTGTAATAATTCGCCGTTTCTATAACATATTTGAACCTCTTTCACAGACAACCCGCGAACCTTGATCCTTATGGTGACAGCAGAGTAAGGGGCTGAGCTAAATGTAGAGTGTAAAGTTGTTGTGTCATCAGCCAAGATGTGATGATTTTATTGGTCTAAATGCTATCTAGTTACTACAAGCTCCATGTTACGAGGGACGTCCGGAAAAAAGGGGACAAATGCTGTTAAAAATAGAAAAATGCATATATTTTAATGAAATTTTCAGGATATGTTCAAAATTTAGTCCTTTATTTTTCAACATAGTCCCCAGCAAGTTCCACGCACTTCTGCATCCTAGGCACGAGCTTTTTTATGCCTTCGTCATAGACGCTCCGCTCCACCTCGAACAGCCACTTCTCCACAGACTCCTTGACCTCCTCGTCGCTGGAAAACCGTTTTCCACCCAGGAACTCCTTCAGTTTTGTGAAGAGATGAAAATCCGAGGGCGCCAGGTCAGGGGAATATGGTGGGTGGTTAATGATATCCCATCCAAATCTCACAAGGAGGTCCTGGGTCACACGTGCGGTGTGGGGCCTGGCGTTGTCGTGAAGGAGAGTCACGCCTCGAGTCAGCATTCCCCTCCTTTTGTCCTTAATTTTTTTCTTCAATTTTTTCAAGGTTTCACAATAGGCATCGGCGTTGATGGTGGTCCCTCTGACCATGAAATCAACCAATAACACTCCCTTCCTGTCCCAGAACACAGATGCCATGATTTTGCGTTCTGAAAATTGCACCTTGAATTTTTTGGCAGTGGGGGAGTGGGTATGGCGCCACTGTAGGGACTGTCGTTTGGACTCAGGGGTATAGTGGCATACCCAAGTCTCGTCCCCAGTCACTATTGAGTCCAGGAACGCTTCTCCCTCCGATGCATACTGCTGCAGAAATTCAGAAAGTTGGCGATGTTCTGGAGTCAACATTTTCGGCACCCATCTGGCACACAACTTCCTGTAGTCAAGTTTGTCAGAGACGATTTCACCCATAACGGTCCGTGAGATGTGTGGGAACATTTCATGAAGGGAGTCGAGGGTCACACGACGATCGCTGCGAATTTTTTCATTGACTTGCTGCACAAGTTCTTCTGAAACGACAGACGGCCTCCCACTTCTTTCTTCATCGTGCGTGTCTGTGCGACCTTCTTTAAACTCCTTAACCCACTTGAAAACCTTCGAACGTGTCATCACATCAGGTCCATAGGTTTCCATTAGCTGACGATGAATTTCGGCACCTGAATTTTGGCGCAAAGTGAGGAACTTGATCACTGCCCGAATCTCGCACCTTCGGTAGGTGGAGCAAACAACACTTGCAGAGGTTGACGCAACGGGCTCCTGCGACGACATTTTTGAACGAACTGAGACGGGCGAGGGCTCGTTGTGACCGTTAGGAGTTCCCCCACACGCAGGTATGCCAACTTTGAGAAAAAAAATTCCCCATCACCCCCTACAACAATTGTCCCCTTTTTTCCGGACGTCCCTCGTAGATTAGTGGGTTGGTATTTATGTGTCTACGGTTCCAAATATAATAGCCCTATTAAATGGATGTTGTGCTTCCAAGTAGATCTAGTAAGGGTGGAGCTTGAGATCATCCTAAAAGTTAACCTGTGTGTCCCACTACAAACTCTTCTTGTCATCATTATCCATTCTAATCCCTAATTGAGTTGGACCTTTCCGCTCCTATCATCACACTCCTACGCATCCACCTCATTGGGGTACGAGTATGATAGAAGCAGGGAAGGCCTTCGAGTGACACCCTGTACAGTGAGAATATTGAACGCCATTATAAGAAATGGCTTAACCTTGTACCCTCGATAAGTCCTTCCTCAGTTCATTTCTCTCTCTCCCTCCCCTCGCACCTTACAGGGAAACGGTCTGCAATGCCTTGGCCATAAAGTAGTTTCATTCCTCATCAATCAATATGACCTCGACAAAATCGTTGCCTTGCATTTAGGATAGTTGACTCCCTCATACGTTTTATGTCATTATAAAATCATAACCGCTTCATAATCGTACTGAAATGGAAGAAGAAACCTAATTTGCTTAGCTTATTGTATTCCACACTTGATGGCGGATGTTTCATGTGCTGATATCCTCCACGATATATTGGTATTTTCATTGGCATTGAGAAATCTTACGTCAGCACACCAGCAGCATATTATAACCGTAGGTATTTTGAAATTTTACTTCTCATTGGTTTCGTCTAGTTCACTGCTCAACTCATGTGCTCCTCATCTAACCACGTAAACGTCTAAAGAACGTTAATTCACCATGTGTATACGAGGGGGGACCCAAAAATAACGAGACTTTTGTTATAACTGTTTAATTACTCAATATTTTTACTCCAAACTTCTATCCCCTTCAAAGTACTCCCCATTAGACTGGATGCACTTGTCCAGCCGTTTCTGCCACTGTTCAAAACAATTTTTAAATTCACTCACATTGATGCTCTTCAATCCCTCCAGCGATTTTTTTTTTTACCTCTTCCACAGTCCCAAAACGTTTTCCTTTCAGGTCCCTTTTCAGTCTGGGGAACAGAAAAAAGTCACACGGAGCCAGGTCGGGTGAATAGGGAGGGTGGACGATCGGGGTCATGCCATTTCTGGTCAAAAATTGCTTCACAGAGAGGGCGGTGTGAGCTGGTGCATTGTCGTGGTGAAAGAACCTGTCGCCACTGCGCCAAAGATCCGCTCTTTTTTTCTGATGCTCTCCCTCAACCTCTTCAAAACTGCCAAGTAAAAATGTTGGTTGACAGTTTGACCAGGAGGAACAAACTCTGTGTGCACCACACCTCTGACATCAAAAAAACAAATGAGCATCGTCTTGATGTTTGATTTCACTTGACGCGCTTTTTTTGGACGAGGTGACAAAGGGGTCTTCCATTGGGTTGATTGCTGCTTGGTTTCGGGATCATACCCATAACACCACGACTCGTCACCTGTGATGACCTTGGAAAGAAAATCGGGGTCCTCTTCAATCTGATTTTTCAGCTCATGGCAGGCTTCAAGACGTGCGTTGATCGTCAGACAGCAGACGTGGAACCAGTTTGGCTGCAACTCTTGTCATGCCCAAATCCTCTGTCAAAATCCTCTGAACCGTACTCCATGACAAGGTAGTCATGTCAGACAGCTGATCAATTGTCCTACGACGATCTTCACGGATCAGAGTGTTGATTTTTTCAACATTGTCGTCAGTCCTTGCGGTTGAAGGGCGCCCTGGTCGAGGTTGGTCTTCAATTGACATTTCACCTTTTTTGAAACGGGAAAACCACTCAAAAACCCGAGCCCTACTCAAGGCATCATCCTTGTAGGCAATTTGAAGCATTTCAAGTGTTTCGACGGCTGATTTCCCAAGCAGAAAGCAAAACTTTACCGCCCCGCGTTGTTCTCGGGCGTCCGCCATCACGTTTTCGCCAAAAGGGAAAAACACGTTTCACTGTAAAAATCGCTACGGTCGAACTAGTGCACTCACAGCGGGCTACCTTCGCATACTGACTCAGGAATGGTTGCCCTACGATCCCCCACCCCAGACGCCCCTCTCTTTCAACTTCCAGCCCCGTGACAGAGGTAGTCTCGTTACTTTTGGGTCCCCCCTCGTATGTTCTCAATAAGTGGTCTAGTACCAACAATAATAGAAGAATAATATTCGCTAGTGAGCTTTTACAGTATTCTTCTCCCACTCCAAATGCAGTGAACTTTACTACACCAATTCATGTATTGTCTTTTCTATCAGTGTCTTTTAATTCATTTATTTTACTTTTTTTTACTGCTTTACTAAGATCCTTTCTCTCAAACAATGTAAGCTTATTTCGAATAATGTATAAACATGGTGGTTTTGTTTCTCAAAGTGTTTCAACAGGTATTAACTCACTCGTATGGCTTGTGTTACGAAAAGGTCTATTGGACTAAACTTACTTGGTGGCCCTATCTATGGTCTCATATTTCCCCATTACACATGATAAACAGTGGTCTTTCCCGATTCACAGGGACTTTTTAGGGGTGTACATAATTTACAAAATTCTAGAAACTGGTTTCAGGTTAAAACCCCTGATGTAGTAGGTTTAGTTTTAAGAATCACTTCCATGCGGTACTCCTTGCGGTAAAAAAAAAAAAATAATAAAAATAAAACGAAACCATCTAACTTCAAATCTATGTTGCTCATCTTCTGAGGGGTTCTTTTCAAATGGTGTGGATAGTATTAGATACATATGTAGGGGTTTGATATTAATGCGTAACATTCGCACAATACTCAAATGGCACCGTCCATTCTATTGGGTTATGACACTTGGTTTGAATAGTGTGTTATGGACAAACCACTGACTCACGGACTTGATACATGACATCGTAAGGGCGGTTTCTTGAGTTAGGACAGTTCTACTGAAAACTACCAAAAGAAGAAGAAAATGGACTTGAGAAGATCGGCCGACAGTTCTTCAACTTCTCACGACTTTTTTCTCTGTTTTAGCAGTGGGGGTCGAGGTGGTTTTAACAAAGGTAATGCACCGAATCCGGTGCTGTTATTTACAAATGATTTTCTCTATCCAGTAGATGTGCATCCAATTCTTTGGTCTCAAGCCGTTTGATTATTACGTAGTTTCGTCTGTCCTGACCTACTTGACATTGTGTAGTGTTGAGACTTGCTCCGCGATGAATCCTGGGCACGCTTCATGGTGTTGGTGTTTGGTTTGTAGTGACTCATCTACCACTTCATGATATCCTGGCCAGAAACGAGACTCAGTCGTGGCTTTTCGAGTGTTGTGGTTACCTCAAGTCATTAGGTTAACTAATTAGTGGTGGGCACGATCAAACACTAAGCCGTTACCAAACACTGAATACTGGGGCATGGATGACGTTCATGTTTTTGGATCTGTGTTTTAGTAGGAAGTAATAACCCATGACGGAACTGCTCCCGCTGAGCTCTTACCAACCCTGTGATTAGGTGAATATTACAGTATTTTTTTCAAACTTAGACCATGCTTGAACGTTCGCAAACAACATGAACCCGACTTGAGCCGTTATCTCAGGACATCGAAACCATAAGAACCTTGTGACAACAAAAATCCGCGGACATTCGATATGTTTGATAATCTGATACTTTTCGAACACCCGTCACCCCTCACTTGCTCTTAGATGATTTAGGGCACTATGAAGCGTGTTCATGATATATCTACAACCTATGACAAATACCATTCCGTGTAGATGTGATTTTTAGCTTGATAGTACATTTAATGATCAGATGGCTTTTGTCTCGAGAATGCAGATGTGTACCCTAGAACTGTTTCCGCCTTACTGTACGCTCTCATTTCAAACTATTTCTATTTTGATTTTTCTGAATATACCAAGTGCTCATTTCAAATGAAAAATATTATTTCGCGATGAAAGATTTGTTGTAACGATTAGGTAAATATTCGATTCCAATAATTGAGTATCAAAAATCGTGTTCCCCCAAACTATTGTCCAAAGTATTCAAAGAATCTCTGTTGACGTTAGATTGTTCATTTTTATGAATCAGAGCGTATCGTGAGAGGCAACAGTTTATTTCAATGTTTTACTCTTCATTGGTATTTTTATTGTGATCTTTTTGTATCTCTCCTGGGTTTCGTGTGAAGTTGACAGAAAATTATGAGTGTGTTTCAATTGTCGACTCAATGTGATTATTGACGCTATGGTAGTGAGAATATGATGAGTTACCGCCAAGAACATCTTCTAAACGAAATGTTGGTTTCTACACACATTGTGACTATAGAGGTGAAATATTTATTGACATTCTGTATTGATACTCGGAATCGTGAAGTACAGAAGGCACTGGTTCAGTAGTTGAGTTAAGGAATTTCGTAGTTGGTACGTACAAGTAGAATTGAATTCTTGATGGCAAAATTTAATATTAGTGTCCGCGAATATGAGTAATAGGTACTTAATCTAGCGCCAACCTAAGTTATGGCTGGTAGCATTTTCTTCAACCAAGATGTCGATTGGTGAAAATGTTTCCACATGATTGGTGGCTAGAATATCAATTGATCATCATCTAGAGAAGACGCCTTGAAAAAAATTGGTCATGCAATGGTTAACAACAATCTTGTTACCTCTCCGTCAAACCACACTCGTCTCAATTTAATCGGCGCAGAGTTAGTTACCTCATCTCCGAGAACTTCCTTTGAACAGTGACAGAAACACTGAGAAGAGAGTCTAGAGCTATGCTTCCGCAAATTGATCTACATTGGCTTATGTCAACATTCTTAGTGGTTCATATTTTGGGTTATTGCAACCCTAGTACTTATTCACTATAGTGTCCAATAGACTGAATTTGTGTGGTGTCATACATTTTCATTTAAAACTCGGCGCTTCGCGCCTCGCCAGGGGGCAAGCCCCCCTGGACCCCCCGGATCTTTTCTCTTCTATACTTTGTATAGAACGAGGTATTTGCTATGCAAAACATGAATAATGTTTTTGCGTCCCGTTTCCCCTTTTCCTTATCCCTTTTCTTTGTCTGTATGGAAAATATTAAGAAATGTGCGGAAAATTTATTAGAATGTTGTTTACAGTTTTATTTACTCAGGGCTGTATCTCAGCTTCTTCGATATTTACAGCGGTTTTGGCAGTATATAGTTTATGCATAAATTAAAGGCTTTCCAACGAATGGAGAACGATTTTTGTCCGTTGAAAACTAAAGAAGTTTCATTTCCCTAGAAACGGCTCGGTTGTACGTGAAAATCATTAAAAATCTTCGTGACATAATTTCGTGACTTAAACTTCGTTACGCTTTTCAACTCTGGTAGGCCACCGCAAAAACATTATTCATGTTAAATTTCGTGACTTAAACTTCGTTACGCTTTTCAACTCTGGTAGGCCACCGCAAAAACATTATTCATGTTAAAAGCTCAGCAGAAAAATATTGGTCTGATTCTTAGCTAAACCTACCTATCTCAGCTGCTGTTTGAAGGTCTACATGTGCATAAAAAAACGCATATAAATATTAACACAATGTAATAATAAACTGATGAGATTACCATACTGGCCTTCCTCGGTGCTACAACATCCCGCAACGTTTGTCGCAATAGTTAAGACCACTGGTCCTTGTACCTTACGGACCCTTGAATTCAACTTCCAGTAACTCTTAATTTCTTGGTTCAATGGTCTGTAAGGTACAAGTACAAGTGGTCTTAACTATTGCGACAAACGTTGCTGGATGTTGTAGCACCGAGGAAGGCCAGTATGGTAATCATCAGTTTTCAAGGTTATGGTTTGTGTCCAGAAACACATAAGAAGGCGGCCAGTATGGTTATCTCATCAGTTTTCAAGGTTATGGTTTGTGTCCAGAAACACATAAGAAGGCGGCCAAGTATGGTTATCTCATCATTTTTCAAGTTTATGGTTTGTGTCCAGAAACACATAAGAAGGCGGCCAAGTATGGTTATCTCATCATTTTTCAAGTTTATGGTTTGTGTCCAGAAACACATAAGAAGGCGGCCAAGTATGGTTATCTCATCAGTTTTCAAGTTTATGGTTTGTGTCCAGAAACACATAAGAAGGCCATTATGGTTATCTCATCAGTTTTCAACTTTATGGTTTGTGTCCAGAAACACATAAGAAGGCGGCCAAGTATGGTTATCTCATCAGTTTTCAAGTTTATGGTTTGTGTCCAGAAACACATAAGAAGGCGGCCAAGTATGGTTATCTCATCAGTTTTCAACTTTATGGTTTGTGTCCAGAAACACATAAGAAGGTGGCCAAGTATGGTTATCTCATCAGTTTTCAAGGTTATGGTTTGTGTCCAGAAACAAATTAGAAGGGCAGTATGGTAATCTCATCAGTTTTCACGTTTATGGTTTGTGTCCAGAAACAAATAAGAAGGCGGCCAAGTATGGTTATCTCGTCAGTTTTCAAGTTTATGGTTTGTGTCCAGAAACACATAAGAAGGCGGCCAAGTATAGTTATCTCATCAGTTTTCAAGGTTATGGTTTGTGTCCAGAAACAAATTAGAAGGGCAGTATGGTAATCTCATCAGTTTTCAAGGTTATGGTTTGTGTCCAGAAACACATTTCAGGTGGCATTTTGAAACGTCGACAGTTCATGATTGATAATCTGGTTTACTGTGTTAGAATGTTTACTTGTACAATTGTAATGATATTGGTACTGGTGAATTTGAGAGAATGAGTTTGAACAAGTATCGAAGGTACTTTCTGAATTCTTCCCTCTTCGTACAACCAATGTTAAGATTGGCGAGTTAGGTCAGTAATTAAGATCCTCCTGGTATGTGAAAGGTGGCTCTGCGAATGACGTGATTGTCATTGAACGTGCGGTTGAATGGTGATGGATGAGTGTGTGATGGTTTTCTCTGGTGAATTTCCGTTGGCTTACGTTTTTGTTATTTGATATTCCTACGACTGTGAACTACATAATTCTAAGATTTTTCTATTTTTTTGCGCGCTACTATAGGAGGGGGAGGAGGTGGCGGATACGGAGGTGGTGATTTCATCGTTCAAGAAGACACTATCTTCGTGTCTGGAATGAATCCTGCCACTTCCGAGTCTGCAATCCAAGAACACTTCGGTGCTATCGGTATCATTAAGGTGAGCGACTTTTAGTACTCCGTAGTTTGTAGTAGAGATGAGCGGGATTTTTTCTGGTAGAGACCGAATGAAGACTGCTCTAGGGACCATTCATCTTATGTTGCTAATTACGATACATACACATTGCTGATAATTACCAATTATAATTGGTACCACACCGCGTTGACCAGCTAAGTCGGAACTTGTGCCTTTGAAATTGAAAATTTTTCATTGTACATAGGACGAGGTCCCTCATAGTGTAGGTACATTAAATGACTTATGGATTGTTTCGCCAAAATAGGACAATCCTTATTTGCATTGAGTAGTAAATTCAAGGGGTATTCTTGTAACGGTTGTGATGGATATACGAGGGGCTCCTTTATGTCTCCTTTTTTGCCGAGTAACACCTCAGGTCATGTATTTTTCAACGCTGAACACGATGGTAAAGTCAGAATTGCTATAATAGGTGACTTTAGGCAGAGAATTCAGGATGGTCTTGAACGGATTTTGGTACGCAAATTTTTCAGAAATTCAAATTGTTTGGTAGCAATGCAGTTATTGTCAGAGATTCCCTTAACGTTTGCAATTCGATGAAATTAAATCGCAAAAAAAAACTTAAGTTAGGTTAGGTTATGAACCTCATGCCCCCCTCCGAAATCAAAGTCTGGATCCGGCCCTGATTTTGTCGGAAAACCACTTGGAAAACAAGAGTATTTGAAAAAATCATCTATTTCCACTGTTAGACCGGTTTCGGTGATTAAACCATCGTCAGTAACAAAAGAATAGATACTCCTTTTTGGGTATTGTTTTGTTACTGACGATGGCTCTATCACCGAAACCGGTATAATACTCGTAGTGTACTCATATTTCAGTGGAAATGAACCAATTTTTCAAATACTCGTGATTTCCTGGGAAGCCCCATGTTTACAAGACCTACTACAAACGTGGGGTTATCTTATCGCGTCGAAACTTTCACACAGTGGCCATGACACCCAAACGAAAATTCCCTCCAAGTTTCAAGCTTCCAGTTTCATTTTGAAAGGAGATATTCATTTGAAAGGGAAATTTACTTTTGGCGAGCCACCTCGTATCTATATTCCAATATCGATACTATCAGATACTGGATTCCATTCGATTTTAATCGTTAGTTGGATTTTTGGTTTATTATCTTCGATAATGAACCATTGGAATTGCCGAAAGGAAAAAAAATAGCCCCCCTCAAAATTTGAGGGTTGATATACGTAGATTCCAATAATCGAAAGAAAATCGAGATGCAGTAGTACCAGTATGGAAACGTCAACAGTCAGATTCATCTTTCATATTTGAATGGATGTTTTCTGATGCACGTATGTACATCTTCATCGTCTTCTTTGCTTTCAGACTGATAAAAGAACTGGGAAGCCCAAAATCTGGATGTACAATGACAAGAACACGGGTCAGCCAAAAGGTGAAGCTACAGTGACGTATGATGACTCCAACGCTGCGCGTTCTGCAATCAAATGGTTCGACAGTGAGTATCATCTAAGATATTTGACTGATCGCTTAGAACTATTATAATGTTACATTTGAACGTTCTATTGACCTCATGAGTAAAGACCGGATTTATATGCAATTGCATATCCATTTCGCTTGAGGCAAGCGCAAATTCTTCCTTTATCCGATTTGCCTTCTGTGGATGCTCCAGTTTGAATTTAATTCTGTATATTTTTGCATATTCGGACTGTTGCTCCATATTCTGGCATGTTCGGGGAAAAAATAGTAATGCTGCATATTTTATAGATAATCAATAACGTTTGACGCTTTTTGGTGACGGGAAGAAAACAAAATAAAGTTTTTAAGTACCAAAATCAGACGGAGAGATTGATTTTGATCACTTGAGTAGGGTCACAAAGTGTTTGAAAGTTCTTGGATTTGGTCGGAAATCCCTGCGTTCATCAAAGCCCACTTGTCGTTCATACCATTGATACTGACTAGGTTAGAGGAAGGTGGTGTTGAGTTGAGACAAAGTTTGGAGTTGATCGAGTTTGGAGTTGAGCTCCGCCAAAATGCTGGCAATTCCTAGTACAAAAGGGATGAAATTACAAGAGAAGTGGCCTTCACTCTTACAGAAAAATACTGGTCTAGAAACATTGGAGAACGTTAACAAGATTTTAATGGTAGAGGATGTACCCAGTGAACTGACGGAGCATTCTTACCCGGTTATTTTAGGCAATTTTCCGTCTACAAACACATTCTCTCGTACCGTCGTCACAACTTCATTCAAGACAACCTTGAAATGTGTATTTTTGTAAATATTAATTACGAAAAATTGACAAATCTGTAAGAAGATGAAAAAAGAAAGTTTTGGCAGTATACATACATAATTAAATGCTTGCATACGAGTCTGCAACACATTGGGACATTTTATGTCTTTAAAGAAGTGATTCAAGAACCTTCGAACAATGCTACATCACCTACCCCAGTAGCGTAGTTGTTATACTTAATTGTAGGGTTCATCATAAATTATGAAGCTTGCATTCGTATAGACAATAGTGTAAACAATTATGTAAACAATCACGCTCATACCGCAGCTTGTCGGCCACGCACTCCGCAGTGGTTAACGTAATATGGTTAGGTAAATCGAGAGCTATCCAACGAGTGGTGAACGATTTTTGTACGATGATACCTGGCGAAGATAGTTTTCGTCAACAGTAACTGTTTTCGTCAACAATTTTCGTGACGATTTTTTTGTTTGTGTGCCATAGCAAAGACATAAAATGTCAAAATATAGAAAACTATTGTGTTCCATTTGTTAAAACTGTTATGTTCCATTTGTAAGTTGTACTTTTAGTTCTATGCCAGGAAAATAGCAGAATTTTAGCCAGGCATGTTTGATTATTATAATAATCATAATGATTGAAAGAAGTAGGTTGATAGTCATTTCCAACTGTGGACATTCCCACTCGTGTTACTTCAAAGCGATGATTGGTGAAAGTAACATGAGTAGTTATTGTCACCGATTGTGATATTTTGTTACGTATGAATAGTGTGAACGTTGCAAAAAGTTGTAAATTTACTATTTATAGTAAAACAAATAATGTTCTGTAAAAGCAGCAATTACAAAATATTTTTACGAAACGAGAATTTCATTCCTCATTGAAACGTACTCGTAGAGTGGATTTTTCCCAAGTACTGAAACTTAATTTCTCGAATTTTACAATATTTTTTAATGCATATTTGTCGCATATTTCATTAGTTTTCACTGCATATTCCATGGCATATTTGGGGCACCTATGATGCATAGAAATCCGGCCTTTACTCATGAATATGTTTTCGTTCATTTCCGTTCCAGATAAAGAATTCAACGGTTCCACCATCAAAGTACAAATGGCTACCAAGAGAGACAACTACATGGGAGGCCGTGGGGGCGGCAGAGGAGGCGGTGACCGTGGAGGCGGCGGTGGACGAGGTGGCGGTAGTGATTACTCCAGTTAGTACTCCAGTCTTTCAACTCGCTATTTTATATTTTTACGAAACTCTAAATTACAACGAAATTCTACCTACCGTAGAATGTAGATTGGTGACATGGATATTTTTTAGCTGTCTTTGCAACAGCTGTGTTCCACTAATTTAATTGCGATTGCATCTCTAACATCAAATTTGCTATTAAATTTACTTTTTTAATTTGAGTATAGGCTCAAGTTTATTTATTACTTCCCTTCTTCTACTTTTAATATTCATCTTGTGTTTGAAAAAAAAGTTTAATTGAACTTCTTCCTTAGGTTTTGGTGACCGTGGTGGCGGTCGTGGTGGACCCCGAGGCGGTGGTGGCCGTGGAGGAGGTGGTGGCGGCGGTGGAGGTGAGTTTTTCTTGTCGAGTATGTTTTATACTCTGAAAGATTGTTGTACTCGATAATTGGATTATGGAATCCAATTACTACTCCCGATGTAAGCGAATCAGATAGTGGAGAGGAGAACTTGGTTACCTACCCACTCAGCAGAGGTACCCGGCGTACACACATTCATCAAACCATTGTGTAGGTAAACAGTTGGATCCAATATGATCTAGGAAGAATTGGAATGTCGAGTGTGATAAAGCTCGATGTGAGATGTTTCTTTCAGTAACTCTGGAATCTGTCTTCACAGGAAGTGGACGTGACGGAGATTGGAAATGCGGTAGCCCCGATTGTGGCAACACGAACTTCGCCTGGAGGCTACAATGTAACAGGTGTAATGAAGACCGACCAGCTGGTGGTGGTGGAGGCGGCGGAGACGGTGGACGTTAGTATTAAAACTAAATTTTCAACTTTGTCAATATATGAATACCATTCGGGAAACCAGTACAACAAAAGCTGAGTTGAAATTGTCGGCAGATTATGGACGACAATAATTGTTCTTATTAATTCTTCTTTAAGAATTATTCTCGCTTGTCTGGTTACAACATGGAAGAATGCCTTGATCAGTAACTTTTTTCAAAAGTTGACTTAACTGAAGATGAAAGTCAAAAACTGTGCATAACGATATCAAAGGGGTATTATTTTTTGGCAACGCTATTGACTACTCCATGTGTGTTGTAACTAACTACCGGTTTTCGGCTATGGTGGTGGGGAGCTAATGAGGTGGCTGAAAACACCACTCCGAGCTTAGTCCCTCCTTTTAAAGTAATTGTAGTAGTAATAGTATTCTTATTTTTAGTGGAGATATAAATATTGATATCGCTAGTTGTTCCAGATTGTCTAATGAATATCTGAATTTACTGTCAAAATACGGAATGGTTAGCTGTATAAACGGTTTCACCAGAGTTCAACATGGTTCAAAATCATGTTTGGATCACATTTTTGTCCGAGGATGTGTGTTGGGTAAGAGTATTGGAATCATCTATGACAGTGACCTAACTGACCATTTCGCGGCTGTGGGTGGTTTATGTTTGGATATTGATGAGGACGTCAGTTCCAAGAAATCAAGTAGACATGGGTTCTGCACATTTATCAACTATGATAAATTACTTGGATGTGTCATGGAAGAGAAGTGGACATCAGTCTTTATGGAAACAGACGTTAATATGGCTGTTGTTAAGTTTCATGAAATTCTCGAAAGGCATATTAAATCTTGTACAATTGAAATTCGAACGAAAAAAGGGAAATTCAGAAAAATTAAGGCATGGATTACTTGTGGAGTTGTTACTTCAATTCGGAATAGAGATAAAATTAAACAGAAGTTGAAAAGGCAACCTTTTAATACGGAATTAAAATTGTATTATAACCGGTATCGGAATTTGTTGAATGCACTTGTTAAAAAATTGAAAAATAGCTATTACCGTTCCCTAATTGCGGAAGCTGAGGGGAATTTTAAGACTATTTGGGCAACAATTAAATTGGCCTCTAATACTGGAAAGAATGAAACTAATGAACTCTGCTCAAAGATTACTAATGAAGATGGTTCTGTTATTGAGAATCAAAAACAACTTGCGGATTCTTTCAATGAATTTTTTGTTAATGTTGGGCCTAATGTTTTGAGGGATATTGATATTCTCATTCCTTGACAAGTACTTTAATGAAAAATCTTTCGGGAGCCTCTCCTGGGGTATCTCTGTTCTTGAACCCTGTTAGTCATGTTGAAGTGGAAAATTATTTAAATAAATTAAAAAGGAACAGTAGTTATAATTTTGGGGTGATAAGTAATAGGGCTTTGAAACATGTTCGATATTTTATAAGTGTGCCATTGGCACATATTTTCAATCTAGTCCTCTCATCTGGAATTTATCCAGATTTATTCAAAACGTCTACAGTTATACCGCTTTACAAGTCAGGAAAGAAAGATACAAAGGGTAATTACAGGCCGATTTCTTTGACTATGGCATTGTCAAAAGTACTGGAAAAGTGTATTAAAGCAAGGATGTTGGCTTTCTTGGAAAAATTCAATATTTTTTCGGGAAATCAATTTGTGTTTCGAAAGGGTCTGAGCACAGATAATGCCCTGTTTCATTTGAACAAACTGATCACCCAAAAGTGTAATGAAGGTTTGCACGTAGTAGGTCTTTTTCTTGATATTAGCAAGGCGTTTGATTGCGTTCAGCATAAAGTACTTTTGGATAAATTGTATAATTATGGGATTAGAGGTTTGCCTTTAATGCTTTTAAAATCATCTCTCTCGAATCTCTCACAACAAGTTAAAATTGGTGAAGTTTTAAGTGATCCTAGAGGGGTTGTGTGTGGTGTACCACAGGGAACGGTTCTGGGTCCAGTTCTTTTTTTGTTGTATATAGATGAATTGTTAGACATTCATATTAGTGGCCAAACTTTTGGTTTCGCGGATGACACTGCTATAATTTTTTGGGATAGGTCATTTGATGATTTGATGGCAGCTGTTAGTTCAGAATTTCAAATAGTGCGGGCCTGGATGGATACAAATCTTTTGGGAATTAATTTTAGCAAGACAGTCGTAATGAGATTTTCTGCCTCAGGTAGGGTTAATATTTCAAACCGTCGTTTGAAATTACACGACTACAAGTGTGGAGGACTTTCTGAGTGTTCTTGTGATACGATCCCTTTTTTGGAGCACTGTAGATATTTGGGGGTTGTGGTAGACCAACATTTAAATTATAGGAAACATATAGATTTACTTATCAAAAGATTGAGAAAGCTATTTTATGTTTTTAAAATTATAAGAGGTTTTGCTGATATAAGTTTGTTAAAAATGGTTTATTTTGGATTATGTAATTCATTAATTAGATATGGTATAATAGCATCGGGAAGTGCTTGTAAAAGTGCTCTTCGCCCGTTACAAATTGTTCAAAATACCATATTACGTATAATTTTAAATAGATCTTCCAGGAGTAATACAGCTCTACTCTATAAAGAATTGGGTTTCCTGAGAATTTCTGATATTTTTAGGAAAGAATCTTGTGTGCAGGTATTCAAGACAGGAATTGATTCCAATAATGTATCAAAGCTTGAGTCGACTCGAATGGCAGACAGGTCAAATATTAGGTTATCTAAAGTAAATATTGAAATTTTTAGGAGAAATTCTTATGTTGTGGCTCTCTATTTCTTTTATAATCATGGGATTGATGTTCGGCAGTTTAATAATGTTAATCATTTTAAAAAATATATACTTGATCAAATAGTAGATGCTCAGGAATGATGTTAATTTCTTTTTTTGTATAGATAGTATTTTTTTATTTATTTTTATTCTGTTTTTGGTTGTATTTTGTTCGGCAGCTTGAAGAGTAGCGACTCCACAGGGGGATACAAATTCTTTGAATTTAGTCCTCTGTGGGCACAACTGTTAATTTCTAATTAGATTGCTTCATTTTGTCTGTTTCTTTTATGTTTGTGCCAATAAATAAATAAATAAATTTTATTTGTTATTTGAAATGATGTTAATGTGATTTGTCTTGTGTGAGAGAACAATATTGTAATTTATTTGGTTTTCGCAGCTCCAAGAAGAGGAGGAATGGACCGAGGCGGACGTGGAGGTGGACGAGGGTTTGGTGGAGGCGGCGGCTTCGGTGGCGGCCGTGGTGGTGGAGGTCGTGGAGGCGGAATGGACCGTGGAGGACGAGGGCGTGGTGGCCCTATGAGAGGAGAGTAAGTGTAAATGTTCAAATTATTGGAATTATCCTTACGAGATCCGTTCGCCTCGAAACAGCGGACACCAACCATAGCTGACCGAAGTGATTGGCCCCTTTATAAACGGCAAAGCGGAAAGCAGTTGTTTAAACTAAATCTGTTCACAGCGGAATCGATGATTCTGAATGCTCCAATCTTGATAACATCTAGGTAACTTTCCTATGATGAATTGAGTTACCCACTATTTTCTTATCAGTTGATCGAAAACTAGGCTTCACTGACTGTTCTGTTTGTTTTTTTGTTTTTTTTTTAAATATAATTCAAAAAACCATACATAAATACATCTCATAAACAAGATCATAATGACAAATGCTACTCCCCACTGCAGGTTTAACCTGTGCTGCGGGGAGGAGTTATTTATAATTACCTCAACTATAATATTGTTAAGAGAGACAAAAAAATGAACAAGAGTGCTCCCTTTATGCAATAGCAATTATTAAAGAAATGAGAAAAAGAGAGAAAAAAACAAAATTAATTACATTGGTATCCAAAAATTGACTTCCCTCAACCAGACACTTTGACCGAATAATGAGCATTAAGCCTACTCTTGAATTTCTCCGGGGTGTCGTGGATGCAGGAAGAGCGTTGTACAATGTAGCGTACAAAAATCAAAAGCCAGCTGGCCACGAACAGTTCTTCTAGAGCCTGGTTTCCACTGAGCGCGCATCGTTCGCGAACGTTTGCAGTTGTTCGCAAACAGGTAAACGCCGCGCAAAACGTTCGCGAACGCGTAGAGAAGGGTACTGTTTCCACTGCCCGCGCACGGCCAAACTATCAGTTGTTCTCGAGCATTCGTGAGTGATCCGAGTAATTCGTTTCAATTTCGAAATCAATAAAAACCCAAGAAAATAGTAAGTAACATTTCAAATCGTTCAAAATGCTGGATACTATTGGATACTAAGTTCGGAGAGAAGATTCCAACCATGGCACCCGCACTATATTAGGTAGCCATATGTGCTGCTTCAATAGTACTTCTCTCCGAACTTAGTATCCAATAGTATCCAGCATTTTGAACGATTTGAAATGTTACTTACTATTTTCTTGGGTGTTTATTGATTTCGAAATTGAAATTGAAATTGGAAAACATTGTATTGTACATAGGACTAGTCCCTCATAGTGTACATCAAATGACTTAGGATTAATGACGTTATAAAAATACAATTAAATATAGAAAAAAAGAAGGAAGGAAGGACTTCTGCCATAAATATCGGAATATCGACGTAGGAAGTATTGATGTTTGATTCCCGATAAATATCAAGTATCGACATCAGGTTCCGATACTATCGACCATCGATATATCGATATTTTATCGTCGATATCCCATCCCTTCTAGAACCATCTAGAACTGGAAGAACCCCCAACCCTTTCGAGGAAGAACAAAATTCGTCGCGAACGAAAGAACATGCGCGTGGGCATGTTTCCACTGGGCGCTCAACGAATGCAAATCCCTTTGATGATTCGCGGAAAAACCGACAGCCGTCGGATCAACCCCGCGCACGAACGAACAGTGTTTGGGAACAATGTTCGGCGCGGGTGAGTGTTTCAACTGCACGCGCATCACGATCGCAAACGTTTGCAAACCCTGTTCGCGAACGATGCGCGCTCAGTGGAAACCAGGCTTAAAGGGCAACTCAATGAAAGAGCGATTTTTGGCCCTTCTTCGAGGAAGGACGTTTCCTTCTCTTTAACAAGTTTGAATGCCTTGATCGTTGTTACTTTGTCCACGAGATCCAAGAACGTCAGAACTCGGATTTCTTTGAATACTTGCGCAGTGGGATATCTCATTCTTCTGTTGAGACTTTCACAAGTAGCTTCTGGGCCACAAAAACTGAATCCAGAAGCCCTGCTCCACCTCCTCCCCAGCCCGTAATCCCGTAGATCAGGTGTGACTGGACCAAGGCGAAGGAAACCATCCTTTTGGCTTCTAAAGGCAAGAAATTTCGTAACTCTCGGCAAACGTTCATTCATTTACACGTTGACTGCCATGTGTGACATATCTGTCACACACAAGGTTCCTCTGGGGGGGGGGGGGGGGTGCCAATCTGGGTCACAGTCAACCTTCTGTTCTAGCCTCTGGTCCAAGCCAGGATCACACGTTCCCAACAAGTTGTGCGATGAAATGACCTTGGCTGGTTCCTGGTTGACGGGGAACATGCTTGGTTTGTGGAAAACAACTTGATGCTAACAGCAACTGGGACAAAATGGAACACATCGAAGTGAGAGAAGGTTTTCTACCTTGATGGCCTGACCTTGATAATTGGATTTTGGAAATTAAAAATCCTTGTGATGAAAGTTTTTTATTGCATTATAATTCATTTGCATTCAATTTGAAAGTGATGACTTGTTTTGTTACAGCGGACGAGGAAGGGACAACAGGTCACGCCCTTACTAAACTCTTTCGATGCACTACCTCCCGCCCAATTCTATTTAGATGTTTTTTTTTACTGCTGAAGGTACTATTTGTAATTATGTAATAAATTATTTTATACAGCTCCTTTTAAAATATAATTTGAATCATAGGTCGTTTAAGTGTCCTTCACTTAATACCTACAAACTACATTTCCAATCTAGAGAGGTTATGAATGTACTTTGATATCTTTTTAAATGCCATTGTTTTGTCATTCCCTGGCTCAGAGTAATTTTGTGACATAACTATTGATTTTCAGTGTTATTGATATGTGAAATCACAGTCAGTCCCTGTCAATGTTTTTATTTTATCTGTAAAAGTACAAGAGATTAAAGAATTTCTTTCCACCCAAATTTCGTCAATTTGTGTCACCTCATTCTACCCACTCTCACTCATTTAGTTTCTATTATTATATTATATGCCAAATTCCAAAAACAGTAAGTTTGGAATAATATTCCTACATTTTGGATAAAATAGCCTACATCTTGCCTCCTGACCATCATTAAATGGGTAACCCTTTACGTTCTCCCAAGATGTGTACCAATGGTCGATGATCAGTGACCAATTCAAAATGCTTCGCGTAAAGGTAATCTTTGAATCGAGTGACCCCATGGATGATTGCATAAGCTTCACGCTCTATCTGGGCATATTTATCAGCGAAGGGACATATTATGGGAAAGAAATACTCTGACTAGTCATAGGCTGAAAAGTGAACCATATCATGAAGAGTTCCACACTACCTGTGTTTGAACCTAAGAATGAGAGAATATCTTGTAACTAGAGTACTGAAGGTCGGAAAAATTGGAAATATTTCCGTGACCTAATATTGGAAAGATTGTTTTAAACGCTCTAACTTGGATCGCTGCGAAGTTCGGAGGCCATGCGCTGCCTTCTCTTGCCTTCTGGCGGCGCACAGTGGTCGGAAAACCGATTTTATGGGAGCGAAATTTTCTGAATGCGGATTCTTTTAGGAAATTTTATGCTGAACAAAAAATGTCTATAAACATGGGGTCTAAAATCGACCCCATAATATTCATCCATAATTTATCAATCAGAATTTAATTAAAAGGTGCTCCTTGTTGGCAATGCAAGAGGTAGATGCAAACAAATGTTATTGCTGTTGCAAATAATGTAATATACTTGGTAATGCGGAATCTATACTATATAATAAAATCGTGTCTGTCTGTTTGCCTCATCATCTATTGAGAACGGCTGAACGTAGAAAGTTGCGGCTGGTACCATTTGACGCAGAATTTATCTGGGAAGGTTTATGAAAAATTCGCGTTTAAATCTGTCCATCCGTTGAAACGCTATGAATGAAATACTACTAAAAAACGTGTTATGAGGACGTTTATGCTTATAGCTTTATGCTTAGTACGGCTTTACAAGGCCCTAGTGCTTCCAATCTTGGAATACGCCTCTCCTGTTAGGTCGCCCAGTTACGCCATTCATCAGTATACGGGTCATTTCAAAATTTCGGTGTATTTTGGGGTCCAGTATTTCTGAGAAAAAACTGTCGGTAATTTTTTTTTCTTTTCCCCTGATTGGACTTCACTACCTGTCAGTTATCACACCTTGCAGTCCGCACACATAGATTTGAATAGTTCTCGAGATATCGACTTTTGGGAAAAGTCATAGTCTAGGGAGGGAGTCCTATGTCTAGGGAGGGAAAACCTGGAAAATTCTTGACTCTAGGGAGAGGGTTTTGGGTGTAGGAAGAGAAAAATCAACTCCCAATTACGTCAATATGTATTAAAATCGTGAAAAATGAAAAGAATAACACTTCTCCCTAGATTTAATAGGTAAGGAAAGCAATATCGCAAGCATTTAAAGTCATTAAATGGGAAAAAAATAATATCTTAAAACTTGAACAACGACTAAGACCTAACTTCAACTATCTAACGGTCTTCCATGTCAAAATAATTATTTCATGATCTTGGTACCACTTACTCTTGAGTGCGCTTTTGTAAAACTAAATCACAACGAATCAGCTTGTGAAAACTAAATCACATTCGGGACGGCAAGAGGTAACGAATACATATTATGAACATTTTGAACCAAAACTTATCACCTAAAAAACCTATGTACATCCCATCACTTTACTGAAAAGGAAACGGTGTCACCTACTGGGAAAATGTGTACGAATTGTGAAGAGAATTCCAAGGGAAGCTCATTTTTGTTCCTTCACGTTAATTTTTTTGGGGGAAACGAAAGTTATTTTCCTTTTATTTAAAACTGGGCGGGGAGAAGGAAGTATAAATACCTACTAGAAATTTCTAGTGTGTCTGAATAATTAATTATGCAAATATCGTTGTCTTTTACGACGAAAGTGTCGCATGACCTATTATGACTCCGTAGGCCATTGACACGGATTGTCATGTCATCATTCAGCTCTTCAACATTGCATACGTAGCGAAGTTCAAACGTTTTCTTCTTCGACTGCATTTCGAATTTGGCTAAAACGTAAGTTCCTGGTTTGATGCTGAGATGTTCCGTGCTGTCGATGTATTTTTTATCATTCACTTCAGGATGAGTCTCACACTCAGATGATGCCATTTGGTTTGGCTCTTTGAAAGAGTGATGACTGGACGGGCCGGGCTGAGGGTTGCTCACACTGCTTACGGATGGCTGCAGTAGAGGGCTATCAGGAAGAATAATGCAGTCTACATCTTGCATTATGTCGTCATCATCGTCATCCGAAATTGCTTCCAAGGTGGGGAACTCGTGAAATCCCAAGAACTTGTCGCAGTCCAAACAGTCGAGGCAACTGAGCGTCCTTAGTCAATTTCTTGGGGTGTTCCTTCGAAAACGTAACCTGCAGCACTTTCATTGTTCCTTTGAAAGTGGGAATGTTTGCTGGGAACATCCGCTTGGTGGAATGTATTTCTTGGTCGTTAATTACGTGGATTTCAACATTCCTGACATTCGCCTTGAGAAGGTAATATCTTGAATCCCGGGGATGAGATATTTTCATGTCTAAAACGTTCACTTGGGGGGGGGGGGGGGGTTGAGGTAAGTTTTATGGAAGGATAGGGTGATGGATTGCATTTTAAAAATGTAAGTTAAGTAATAACCAATTTTACTTGTATTCATTCAAAGTAAGCTCTCCCCCTGGATTCCCAACTCTCTCCCTAGACTTCAGGATTTTTTACTCAAGTCTAGGGAGAGAGTGGCTAGGGAGAGTGATTCCAAGGGTTAGTGTGGCTTGGAGAGCTGTGAAAAGAAACTGAAAATCCCAACGAAGTCATAATGCAATTATAACTGGAATCATCGCAGAAAACTGAAAGAAAGATTCTTGAAGCACTTACCAGAAAAAAGTGATAGGACTCTAGGGATGGTGCCCCAATAAAAATATTCACAGGAATTCGTCCTTCACATTGCCACTGCACTGCCAACACACACGACTGGAGCTCCTGAACTGGATTTACAGGTCGCCATGTTGGTCAGTGTTGTGATTCTTGTTGGAGCAGCAAAAATAACTCTTCTTTGCCAGGTTGGCGGTTTTTTCAAACCCGCTCTAGGGAGGGAGTTGGAAACCTTGTGACAGACATTTCCAATGGAGCTGTGATGGCTGTGTTATTCGAATGCCATTTTTACGTCTGCATTTTAATAACTAGGCTGTTCTTGGTCCCGGGTTCCACGCAAAACCATTCAGCAAGTGAAAAGCCTGTGGGTGGAGTGGTGCTGAATTAGTCAACCTCTCAGTAGTGACAGCTCTAGGGAGGGAGTTTTGCTATAAATAATGATTGATTTATAACACATGTCCAAGTATTTTTGTACCAAAAATGAGTGAGAAATGTTGGGGTTAGTTAGGACTAAAACATGACAAAAAATTGGGAGCTGTTAGGTGGATAGATATGTCAGGGGCTTCCAGTGACCTAAAATGCACCGACATTTTGAAATGACCCATACCCTAGAAAGAGTGCAAAATAAGTTTCTTCGCTACATTGCTTTCAAGTTGGGCATTCCTTCCGACGAAGTGTGCTACAGCACTCTTCTCGATACTTGTGGCATGTTGCCTCTGGAGAGGCGTCGTACAGTTGCTGACCTATCCCTCCTGCATAAGCTGTTGAATAACCGCCTTGACTGCCCGGCCTTGCTTTCGATGATCAGCCTCCAAGTTCCTCGTCTGTCGGCACGCTCTTCTCTCCTTTTCTACATCCCTTTTTCATCAACAAATTATATGAAGAATAGCCCGTTGCAGCGATTGCCTCGCTCCGCTAATTTGCTCATTAATTTAAACCCTGATTTTGACTTTTTTCATAACTCCCTTGCTTCTCTCAAAAAGTTATTGGCTTCCTCACCATTTTAATTCACCTAAGTTTACCAACCATAGTATTTAGCATAATCATGTTTTTTTAATTGGTACTCTACATGTTATTATTTTGTCTTCTTCGTAGTTTCTTCATTTTTGTGCTTCGTCGTCAGAATTTTCAACTTTTTCTTTCTTTATTCTTCCTGTTAATGTCCATTGATTTCTTGTTTGTACGAGTGTAATTGGGCTTGCCCGTAAATAAATAAATTATTAAATAAACTTTTGAACGGTTTTTTTTTTTCATGATATTTATTTATTTATGGGTCGGGTTCAGGGATTTCAAAACTACTTGACCGATCTGAATGAAACTTAGGGAAAATGTTGAGTGAACATTGGGGAAGGTTAAAGGGGGGTGTCTGTTCTACCGTTGCGAAGCGCGGGTACACAGCTATTAAAAAATTCTACGGAACCAGTTTGTCTCAAAATCATCAAAATTTAATTTGTATTATTAAAAAAAGGTATTATTTAAACAATTTTACAGATGAGAAACCGAGTAAATATTGCAATGTGGTCTATCCCCGACTCGCGGTTAAAATTTCTAGACTGTAGTTTACCGGGAAGATGAAAAAAGGTAGTTTTCTTCTGGGGGTTGACCCACATAACGGCCGTTTTCGACGCGAAGTTTAGTGTTTTTCCTAAACCTTTGCGCGCTCACTGTGAACGAACGGCTGGTCGCACTAAACTCCAAATGGTCTTAAAAGATTCGTAATTTTTCAGGTCATTCAAAAGTGAACTAAAAATTACACGGTTCAGTTAAATATTTTGAGATATGACATTGTCGAAATTTTAAATTTCGTTTTGAACCCCTTTCCCTTGACCTAGGGTTATGAAAAGTTTCGGGGACCATTGTGGGGCTGGTCCAAAACCAGAAACCAAATTTCGTAATTTTAACTCAACGCTAACTGGGCAAAGTGCCGCGGACGGTGTACGGCGGACAGACGGATTTTGGTTTATTATCTTCGATAATGAACCATTGGAATCGCCCAAAGAAAAAAAAATTTTAACCCCCCCTCAAAATTTGTTGGTTTACGTTTCAAGATACGTAGATTCAGAAAATCGAATAAAAAAAAATCCGTCCGTACGCCGTCCGCGGCACTTTGCCCAGTTAGCGTTGAGATAAAATTACGAAATTCGGTTTCTGGGTTTGGACCAGCCCCACAATGGTCCTCGAAACTTTTCATAACCCTAGGTCAAGGGGAAGGGGTTGAAAATGAAATTCAAAATTTCAACAATGTCATATCTCAAACTATTTAACTGAACCGTGCAATGTATAGTTCACTTTTGAATGACCTGAAAAATTACGAATCTTTTAAGACCAAGTGGATTTTTGTGCGACCAGCCGTTCGTTCACAGTGAGCGCGCAAAGGTTTAGGAAAAACACTAAACTTTCGCGTCGAAAACGGCCGCTACGTGGGTCAACCTCCAGACGCCCAGAATAAAACTACCTTTTTTCATCTTCCCGGTAAACTACAGTCTAGAAATTTTAACCGTGAGTCGGGGATAGACCACATTGCAATATTCACCCTGTTTCTCATCTGTAAAATTGTTTAAATAATACCTATTTGTTTAAACAAATTAATTTTGATGATGAGCTAGATACTTGAAATTTTAAATATAGGTCAGAAATGGATCACAATGCAATATTCACTCGGTTTCTTGTCTGTAAAATTGTTTAAATAATACCTATTTGTTTAAATAAATTAAATTTTGATGATGAGCTAGATACTTGAAATTTTAAATATAGGTCAGAAATGGATGACATTTCAATATTCACTCGGTTTGTATGACAAGGTATGAGTACCTATGTTAAGGTATATTATTGTATGTATGATTTAGTACAGTATGGTAAGATAGAAAAGAAATTCGTATGGTATGGTATGAGTACGGTGAGAATATGGTATGGTGCCGATTTGCAACACAGTCTGGTATAGACAGAAGGGTGATCTGCACAAGGAAGATAATAAACCTTTGTGTCAAGAATTTGCAGAGTTTTTGGTTTATTATCTTCGATAATGAACCATTGGAATCACCCAAAGAAAAAAAAATTAACCCCCCCCCCCTCCTCAAAATTTGTTGGTTTACGTTTCAAGAACTCTGCAAATTCTTGTCACAACGGTTCATTTTCTTCTTTGTACAGATCACCCTTCTGTCTAGATCAGTAGGTCTAAATGTCTAGATCCTAAATGTTAGATTAATTATTATCATGAATTATCACTAATTTTAATAATCTTATCAAGTACCTAGTGAAAATTATTATAAATCATTGTTAGGTATTAATAATTTGTATTTATTATTAATAATAATATGACGTACGTGGACCGGCAGGGGATGGATGACGTCAGACAAGTGGCTGGTAAGAACACCTCACTGGATATGACATACGTGGACCAGCAGGGGGTGGATGACGTCAGACAAGTGGCCGGTAAGAACACCTCACAGGGTATGACGTACGTGGACCTGCAAGGGGTGGATGACGTCAGACAAATGGCCGGCAAGAACACCTCACAGGATATGACGTACGTGGACCGGCAGGGGGGGGGGGGTTGACGTAGACAAGTGGCCGGCAAGAACACCTCACAGGATGTGATGACGTACGTGGACCGGCAGGGGGTGGATGACGTCAGACAAGTGGCCGGCAATAACACCTCACAGGGTATGACGTACCTACGTGGACTTGCAGGAATGGATGACGTACGTAGACCGGCAGGAATGGATGACGTCAGAGGGGTCAAGGGGAGCCAAATATTTTAAACCTCCATTTCTTCCTTACTAATATTAATAAGCATTATGTAAATACGCATCGTAATCTTGAATCTACTTGTACTCTCAACAGTTCCATTATATAAATTTTATATAATGGAACTGTTGAGAGTACAAGTAGATTCAAGATTACGATGCGTATTTACATTATAATTATATTATAAAATATCAAATTACCGTCGAGTTAAGTATTTTTTAACAATTCCTATTTCCATCATAAAAAAATTGTTTCTTCATACAAAGGTGGCTTAACTCAACACTTCCTTCGTTAAATACATTGAAAAATAAATTGTGTCTTCCTTAAACATAACAGTTTTAAAATCTTTGTACAGATCACCCTTCTGTCTAGATCACTAGGTCTAAATGTCTAGATCCTAAATGTTAGATTAATTATTATTATGAATTATCACTAATTATTAATAATTTTATCATGGAGGTACCTAGTGAAAATTATTATAATTTATTGTTAGGTATTAATGATTTGTATTGATTGTTAATAATAATAATTATTCATTATAATTAATTAATACGATATCCGGCTGTTGGAATCGCCTTGGTTGCTTTGTGCAGAACCTGAATGATAGAGATGATTTTGACATGGGGTTAAAAAAAAAAGTTTTTCTTTGGGCGATTCCAATGGTTCATTATCGAAGATAATAAACCAAAAACGATTTGAAGGTAAAAATCTCTCTCCCGAGAGATGCTTCACTTTGAAAAACAAACAGGCAAAGTAAAATAGAAAGTAGAAGTACCTAGAGTAGAAGGGAATACAAAATAGGTTTTAAGTTAGGTTTTCCTTGTGCTATTATTATTGTCCCCAGCTCCAGTTGCTATTATATTTTGTTTATACCGAATTTCCTGAATACCAACTTCATTTCTCGTCAAAATTTTGCTCAATAAAGCCTTTAACTTTCGTAAAGGTATATCTCATTCCTAGCGGCAGGTTTTTTTGCGCCGCCCATGACGTAATAGCTGGGCTGAACTTGCTGCCGTGTGATTCACGCTCATGTTGACGACTTTTTAATGCCTCCAACTTTGAGCGCTCATTGTGAACTATCGGCCGGTCGTACAAAGCCCCGGATGGTCTTAAAAATGTCTGAAATCAAACTCTATTCAAATGTGTAGGAAAAACTGTACCGTTTCTTTTGAATTTTTCCAAATTTTTAAGTTTTCATAATTTCAAAAATAGTTTTGAACCCCTTATTATTGATCTAGAATTACGGAAAGTTTATGGATCGTCGTGGGGCTGATCCGTAGCTGTAACCCTAATTTCATAATTTTAGGTCATCGCCCTTAATTTTAGCATAATTTTAGTCTTTAATTAAGAGCAACGCTAAAATCCTCCTCCATCATTTATGTTATTAAACTAAAGACCATCATTAACCTATGAACATCCCCCCCCCCTCTCTCCTTCACTCGGAGATGTTTTAGTGCATTGCTCCAGTTGTTTCGAATGGTTATGGGACTCTCAAGGATATTGTTAACAGAACGGAAGGAAAATCTGTACAGATCATAATAAACCGTCCAGGAAGAATTTGCATATATTTTATAATTTATAGTGAAGGCTAACAGGATTTTGAGCCTGACATCCGCTGCAACAAACACACTGCCACAAATCTGTGGGTGGCTGAGTTTACCCAAATTTGAATCAACTATCTACTTACGTGATGACATCACGTACCACCACGCCAAAAGCGCCAATCTGGTTTTTTGGTAATTTTCATCTTAGTGCATGTACAGATACGAGAAGCGAAGTTCTATTTTTCAAAAGATCCACTAGGAATTAAGTATGTCGGCTCTGGGATGGTGGTGTGCCCAACTCTGTAGTACCCAAAACAGGGAGCCCAGAAGTGCTATAAAACAAAAATGATCAAAAGAGCAGATTGGCGCTTTTGGCGTGGTGGTACATATTATGTGGGTATAAACCGGTAGAACGGATGAGCTTTTCAACATAATTGAGTAGGTACATAATATGTATATTATGTCTCATTGGTATATCTCATGTATTGGTATATCTATTGGCTAAAAATATGCGCATTACTGACGGTACCATGAATGGAGTAGTTTTTATTTTATTTTTAAAAACTCTGCAAGTTCTTGACATAACGGTTTATCATCTTCTTTGTACAGATCACTGATGATCACACTGATCTGCATACCATATCCGGAATTGGAGAATCGTCCAACAAATGGTTAAAATAGGCGTAACTAGCTCAGTCTATAAATTATTTAAATAAGTGATGAGTAAAATAATTATTTCGCTCAATACTCGGCTGTAAAAGAGACCGTCGAGGACCACTTTGTGGGCTTTTCATAGATCAAAATTTGATCTATGACAAGCCCACAAATTTAATTATTAATTTAATTATTATTGAATATTATTTGGGTCATTCTCCCAGAAACCTAGAATTTGAAGTTTATGAATCCGAAAATTTCGAGGTGCAAATACGTGGCCCCAAAAAATTGGAAGCTGTCCTCTATTGAAAGCGAACATAATGTGATACCCAGCAACTCGGAACACCACCTGATTAGCGGTTTAAAAAATAATTCAAATTACGAACTTTTCAAACAACTTTCATCTAAAAAAAAAAAGTACTATTTTTTGGCACATTAAACACGGTCATTCCTCAACAAAAATGGGCAAGAGAATCCCTTCTTCGCAACCATTCCACAAACAGGAATAACATGACTGACTATAATTCCACGTTGCTAACTGCAGGTGTGGAAATTCAAGCTGCAGCAGACGTTGAAAGATATAAAACAGTCTTATTCCCAAACTATTTTTATCGTAGAGCAAATCGAAAAAAAAAAACACATTCAATTTAGCATTAAATCCTCTGCTGAATGTTATCTAACATAAAAAAAGATAAATTATTGAATGCAGCCACATGTTCGCTTCAGTATTCATTCACTCGCCAGCATCATGGTGAGTGAATGAAAGGTGAGTGAATGAAGAAAACATGATCAATTTTTTTTCTCGGATTGGTCATGATTTTATCGAGAAAGGAAAGGGTGGCGTATTTCGAGTTTATCATGGCGCACCCAGTGGTGGTGCCCGAAAAAATTAATCTTCATTGCTTACCTTGTTGATGAGGGTGAGTGAATGAAGTTCAATTAAAACACGCGCACGTTCAGCTGAACACTTTCTCGCTCGGAGGTCTGTAGGTACCTAGTTGGCGTCTTCGAGTGGAGCGAATGATCAGCTGATAGACGCGCGTTTGGCCTGAAATTCAGTTTCCCGCGAAAATAACGCGCTTCCCGCCAAAAACGGAGAAAATCTACCGAGGTGAGTGAATGAATCAAGAAGCTCGGACACAACCTTGAAAATTCACTGCTTTGATAGTGAATGATTTTAAAATCTGTACCATTCCATTTTGCGATCTAGAGGTATCATCGAATTATGCACATTTTTTTAAACAGCAGAATCAATGTCAATAAATGACGTAGTGAAAGTTGAAGTTGGAAACTTCCAGTTTGGACAAGGTGAGTGAATGAAAAATTCAGTATTCCAAGATTTTTTAACAATAAATAGAATTATTCTATCATTTCCACTAGATATGGATATTAATGAACAGACTATCTTGTTTTTTATGCATTTTTTTTTTAGAACCATAAATGCAACACAAAAGGCACAAAGTCTTCTGGACAGCGATTCTAGGTTTCTGGGAGAATGACCCATTTATCAATTGATAAATAAATCTAAGTTGTTAATGTGATAAGGCGGAATGGTGGATGAGGGGCGGGGGGGATAATGTGTATTATTAACGTCTGTCGATCATGAGGTGACTTACCCCACATCCTTCTTGGAATTGTGAGTTGGTGATAAAGATGGAAGCGAGGAGTGGAGCGGGACGATGGAGAAGGTTGAAGACAGTGAGCGGGGGGTTGTCTCCACCCCTCCACCCACCCCCTCCGCCGCTACTGCTAAATTTAAATGGTGGGTGAATGAGAATGTGGATGAGAAAGAAGAAGGCGGCAGATGAGGGTGGTTGATGAGGGGGGAGGCGGGAGTTGTCATTACGCTCTCTTCCCCCCTCCCCCTCCCGCTCTCACCACCACCGCAACTGCTTAAATTTAAATTGTGGGTGAATGAGAATGTGGATGAGAAAGAAGAAGGCGGTAGATGACGGTGGTTGAAGAGGAGGAGGCGGGAGTTGTCTCTTAATCCTTACGCACTCACTCTCTCTCCACCTACTGCAACTACTTCTACTTCTTCTACGGAACAATATACTGGCTCCTGCAACGTCTCCTTCCACGAATGTAAAAAA
Source organism: Stenodema calcarata (assembly GCA_963920205.1). Classification (NCBI taxonomy): domain Eukaryota; kingdom Metazoa; phylum Arthropoda; class Insecta; order Hemiptera; family Miridae; genus Stenodema; species Stenodema calcarata. The sequence goes on along the minus strand of OY986056.1, from coordinate 31,256,318 downwards.
ACACCTGAAGCTGGCTCATACTAATGTCGAACCTCTGGTTGTGCATAAAGATGTATGTAAGTTATAGTACCCGACCTACCATTACTGCTGACGCAGCCATGCACACTATAAAACCAACGTGGGCAGGCCCCGAGCCTTCAGTTCTCGGCCTGCTACTGTAACCGACCGACCCTGGGTGTGTTCCGCGTAATTTGTTCCAAGTGTTCCAATAACTTTATTGTCAATTTAAAGTCTGTGTAATTCCGTGAATAAAGTTCGTTTCGCCTAAATTCATTTCAACCTTTTTTAAAAAGCCGACTCCTAAAGAACCTACCCTAACTTGTATGCTTATGTATGGTAACGAAGTATTCGATGTAATCTGCTTAACAGAAACCTTTTTGAAGCCTTGCCTGCCATCAGCAGCGTTCATTTACCTAACTACAATTTGATCCAGAATGATAGAATAAACAAGGAAGGTGGGGGTGTGGCAGCATACATTCACGACAATTACAAATATAAAATCCTAAGTCAATCTCCGAACGAATATTCGAAATCCGTTGAATGTATAATTTTAGAAGTATCTAATAATTTCAATAAAATTCTGGTTAGTGTGGTGTATCGACCCCCGAAAGCAGTTGGCTTGAAAGAATATTTCATACAACTCCAAAATTTCATTACCTCGTACGACAATGTGGCTGTATTGGGCGATTTCAATATAAACCTAAATTTAGGTTTATCAGCATTTATGCTGATTCTGATAGTTTCTATGAGGTGCAATTGATTGATTTGGTTCGCAACATCAATTTCCATACCTATACTTCCAATGGAACCAACTTTTCACCGTAATGATGTTCACTCAAGACTAGATTTAATTATTGTCAAGAACAGAGACGTCATCCATCGCTTTGGGCAGTTTCTTTCTTCTGGAATTTCAGATCATGATAGCATTTATGCCTGCTTACCTATTTGACATTGCCTGCTTACCTATTTGACATTGCGAGAAAATTAATAAATTTATTGTTGTTAGAGATTTTAAAAATGTAAATATTAATTTGCTCAAACAAGAAGCGGTCGATGAAATGGTTAGAATTCTGACTGTATTTCTATCGTCATTAATGGACAAGTATTTTCCTTTTAGAACAATTAGAGTGACAAAAAAACCTGCCCCGTGGTTAGACTCAAAGTTGAAACAATTGATGAAAGAGAGAGATCGACTGCATCGGATAGATAAGCATAATCCTAGTCCAACCAATCGTGCAAATTATGGATCTATGCGGAATAAAGTAAAAAAGATGGTTGGCAAAGCACAAGCGAAATACGTTGGCGTTAAAAAAAATCCCAAAGATTTATGGGAATACTTACGGCAGCATGGGATTGGTAAAGGTGGGCAGAAAAATGTGTTGGATCCAGAAATTAACTTGGATGAGCTAAATAATTATTTTTGTCGTCTTGGTGAGGAAGTAAATGTGGATCCGGAAGTACTGGGTACGTACGAGCAGCGACTTTCCCGCGTGAGTTTCGAATTTGGATCAATATCTAAGGATGATGTGTCCAACGCTATAAATACTATAAAGTCTAAAGCTATAGGACCAGATGGAATATCGCCTGTGTTATTGAATATTGAACTGATCAAGGAAGAACTTTTAGATGCTCTCGTTTGCATATTTAATAAGTCCATCGAAAAGGGATTTTATCCGAAAGAATGGAAAGCTGCGTACGTGTTACCATTGATTAAAGAATATCCTCCGAGAAGTTTCAAGTCATATCGGCCGATAAATTTATTATGTACTCTTGCGAAAATTTTTGATAAGATTGTTTATGCTAAGCTCTCTGGGTACATGGAGGATAACAATCTCTTTGACGAGTTCCAATCAGGTTATAGGAAGGGACGCAGTTGCCAGACAGCCCTAATTAGGATTTTGGATGAACTACGTCAGAATGTCGATCATAGCAATTTAACCATTCTTATAAGTTTAGATATGAGTCACGCATTCAATAGTATTGATCATTCTCAATTTGTTGCTACTTTAAAGTCTGTGGGATGCAAAAATAAGTTAGTTAACTGGTTTGAGTCTTATTTGAATATGAGAAGACAGTGCATCAAGACGGCGAAAGGGACGACTTCTGGCTGGCAGTCGATAAATAGAGGAACGCCTCAGGGATCCACTGTCTGGTCTGATTTTTGCCTTAGCAATAAATAAGCTTATTCGTATCCTGGAAGAAGTGGGTCTTGATTTCAAGGATCTGAGACTAATCAGGAACTTGTACTGGGGGCAGAAGGCACAAGTTCGTGTGGACGGTTCGCTCTCTGACCAAGTGGCTGTTGCCAAAGGGGTCAGGCAAGGTTGCACGTTGTCGCCATTGCTTATTCGGAGCAGGTCTTTAAGGACGCCCTGGATGACTGTGATATTGGTATCCCTGTGAATGGATTGCCTGTGTCCAATTTAAGATATGCGGATGACACGGTGTTGTTGGCCCACTCCGAGGTGGAGCTCCAGGCTCTTTTGGACAGGGTGGCAATTGCCTGTAGGAAATATGGCCTGGCTATCAACGTAGCAAAAACGAAATCGATGGTCATATCGAAGGCAGCAAATAGTGGCATCAGGTTGGCAGTCAACGGGCAAAGCATCGAGCAGGTGGCACGATTCAAGTACTTGGGGCAATGGGTGACGGAGACGTGGTCGTTGGAGGGGGAGTTGCGCGGCCGAATCGAAATAGCACGTGGGGCGTTTAACAACATGCGTAGTATATTGTGTCGCCGGGATGTAAGTTTCGCGTTGCCTGGCGAGTTGTTGAGTGCTACGTGTGGTCTGTACTTCTGTATGGTGTAGAGACGTGGACATTGAAGGCCAGGGACATGAATCGGCTGGAGGCTTTTGAAATGTGGCTGATTCGGCGTATGCTGAGAATCCCCTGGACCGCAAGACTCCGAAATGACTACATCCTCCAACAGAACTCCCTGAAACGTGAACTGCTGATGACCGTAAAGAGGCGCAAAGTGTCGTACTTGGGGCATGTCTTGCGTGGGCCCAAGTACAGTTTTTTGCAGACAATAATGATGGGAAAGATCAGTGGACGTAGGGGAGTGGGACGGAAGCGCGCGTCATGGTTGTCGAACATACGTAGCTGGACGGGAATTAACCGAGCAGCCGATTTGTTTCACCTGGCTCAGGACCGTGAGAGATATGCAGAATTGATCGCCAACCTTCGATGACGGAGACGGCACTTGAAGAAGAAGAATAAATAATTTCGTCATGTAAACATACTGAGATCGAGCAGGGCGTTGTGGAGATTAATCAGGATTTGGGACGCATCAAGGAGTGGTGCACGGTGCATGGATTGACACTGAACCCTAAGAAGTGATACCGCATTATCTGAAAAGCAATATAGTTTGGTCAATTATGTCTTCTTCAAAACTAATCGAAATGTGAATAAAAATAGTGGCACGATAGTATTTATAAGAGAAGAAATGAAAGAAGTAGACGTCGTGGAGGTTTTTATTCATGGTTGCAGTACTTTAAAGATAAATCTTTCTGTAAATAGCACAAAATCAGCAATATTTGGAATTTATAGATCCCATGAAAAAACCATAAATGACTTGGACCAGTTTTTTTCGGACTTCGAGAGAATAGTTGCAAGTGCATGTAATCAGAATGTTTATATAATAGGAGATTTGAATATCGATATTATAAAAATGCCTTTAGAAAGTAAAGCTGAACAATACCTAAATTTGCTCGCGAAGAGTAAATTTTTGTCATATATAAATACTGTAACTCGTCCAACATCTGTCTTGAACCGGTTAGGTTCGTGCATAGATCATATTTTGAGCGATGTTGTCGACTTTAATGCGATTTGTGCTAGCGTTCTTAAAACAAACATTACTGATCATTATGCTATAATGTTAAAAATTAACTGTCCGAAAAAAAATGAAGAAACTACAAAGTTCATTCCAGGAAAGAAGATTGATTACGACATATTGATTGATTTGCTGGCTGAGACAGAATGGAATGTTATCTTTTATAATAAGGATGTAAATACTTGTACTAACTTACTCATTTCTACGTTGCAGACATGTTTATCCAGGGCTTCTAGTGATAATGTTCGTAAAAATAGTCATAAAAATAAGCCACTGAAGCCTTGGATAACGCAAGGTTTGCTGGTCTCAATCCGCCGTAAAGAAAAATTTTACAATATTTGTAAAAAACAACCTTTTAATACTCAATTTAGAATGTTTTTTGACAATTATCAGAGAAAATTGAAAAAAATTATTCGACTGGCTAAGGAAAACTTCTATAAGGATAAAATCAACAAGGTAGAGGGGAATAGTAAGAAGGTCTGGCAGATAGTGAATGATATTATACAAGTACCCAAAAAGAACAATTTAATTCGATTCATCACTGACGACCGGGAGGTGGTAAACGCTAATGACAATCCCACAAGGTGTGCAGATGTCTTCAATGAGTTCTTTAGTAACGTGGGTAAAAATTTAGCTCGTAATTTGCCAAAAGTGGACATTACTTATTCAGTTTCCTGCGAAAACCAGAAGGAACAGTTGTCAGCGAAAAAACACAGTACATTTTTTGAGTTATGCTCTGTAACTGAACCTGAGGTCAGAAAAGTTATTTCGGAAGGAGGGTCTTCACCATGGTGGGACAATATCAACGTTGAGGTTCTGAAGAAATGTGGGGATCAGATTGCGAAACCACTGTGTTATCTAATAAATACTAGTTTTGAACTCGGTGTCTTGCCTGACTGTCTAAAAAAGGCTGTAGTACTGCCGTTGTTTAAGGCGGGGGACAAGTGCGATGTAAGCAATTATAGGCCTATTTCCTTGGTGAGTAATATTGCGAAAATCTTTGAAAAATGCTTCAAGCACCAATTGATACGATACCTGGAATCTAAAAACCTAATTTATGACTACCAGTATGGTTTTCGAACAGGCAGAAGTACTCAAGATGCGTCATGTCAATTGAATACTTTAATAATGCAAGATTTGGACAGTGGGCAAAAACCATTAGCAATATTTATCGATCTGATGAAAGCCTTTGACACCATTTCGCATAACAAATTGCTGGAAAAAATGGATAGTTTAGGAATTAACTCTAGATCCCTAAATTGGGTTCGGAGTTACTTGCACAAAAGGACGCAGTGTGTCAAGGTAAATGGAGTCCAGGGTTCCTTCAGAACGTTGGGTGAATTTGGAATCCCACAAGGCACCGTACCACAGAAAACCCTACTATACTACGTACAAGAAAATACAAATGGCGGAACGGAGTCGGAGCGTCTACATGAGTTGGTGGGTGGTAGGGTGGGAGAAGACGTGCGATCGCAGCGAATCCTGAAAATGAATGCCAGAACCGTGAACTAGCACCGGTGTCATGGGGCTGCACCGTACTGGGACCAATATTTTTTATTTTGTACGTAAACGAAATCGGCTACCTGCCAACTGGGGGTAAGATATTGTTGTTTGCAGACGACTCAGTGATACATTTTTCCTCAGGTGATTGGACTAGAACCGCTCAACTTGCTGAAAGGGGGTTCCAAGTACTCAACTCTTGGCTGATTAAAAATCAATTAACCTTAAATTTGGAAAAAAAACAGTGTGGCTTCCTTTCGCTTTGTCATCTATATCACATCCTCCGTCAGATCTAACACTAATTCTACATGAACCGAAATGTGATTTGCAAACTTGTTTAAACTGTCCACTGGTAGCAAGATCCGATAAAACCAAGTACTTGGGCATCTATTTTGATAGTGATATGAAGTGGTGTACCAATATAGGCTGCGTAAATAAAAGGCTTCGCAAACTTATCTTTATATTTTCCCGCTTAAAAAGAATATTAAAATTGAAATTAATGAAATTGCTTTATTATGCATTGGTGCAATCTGTACTTCTTTACGGTCTCCCGGCTTGGGGTGGGGCATATAACTCTACACTCAACCCTCTGATCACTACCCAAAAAATTTTGATTAGAATTGTTAGTGGAAGCGAATTTGCAGCGCACACAGAACCAATTTTTAAATCCTTGCAAATCTTAAATTTTAATCAATTACTAGAAATGAATAATGTAAAACAAATATTAAAAGAACACCTGTTTATTCATCCGCAACATACGAGCAACATCGTAATATAGCTACACGATACAAAGACAGCAAATCCATTTCCCTCCCATTATTTCGCACGACAGCAGCGCAAAACTGTTATTGTTATCAAGGCATTTTGTCGTTTAATAAGCTACCTAGATCATTGAAAATCACATTGTTGGAGAAATCAATGAACTGTTGTATGGTTTTAAAGAAATATTTCCTGTCCAGCGGAGTTCTACCTGCTCTAAGTCGGCAATGTCCGTAAATGTGTGTGGGTGGCGTTTTTGTCTTGGGGATTGGCTGGTTTCGTGGTCCGTTGGCTCGGGCGGCGATGGGGGGATTTTTCATTAAATGAGGAGTTTCCTCGTTGTTGCTTGGGTTGGCGGATTGCGGGACTGGTTGGTGCTTGGGGCGGGGGTGTTGTTCATGCAAATAATATAATATTATTTGCATTAAATTTTAATGTAATATTTAGTTTTTAATTTTTCAATAGAATAAGGTAACTCTTAATTTAGCCTAACCAACTCATCTCCCTAACGCGGGCTTGTTGCCCATATTGGGAGATTATATTTCATTACATTTCATTATATTTCATTAGATTATATTTGTAGAAGAAATAAATTAATTTTCATTTCATTTCATTTGTTCTGCAATGATATGTGGACATGCTCGTCTTCTGAGCATGATTGTTGATAAAGAAATGTTGCCCAAAGTATAATACACTTAATTAAGCGGCGAGTCATCTATATATTATATAGATGACTCGCCGCTTAATTACGTCAATGAAATGAAGTGTCTGGGTGTTATCTTTGAGAATAATCTTTCGTGGCGAAAACAGGTTAGCAAGGTTGTTATAGTCCGGCAGATATTTCTGTGTGCACGGGTGAAAGTGGGCTGAGATCGGTGAGCGCCCCCTCCCCTCTAATACATACCTGCAGGGACTAAAAATAGAGTCAGTAAATAAGCCAATGCCGAAACACACGTCACCAAACTCAAAGCTCGAATGAGACATTAGAAGGGTGTCGAGGAGAGGGTAGTCCCATGCACACAGAAATATCTGCCTGACTATAGTAAGATTCATTCTAATTTATATTGCTTTAAGAAAATTCTACCATACAAGTCAGTATCGGTGAAGAAGAATCTAGTAAACGCAATGGTTATGCCATATTTACATCAGAGTGCCACTGTTATGTCTGATGTTAATTATGAGCAGTCGTTGAAAATGCATCGAGCCATGAACACATGTATTCGTTTTATATTCAACATGAAATACGACGACAAAGTGGTAGACAAGTACAAGCCATTGCACATGCTACAATTCAAGCAATTACAAGAATATGCAATAACCATTGTTTTTTAAAATCTTAGGCCGGCCACACACGTAACGGTATACATGACAGGTAAACCTGTACAGGTCACCTGCGCAGGCAAACCGGAGCGTGTGTGCCAGTCGCTGCAGGCGAAAGTGCACAGGCGAAGCGACCTGCGCAGGTCACCTGACAGGAACGGAGATTTGGTATCTTGTACCTGCACAGTCGTCAGTTATACCCTAGACCTGAGCGTGTGTGTGAGTACGTCCGGTCGCCTGCGCAGTAGTTTTGTTTAGTTCAGGCTTCTTCCTGTGAAGAGAGTGTCTTTTGCATTTGTGTTTTGGCTACTGGTGCTAGTGATGTCGAGTCGTAAACGCAACCAAGTAATTGAAGAGTTTATCGATATGTATAAACTCGAGCCGTGCCTGTGGCGGGTAAAAAGTAAAGAGTATCACGATCTCGAAAAGAGAGATGCAGCTTATGCGAAACTTGTGCTCAAGTTGAAAGAACTGGAACCCGATGCAACAAAGAAATCTGTTTTTAGAAAGATTAATAGTTTACGAAGCAGTTTTACCAAACAGTTCTTTTTTATGTTCTACCCACTATCAAATATCATGTCTCTGTACTCAGTTAAACATTCCACATAACATGTGTATATTTCAATTTTAACCTACCTTGACATTTAGAACATCAATAGAATATTCTGTGCAATATCTTGACGTACCCGTAAATAGACGTTTTTCAGCACTTTATAGATGGCTTCACACGTCTCTGGAATTATTTTGCCTAGAGCTTGTGGTGATATCAACGTAGAATACGATCGGCCCGTTGCAAGGAACCTCAAAGTCGCAGTTAATCTCTCATGGGGAGAAATCGATTTCCTCATAACCGTGTCTTTCTTTTCAATTAATGGAGTCACGAGTAACAACAGCTGTTCATAGGCGTCTTCATCCATCCGCAAATAATTACGGAAGTCTGAAGGCTCACCACCCAAGTCTTTCAATAATCTTGTATGAGTGTATTCATTTCTTTTAGTAAGCCACTTTTTACTCCACATTCTACGTTTAAACTTCTTCTTCTTACTGTTTAAAACCACACACAATCCGACTAAAGCTATCATATCATCTTCATCTTGTTGGCTCGCCATCTCTCAACTGAGCTAAACGTACGGTATACCGTTACGTGTGTGGACTCTAGTTTGCACAGGTATACATGACAGGTAAACCTGCGCAGGTTTACCTGTCATGTATACCGTTACGTGTGTGGCCGGCCTTAAAGCTGAAAAAGCCAAGCTGAATAATCCAAAATGCTTGCATACGAGTCTGCAACACATTGGGACATTTTATGTCTTTAAAGAAGGGATTCAAGGGCCTTCGAACTATACTACATCACCTACCCCAGTAGCGTAGTTGTTATACTTAATTGAAAGGTTCATCATAAATTATGAAGCTTGCATTCGTCTTGACAATATAAATTATTGAGAATGATCACCTGTGTGTAAACAATTATTTAAACAATCACGCTCATACCGCAGCTTGTCGGCCACGCACTCCGCAGTTAACGTAATATGGTTAGGTAAATCGAGAGCTATCCAACGAGTAGTGAACGATTTTTGTACGATGATAACTGGCGAAGATAAAGTTCCGTAGCAACGAATCGGTTGTAAGCGAAAATCATCAGAAACTCCGCGTGACGATTTTTCATTTATGTGCCATAGTAAAGACATAAAATGTCAAAAACTGCAAATTCTTGACACAACGGTTTATTATCTCCCTTGTACAGATCACCCTTCTGTCTAGATCACTAGGTCTAAATGTCTAGATCCTAAATGTTAGATTAATTATTATTATCAATTATCACTAATTATTAACAATTTTATAGAATAGAATATCAATTTATTGACAGAAAGAAAGAAATACAAACGACAGATATGAAGGTAGCCTCATAAAAAGAACTTTCTTCTGTCCACCAACCAACTAAGTTCGTACGAACTTGTGGCGGCTGGTGGAGTTGATCTCAGAGCAAAAGTAAAAGAATACAACTAACTGCCCTCAAACACCAAGAGAGCGACGCTCAAGCAAACTAAGTTAGAATACAAATATAAGTTTATTCCATAAATTCCTTAATTTTAATCAAAATCTGCCTCTTAAAACTCCCTATATTACCAAAATCGTCAGGGTTAATTTTGCAGGCATAGAGGAAGCGCAATACCTTATGATACGCATTATTTTTAGCACGCTCAGTATTTAGTTTTGGTAGCTGAATATTGGAAGACATCGCAGTACGTGAATTAGAGCTACGGCTTCTATGCTCAGGATGGATAGCAATCTTATATACAAAGAGACACGCCTGCAACAAAAATAATTGTCTAACATTCAGCACCTCAAATTCTCTGTGAAGCAGAACCGTTGAATATCTCACATTTTTCTTAAGTATAATCTTCAGAATAGTATTATGGGCGACTTGCACAAGACCCAACAAAGATTTACAGGCACTTCCCCACACTAAAATACCATATTTTAACAATGAATATACCAAGCCAAAGTAGATGGTTCTCAACTGTACGACCGACAAAAAATTCCGAGCTTCACTAAAAAAAAAAAAAAAAAAAAAAATAGCTTTCTTAATTTATTAACTAACAACTTTATGTGGTTTTTAAATTTCAATTGACAATCAAAAATGACGCCAAGATACTTACAATTATCCGAAAACAACAAAGGAACACACTTACATGCTAATTCATTCTGAAAACATAGATATCGGTGAAATGACACTCCTGACAGAATACAATAATTGTATTCAATACAATAATACAATAATACAGTAATACAATAATTGTGAAGCATTGGATGGAAATTAATTGTCTATGCTTAAATGTAGACAAAACTTCATTGATTAGATTTTCGTTTACTAAGCGTAGTAATTATTACTACGCTTAGTAAATGAAAATCTAATCAATGAAGTTTTGTCTACATTTAAGCATAGACAATTAATGTCCATCCAATGCTTCACAAGGAACAAATTATAGTTAATTGAGTACAGCAACCTGGAGTGGTCACTTCCCTAAAATACTAATGCCGTATCATCAGCAAAGCCAAACATGGCCCCATCGAACTCAAGATTTAATAGGTCATAAATGTATAGTAGGAACAAAATGGGACCCAACACCGTTCCCTGTGGCACCTCCCAAGTGAGGCTCACTTCATCGCTTAGCACCTTATTGATTCTAGTAACTTGGGGGCGACATGACAAATAAGATTCAATCAACTTCAGTGGGAGACCCCTTATTCCATACCTGTATAACTTCTTCAACAATATAACATGGTTAACAGAATCAAACGCCTTCCTGATGTCCAAGAAAACACCATAAACAAAGTTGCCATCATCCAATTTCTGCGTGATGATATTGTTCAGTCTGTATAGCGCATGATCAGTACTCATTCCTTCACGGAAACCAAACTGGTTGACAGAAATCACATTATGCATTTCTAGAAAGGACACTAACCTTTTTTAAAAACATTTCTCTAGTAATTTGGCAATAGAAAGTGTAAGAGCAATGGGTCTGTAGTTGGACCTTTCCATCCTATCACCCGCTTTATATAGTGATATAACAATAGTATTCTTGAAAAGCGTTGGAAATTTACCCGACAAGAAAGCAAGGTTAAAGATAAACGCCAATGGGGCACCAAGGAAAGGAGCTTTTTATCAAGTACCTAGTGAAAATTATTATAATTTATTGTTAGGTATTAATAATTCGTATTTATTATTGATGATAATTATTAGGTATTAATTATGATTAATTAATACGATATAATTCTGGGGTTTTTAATACTACGTCGGTAATAATTTTTCTATAAAAGAAGTACCTACCTACCAACAAACATTCGAAATTACCTTCATTTCCGTAGCACGAAACGCACCTCAGAACAACAAACTCGACATCACTTTAGCCGTATGATGTTCCAAAGAGCTTTTAGTATGAAAATGGACCTGTATTTCAACAGTTTGATTCACGATCGTGTTGTGAGGCACAATCTTTGAGCTGTCATTGTGAACGAACGGCTGGTCGAACAAAGCTGCGGATGGTCTTAAAAAATTCTACGGAACAAACTCTATCTAAATATGAAATAAAAAACATACCGTTATATATGAATTTTTCGAGATATGAGATTTTCAAATTTTCAAAATTCGTTTTGAACCCCTTCCCCTTGACCTAGGGTTATGAAAAGTTTCGAGGACCATTGTGGGGCTGGTCCAAACCCAGAAACCAAATTTCGTAATTTTAGCTCAACGTTAACTGGGCAAAAAGGCGCGGACGGACGGATTTTGGTTTATTATCTTCGACAATGAACCATTGGAATCGCCCAAAGAAAAAATTTTTTTAACCCCCCCTCAAAATTTGTTGGTTTACGTTTCAAGATACGTAGATTCAGAAAATCGAATAAACCAAAATCCGTCCGTCCGCCGTCCGCGCCACTTTGCCCAGTTAGCGTTGAGTTAAAATTACGAAATTTGGTTTCTGGGTTTGGACCAGCCCCACAATGATCCTCGAAATTTTTCATAACCCTAGGTCAAGGGGAAGGGGTTCAAAACGAATTTTGAAAATTTGAAAATCTCATATCTCGAAAAATTCATATAGAACGGTATGTTTTTTATTTCATATTTAGATAGAGTTTGTTCCGTAGAATTTTTTAAGACCATCCGCAGCTTTGTACGACCAGCCGTTCGTTCACAATGACGGCTCAAAGATTGTGCCTCACAACACGATCGTGACTCAAACTGTTGAAATACAGGTCCATTTTCATACTAACAAGCTCTTTGGAACATCATATGGCTTAAGTGATGTCGAGTTTGTTGTTCTGAGGTGCGTTTCGTGCTATGGAAATGAAGGTAATTTCGAATGTTTGTTGGTAGGTACTTCTTTTATAGAAAAGTTATTACCGACGTAGTATTAAAAACCCCAGAATTTTATCGTATTAATTAATCATAATTAATAATTATTATTATTATTAATAAATACGAATTATTAATACCTAACAATAAATTATAATAATTTTCACTAGGTACTTGATAAAATTGTTAATAATTAGTGATAATTGATAATAATATTTAATCTAACATTTAGGATATAGACATTCAGACCTAGTGATCTAGACAGAAGGGTGATCTGTACAAAGAAGATAATGAACCGTTGTGTCATGAATTTGCAGAGTTTTATTTCATATTTAGATGTTTTAGTTTGTTCTGTAGAATGTTTTAAGACCATCCGCAGCTTTGTACGACCAGCCGTTCGTTCACAATGACGGCTCAAAGATTGTGCCTCACAACACGATCGTGAATCAAACTGTTGAAGTACAGGTCCATTTTCATACTAACAAGCTCTTTGGAACATCATATGGCTTAAGTGATGTCGAGTTTGTTGTTCTGAGGTGCGTTTCGTGCTACGGAAATGAAGGTAATTTCGAATGTTTGTTGGTAGGTACTTCTTTTATAGAAAAATCATTACCGACGTAGTATTAAAACTCTGCAAATTCTTGACACAACGGTTCATTATCTTCTTTGTACAGATCACCCTTCTGTCTAGATCACTAGGTCTAAATGTCTAGATCCTTAATGTTAGATTAATTATTATTATCAATTATAACTAATTATTAACAATTTTATCAAGTACCTAGTGAAAATTATTATAATTTATTGTTAGGTATTAATAATTTGTATTTATTATTAATGTTGGAAGGACACTCCAGTACCCACATATGGGAATTCTGTGATGTTCGGTTGCATTGCAACAGCTGATCAAGATCCACTTTTGTTCTTCTCTCTTTTGTCCTTCGCTTGTCTCACTTCTCCTTTGTCACGAATCACGAATATATTGCTCTCAATTTTATTAACCAAAACGTGTTCTTATTTGCGGGTTAACAACGTAATTCATCTTTGCGGCTTTTCTGGAATATCCGGTGAGTTTATTGTTGATATAATTTACAGGGCATTAGCCCAGTGTTCTTTCATGCTAGCAATGGAATATGTTCACGGGTTGATGACGTGATTGCTTTGTTACGATGTTCGGTTTCATGATAATATCATGATCGGAGTCGGGGTTAATTTTTCATCACTGCGGCGTGTTATTTGTTGAGCACTATTAACACGGAATGAACCCTAGGGACTTTTCAACTCGGAGTTGCGGGCAGAAGTGTTACGGCGGTCAAATCTGCAGTAGTGGGTAGTTGAATAGTCTGGCGATCGGTGTGCAGCAGGAAAAGGGGGCCCCGAATTTAAATCCCACAAATGTTCCACCATGGTCAGTTGATTTTCGCATGCGGTCTGGGGTTCAGATGAAAAATTAACCATCTCTCGGTGTGAAATAAGGCGGTGACCGAGATTCACGAGGTTTTGGGTGCTTAGTTTCGATGGTCGCCATCACGGTCGCCCCGTGCATCATGGTAAGGGATGGTTACCATTTTGTGACTGGGGGACGCGTGAGGGCAAATGGCCAAAGGGTGGAAATGGATAAACAAGACCCAACCGCGAGATGAAGGTTGCCTGGGTCGTCACAGGTAGCGCTGCCTGGGACTTCCCATAGTTCAACCACTGCGGTGTCTCGCGGATTTTCCTCGAATTTCCCGGTATGCAAAGGAATTATGATGTCAGCAAGAACAGAGTCAGACACCTCTGGGGAAGTGATTCTATAGCGGATGAATTTATACTATTTGCGGTGAGTATAAAATAGTCGCATGATTTAAGAGAATTGTTGTAATTTTTAGCTCGAGCTAACTAAATATACCCTTATGAGAGCGGGGGTCAATACTCACAAATTAAATTTGAGTTGAAATAATTTTAAAAAAAATAAATAAATAGGTAAATAAATAAAATAGAAACTTCCCCGAGGGTTTTGTTACTATGTGCTACGATCTGCTGTTAGCGTGACTCCCCTGAGGCACAAAAGTCTGGAGCAGATTGGGAACATAGATCGTGCGGGGCATTAGCTGTGCGGTGAAGTCAGCTGTGTCGTGTAGCTGTTTAATCAAGAATCAGCTACATAATTTGCGGTAGGAAAAGCAGTTGTTGGCGGCGAAAACTACTGGATAAATTTACTTATTAGATCTCATTAGACTCATGTGGCGTGAGTAATCTTTTTTCTGACAATGCAGAACTCTGTGCTGACAATCATACTTTGCACTTCTCTGTCAAAGGGAGCCGAGTGAATTGCGGTGAACGAGGTTCAGATTATTCCTCGGTATAGGGCAGAGAGGAGATCTACCATCCAGATCTCGCGGCGACTCGATCATTCATGAAAGGTACAAAGCTGAAATCCATTGGTTTACGTTTTGGGGTACTGCCGGCATCTCAGGGATGTTTGATGGTGCGGAAATAAATATAATTGAAAAATAAATAAATAAATAAAACAAATTTAAAATAATAGTTCTAAGAATCGTTTTAATGATCATTTTGATAACCACGGGCAAAGGAGAAGGACTAGGTTTTACTAGTTGATAGTCCCTTACTTGCAATTTGGGAATAGTGAACCTAGTGCGGCCTGAGATGACGACCTACCCCAACTGGACTTTCTGATGTTTTGCGGTACAATGACTCAATTGTAGAAGTGCTCACATTTGCGAAAGTAAAAAGTCTGTCCCAGGCGATCAGATTGTTCAGTGAATTTTGAATTTTGATGTATGGAAATCGCATTTAAGTCTGGAACGGTACCAAAGCGGACGGTATGACATTCCTGGTTAATGGTTACGGGGGAATTTGCGCCTTCCTGGCTGAACGTTATCCATGGTTTTTCGCGAGTTTTCCATAGCGGTGGGAGAATCCTCAAGTGGTGATAGGAGGTACTCCAGGCGGATGGTTCAGAAATGGGAGTGTGTGCGGATTCCCGATTTTGGATATGAGGTGGGCGGTGTTTTATGTTAAAAAGGGGGGAAGATAGAACGGAGCGTTACCTTTTCAATATAATTTGTCTCCGTGTTGGAATGCGGTAGACAGAATTGGCGAGTAGTTGTGGAAAGGTACTCGTTATTCGGTGGAGTTATTTAAAGTGTTTTCTTGGCGGTGCTTCAGAAGATTATAACAATCCCAAAAGCTTGGCTAGTTTCGAGGAAAGGTTTATGGCAAAAGTGACTGAACTGAACTCCTGGTTGTTGGAAAAGGCGGTGGCAGAGATAGCTCAACGAGGTGAACAACCACGCGGTGACGGCAGGGAGGGCGGAGCGAAGGTCCTAGAGGTCACTCAGTCCAGAAAGCGGCATGTGGACCTAGCTCTTCCTCGGGCTCAGAATAGGTTGTCCCAGGACTCCTACTCTGTGTGGAGGCGGAGGGTGACTCTCGACCTCAAAGCTTGCGGAGTAGATTTTGTGATGGATCCGTCCCGTCCTCCTCCATCTTAATACGGCGCGTCAGACCTAGCCCAGGCAGCTGCAATGACATATGTCATGTCCAATGTAGGACCTGATCTAGAGAATGCGGTGAAAAACATCGATGAACCTGGTGAGGCGTTGGAGATGATTGAGGATGTAGTTGATCCTTCTTCACTTGCTAAGGAACATTGGCTTCAGATAGCCATTATAAACATCGGGCATTGCCTATAGCCCGGCAATAAGGTTTAATGATGAACTCATGCGATTTATATGTATATTATTGTATTGAAACTTGAAATAAATAAACACATAAATAAATCAAGTTCGATTTGCAGAGGGAATCGGTGATTGAATTCCAAAACCGATTCAAGGCCGTGTGGAGAGTATCAGAAAATGTCCCGATGCGGATCTGAAGGACAAGTCAGTGAGGCAGCACCTGGTGAACTCAATTGCGGAGGAGTGTCCCAGGATAGCTGAGGAAGCTCTACATGATGCTTCAACCACGGCAGAAAGCATCTTTGAGAGGATGTATACGTGGTGTGACAATCAGAGGACCAAGGCGGCTGGGTCCAACAATGCCTAGGTTGAAACTAGGGCATTGAAACTAGACCACAAAAGCAGAAGGCATAGTGGTGTCCAGATTTGGCACGGTCAGCCAAGGGTCCGGAATGTGTTTCAATTGCGGTCTGTCGGGTCACTTGAAGAGGTTTTGTCCACATGCGGTGGGGAATAAGATCTGCTACAACTGTGGTGAAACGTGACACCTGTCCAAGGAATGTAGACTACCATGGACGAAGGAAACACGCAAGGTGAGGCACAATCGGCAAAGGAGTGACAACAGACAGGGGGAAACTAACCGGATACAGCCAAGCGGTGATGGCAAGAGGCGTGTGACCAAGTATGAATCTGGGGGAGAGCGTAAGAAGAGCGGTGGAAAAACGTCTAATAAAAGGTTTTATTTAGACCAGCGGGCAAATTATAATTGCGGTGGCGCGTTGGCCATAAGCATATTATGCTTTGGTTTATTAAACCAAATACTCGGAACTCAGACCTTATTTTCAATGTTTACAGAGCTTAGGCGTTTTCCAAAGCCAGAAAGAATTGCATGTGCAAGCGATGATCAGAATGTGGATTTGATCATACAAGAGGCGGGCGATATAGTCTACTATTGAGGTGAGAGTAGCCGGTACAGGGTACTTACTGATATGCTGTATGCTCCTCAGTTGGGGGTGAATTTAATCTAGCCCTGGAAACCAACGATGAAAGGCTCTATGGCTAAGTTTGACAAGGAATCTCTGAGAATTATAGATTCTGCTACAGGACGTTGAAGACTGGGAGCTTTGAGGGTAAATTCTGGTGGGTGGTCTTTCTACTTCCATTGAATGGAGCGGATACCAGGAAGAAAGATCACATCCTGGCGAAGCTGTGAAGGAAAGCGTTAGTTGTACAGACTGCTGATCAGCTCACAAACACGTCTAGCGGTGACGTGCAAAGTGAGGCTGGCTCTTCTCGAGCAATTGCGGTGGAGGTCAAGCAGGAAGCAACTCAAACTCTTCATCTGTGTGGAGTGGTGGATGCGGAAACCTCAGTCTTAGTTGCAGGGGAGACAGATCCACATATGGTCAATACAGATCAAATAAATAGCAATATCACACTTGATACTCGTAAAAGGCAGTTTGTCCCACATGATAGGGGCTCCTCTCCAAAAAGATTGAGAAATGAGGTGAATTTGAGAGACGATAAGGGGTTTTTGTGGCATTTGCGGTTGAATCATGCCTCAAAGACGTATTTGGAACGTGCGGCGAGGTCCTACCCCGAGTTGAAGGCAGTTAAATTTGGATCAAACATATTAGACTGTCCTGACTGCCTACAGTCAAAAGCAAGGAGCAAGCCGTGTAATTCTGAGAGAACTCCAGGGGTTGAGGCAGGTCCCATCAAGCCCATGGCTCATAGGTCACAGACGAGGTATATTGTGACGTTCACAGATGACATGAACCTGTATGTTTTTGTATATGAAAACAATAATAAGACTCAAGTACATGTGGCTTTGAAACTGTGTCTTGTGGAGTTACAAAGTTTCACTGGCAGGCATACCAAGGTTGCGGAGATCCAGGTTGATGGAGGCCTAGAATTTAAAACTGAAGAAATGTGGATGGTTCTAGAGAGTAAGCAGATTTCACTTGCAGTGTGTGAACCGTACACTCCTCAGTTGAATGGTACTGCGGAGAGATTAAATTTCGAACTGTTGGAGAAAATTTGAGTGATCCTGCTGTCATCAGGCATTCCTGCTTATTTTTGGGCATATGCTATGAGACATGTAATTCATGTACCTACATAATCAAACTTCCAATAAGTTGAAAAGATTCAAGTTTCCTTACTAATTTGCTACAGGTAAACTACCCTCGTTGAAATATTTGCAGCGTTTTTGTTGTGAGGCCTATGTGCTGGACAAGAAACCTAAGACAAATTGGTCCTCAATGAAATTTATTAGAATTGAATAGGGAAATTGAATTAATAACGACGAGGTCTCGAAATTAACACGTTCTTCCTTTTATTGATAAGTCTTTTCTGTGGTTATACAAAAGGAAGAAGGCTAAGTCATCAGAATAGTAAATCAATACATCACACACAAGGCGGCGATTGGGTTCATTTTGCAGGGCGGAGAATTCGGTTACTTTGCCCTGCATACAAAGAATCAAGTAGTTGTTGAGTCAAAAGATGTAGATTTTGTAGAGAGCAGAACATTTGCGGATTTTCTCCTCTCGCGTTCAGTTGAAAATGCAGTGATTGATTTTGGGTTGATGGTATGTGTATGATGCGGGTGTTTCTCATAAACTGGATGGTTTGCCTAATGCAGAAAATGCACAAGTGTCATCAAGGAATGTCAATGTGAGTTGTGGTATTCAGCAGAAGCCAATCGCAGGTGCCTCTTGGTCTGGAGACAATTGTATTCGGAGTCTCATCAATGAGAATGATCGTTTCCAAATCTATGAGGAGCCTGAAGATGACAGTCATGCGTGCTGCATTGGTGGTGATGCAAGCGGGGTGAGCGGTGATCCCCAGACATATGCGGAGGCTATGCAGTCCACTGATGCGGCACAATGACGGGAGGCGGTGAATACTGAGTTTCAGGCTCTAGAGTAGTGTGAGACCTGGGAGCTTGTCTCAAGGAGTGCGATGCCAACAGGGGTTAACCTTCCTAAACCGCGTTGGGTACATAAGCGGGAAAGTTGAAGTGGTCGGATCGATTAGGTATTGTAGCAGACTGGTAGTTTGTGGCTTTGCAGATAATCATCATTATGATCTTGTAGGTAACCAGACGTCAAACTTCTTCTTGCAATGGCGGTGAAATTTGATCTGGATCTTAGACAGTACGATGTCCAGATGGCGTTTCTGAAAGGTCATTTTGGGACTTAGCTTTACCAGAGTATAAACGTTGGATGGTGAAAGAAAACGAGGGTTAAAGAAATATTGATAACAAGATTGATATCAGCGTACGTATGGATACTACGCTTGCCACCAAAATGGTCCAGTGTTGCATGTCACTACAGTCATCTTGAAAAGCTCGTTTATGTTGAGCTTCCAGAGGGTTATGCAGAATACCTTGGTTGCGGTCCGGACTTGAAGGGGGGAAAGTTTGCAAGGTCCACCGAGCGCTGTATGGTCTGAAAGTATCTGTAAAGCAGTGGCTTGAACGGTTCAAGGCTGTGGTGAAGAAAATAGGCTTCAAGCCCTACCCTTTCCAACCTTGTATGTTCCTTTGGAGATCTGGGGGTGGGGTGGCAATTCTGTTTCTCTATGTTGATGACATAATAGCAGCTTCCAATTGTGGCCCCATGATAAATCAGACCATGACCTTGTTACAGGGTGAATTTTTGATTACAGTTCTGGGCGAGCCTCAAAAATATTTGGGTTTAGAGATCAATAGGAAGCCATGAATGTTTCGAAAGCAGGCAAATTGTACGTGGGCGGATTGGAAGACCATAACATGAGTGCTGCGTTACTTGCGAGGGACAGTGAATTTGGAATTGGTATTTGCAGATTGATCCAATTCTATAGACTGTTATGTAGAAGCATCGCTTCAGCATCAGGCTTTGTGATTAGGGTGTTTGGCAACCTAGTCGTTAGAAAAACGGAGTGGCAGAAAGAATCACGTTGACCTATCGTCAGCGGAGAGTGAATTTGTGGCTATGTCCCAAGCCTGTAGGGAGTAAGCGTCAATTCGAACCCTCTGTTACTGGTTTATTGGCGTGGGGCTGATTTCCATAATTTACGAGGATTCGAAACCTGCTATACGACTGGCGGAAGTAAACGAGTCCTTGACTCTGAAACATCTGGTTATTAGGCTTAGCTATCTGTATGTGCTGAGAGAGTTTCAACAAGGAAATATTACGATTGAGTGGATTTCCACTGAAAAGCAAGTGGCAGACAGTTTTACAAAACCTCTTGCTTGTCCTAAATTTGTTCAGTTCTGTAACTTCTTATTGCAAGAATGTTGATGCGTTCCAAACATATTTCAGATCCACTATTCAGCGACATGATGTAAGCCATGCAGATGAAGACATCACGCGGTGCAGACCCATTGCAGAAATAAAAAAAGAAAAGGAAAATGCAGAAGAACTCGGTAGTAGGCGGTGGAACTATGCGGTGCTCAAGACGGATGCGGTGCTATGGACCACGGGTGATTTCCCATGGGTACTGTTTTGAAGGGGGGTGTTGGAAGGACACTCCAGTACCCACATATGGGAATTCTGTGATGTTCGGTTGCATTGCAACAGCTGATCAAGATCCACTTTCGTTATTCTCTCTTTTGTCCTTCGCTTGTCTCACTTCTCCTTTGTCACGAATCACGAATATATTGCTCTCAATTTTATTAACCAAAACGTGTTCTTATTTGCGGGTTAACAACGTAATTCATCTTTGCGGCTTTTCTGGAATATCCGGTGAGTTTATTGTTGATATAATTTACAGGGCATTAGCCCAGTGTTCTTTCAATTAATAATAATTATTATTAATTATGATTAATTAATACGATATAATTCTGGGGTTTTTAATACTACGTCGGTAATAATAATTATTTTTCTATAAATGAAGTACCTACCAACAAACATTCGAAATTACCTTCATTTCCGTAGCACGAAACGCACCTCAGAACAACAAACTCGACATCACTTAAGCCATATGATGTTCCAAAGAGCTTGTTAGTATGAAAATGGACCTGTATTTCAACAGTTTGATTCACGATCCTGTAGTGAGGCACAATCTTTGAGCCGTCATTGTGAACTTACGGCTGGTCGTACAAAGCTGCGGATGGTCTTAAAAAATTCTACGGAACAAACTCTATAGATAGATCTATATATGAAATAAAAAACATACCGTTCTATATGAATTTTTCGAGATATGAGATTTTCAAATTTTCAAAATTCGTTTTGAACCCCTTCCCCGTGACCTAGGGTTATGAAAAGTTTCGAGGACCATAGTGGGGTTGGTCGAAACCCATAAAAAAAATTTCGTAATTTTAACTCAACGCTAACTGGGCAAAGTGGCGCGGACGGCGGACGGACGGATTTTATTTTGGTTTATTATCTTCGATAATGAACCATTGGAATCGCCCAAAGAAAAAAAAATGTTAACCCCCCCTCAAAATTTGTTGGTTTACGTTTCAAGATACGTAGATTCAGAAAATCGAATAAAAAAAAATCCGTCCGTCCGCCGTACGCCGTCCGCCGTCCGCGCCACTTTGCCCAGTTAGCGTTGACTTAAAATTACGAAATTTTTTTTATGGGTTTCGACCAACCCCACAATGGTCCTCGAAACTTTTCATAACCCTAGGTCAAGGGGAAGGGGTTCAAAACGAATTTTGAAATTTTGAAAATTTCATATCTCGAAAAATTCATATAGAACTGTGGGATTTGGAGGTCCTTGGTAAAAGACAAATCCCAATTTTACTCGTGAACTTTCTTTTATTAGAAATGCACGCAAAGATAGAGACACGGTAAAAGTCAATTAGAAAAGAATGTCGCGTGAGTAATTCGCAGTCGAGTAGAGCACCTGAAGACTAGGCAAATTGACTGTAGTGATCAAGTGGTTACTGAAACGCAGGCTGTTGAAAACCGTCAGGTGAAGTTATTTGTTCTTCTCGTGGATGAAGATCACCACAGCACTCCCCTTCCAGTCGGTACGACGCTCAAGTCAGGTAACGAGCTGGGAAACGCACCTGCCGGCCACGTAGTGTGGTGTTTGGTGGGTGCGTGGCTGTCGGCCTTTGCGTCTGGGGCTCCGCCGGGGAAGGTGTAGTAATTGGCATTGGCCCGGTTGTACCTGAACTGGAAGCAGATTGAGTACCAGCAGGCTGGTATACCGCAGCACCATCAGCAGTCTCAGTGGAGTCATCCTGCAGGAGAAATGCTGGTTTCAGCCTGTCGATTGATACAGTCTGATCTCCTCGTGGTGTGGCAACTTTGAAAACTTTGGTCGTGCGTGATGTAACACGGTAGGGACCATCATATACCGGTTGTAAGGGTCTCCGTACTGCATCTTGGCGTATAAACACGTGTGTACAAGTCATCAGGTCTGGGTGTACAAAAGCAGGTTTGGTGGTGTTATGTCGGAAAGCCACTGGGCGGATTCGGCGTACATGGTCGTGAAGTTTGTGTAGAAACGCTGGTATGTCAGTAGGCAGGGCAGAGTCCTCAAAGAAGTCAGATGGCAAGGTAATTGGTTCGCCATATACCAGTTCAGACGGTGTCGTATTGTGTCCTGGAATCATGTATGATCGGAGACCTAACATGACTGTTGGTAGTTTGGCCACCCAGTCTCCATCCATTTGTGCACGTAAGGCTGCCTTGAGTACTCGATGCCAGCGTTCTACGGCTCCGTTGGCTGCTGGATGGTAAGCTGTTGTCTTCAGGTGATCAATACCAAGACGCTTAGACAATTCTGTAAATAATTTGCAATCAAACTGCTTCCCGCGGTCAGTGGTCACAAACCGTGGTATCCCAAAACGGGAGATCCACGTAGAAAGTAACGCAGAGGCAACAGTTTCTGCTGTTATTTCTATCAGTGGTGTTGCTTCCGGCCATCGTGAAAACCGATCAATGATGGTGAGGAGATACCGGTTGCCTTGAGATGGAGGAAGAGGTCCCACAATATCCATGTTGATATGGGAGAAACGACGTTTTACCTGGGGATAAGAACTAATGGCACTGGAAGTATGCTGTGGTGATCTTCATCCACGGAACGGTATGTTTTTTATTTCATATTTAGATAGAGTTTGTTCCGTAGAATTTTTTAAGACCATCCGCAGCTGTGTACGACCAGCCGTTCGTTCACAATGAGGGCTCAAAGATTGTGCCTCACAACACGATCGTGTATCAAACTGTTGAAATACAGGTCCATTTTCATACTAACAAGCTCTTTGGAACATCATATGGCTTAAGTGATGTCGAGTTTGTTGTTCTGAGGTGCGTTTCGTGCTACGGAAATGAAGGTAATTTCGAATGTTTGTTGGTAGGTACTTCTTTTATAGAAAAATTATTACCGACGTAGTATTAAAAACCCCAGAATTATATCGTATTAATTAATCATAATTAATAATAATTATTATTATTAATAAATACGAATTATTAATACCTAACAATAAATTATAATAATTTTCAGTAGGTACTTGATACAATTGTTAATAATTAGTGATAATTGATAATAATAATTAATCTAACATTTAGGATCTAGACATTTAGACCTAGTGATCTAGACAGAAGGGTGATCTGTACAAAGAAGATAATGAACCGTTGTGTCAAGAATTTGCAGAGTTTTTTTATTCGATTTTCTGAATCTACGTATCTTGAAACGTAAACCAACAAATTTTGAGGGGGGGTTAAAAAATGTTTTTCTTTGGGCGATTCCAATGGTTCATTATCGAAGAATAAACCAACATCCGTCCGTCCGCCGTACGCCGTCCACGCCACTTTGCCCAGTTAGCGTTGAGTTAAAATTACGAAATTTGGTTTCTGGGTTTGGACCAGCCCCACAATGATCCTCGAAACTTTTCATAACCCTACGTCAAGGGGAAGGGGTTCAAAACGAAACTTAAAATTTCGACGATGTCATATCTCCAAATATTTAACTGAACCGTGTAATTTTAAGTTCACCTTTGAATGACCTGAAACATTACGAATCTTTTAAGACCAATTGGATTTTTGTGCGACCAGCCGTTCGTTCACAGTGACCGCGCAAAGTTTTAGGAAAAACACTAAACTTTCGCGTCGAAAACGGCCGTTATGTGACCCAACCCCCAGACGCGCAGAATAAAACTACATTTTTTCATCTTCCCGGTAAACTACAGTCTAGAAATTTTAACCGTGAGTCGGAGATAGACCACATTGCAATATTCACTCGGTTTCTCATCTGTAAAATTGTTTAAATAATACCTTTTAGTAATAATACAAATTAAATTTTGATGATGAGCTATTGACTTGAAATTTTAAAAATAGGTCCGAACTGGATCACAATGCAATATTCACTCGGTTTCTTGTCTGTAAAATTGTTTAAATAATACCTATTTGTTTAAACAAATTAAATTTTGATGATGAGCTAGATACTTGAAATTTTAAATATAGGTCAGAAATGGATGACATTTCAATATTCACTCGGTTTGTATGACATGGTATGAGTATGGTATGGTAGGTATATTATTGTATGTATGATTTGGTATAATACAGTATGGTATGATAGGAAAGAAATTCGTATGGTATGGTATGAGTACGGTGAGAATATGGTATGGTGCCGATTTGCAATACAGTCTGGTATAGACAGAAGGGTGATCTGCACAAGGAAGATAATAAACCGTTGTGACAAGAATTTGCAGAGTTTTGGTTTATTATCTTCGTTAATGAACCATTGGAATCGCCCAAAGAAAAAAATTTTTTAACCCTCCCTCAAAATTTGTTGGTTTACGTTTCAAGATACGTAGATTCAGAAAATCGAATTTAAAAAAATTCGTCTGTCCGCCGTACGCCGTCCGCCGTACGCCGTCCGTGGCACTTTGCCCAGTTAGCGTTGAGCTAAAATTACGAAATTTGGTTTCTGGGTTTGGACCAGCCCCACAATGATCCTCGAAACTTTTCATAACCCTAGGTCAAGGGGAAGGGGTTCAAAACGAAATTTAAAATTTCGACGATGTCATATCTCAAAATATTTGACTGAACCGTGTAATTTTTAGTTCACTTTTGAATGACCTGAAAAATTACAAATCTTTTAAGACCAATTGGATTTTTGTGCGACCAGCCGTTCGTTCACAGTGACCGCGCAAAGTTTTAGGAAAAACACTAAACTTTCGCGTCGAAAACGGCCGTTATGTGACTCAACCCCCAGACGCCCAGAATAAAACTACCTTTTTTCATCTTCCCGGTAAACTACAGTCTAGAAATTTTAACCGTGAGTCGGGGATAGACCACATTGCAATATTCACTCGGTTTCTCATCTGTAAAATTGTTTAAATAATACCTTTTTGTAATAATACAAATTAAATTTCGATGATGAGCTATTGACTTGAAATTTTAAAAATAGGTCAGAACTGGATCACAATGCAATATTCACTCGGTTTCTTGTCTGTAAAATTGTTTAAATAATACCTATTTGTTTAAACAAATTAAATTTTGATGATGAGCTAGATACTTGAAATTTTAAATATAGGTCAGAAATGGATGACATTTCAATATTCACTCGGTTTGTATGACATGGTATGAGTATGGTATGGTATATTATTGTATGTATGATTTAGTATAATACAGTATGGTATGATAGGAAAGAAATTCGTATGGTATGGTATGAGTACGGTGAGAATATGGTATGGTGCCGATTTGCAACACAGTCTGGTATAGACAGAAGGGTGATCTGCACAAGGAAGATAATAAACCGTTGTGTCAAGAATTTGCAGAGTTTTTATGATGGAAATAGGAAATGTTAAAAAATACTTAACTCGACGGTAATTTGATATTTGATATAATGGAACTGTTGAGAGTACAAGTAGATTCAAGATTACGATGCGTATTTACATAATGCTTATTAATATTAGTAAGGAAGAAATGGAAGTTTAAAATATATGGCTCCTCTTGACCCCCCTGACGTCATCCATTCCTGCCGGTCTACGTACGTCATCCAATCCTGCCGGTCCACGTACGTCATATCCTGTGAGGTGTTCTTGCCGACCACTTGTCTGACGTCATCCACCCCCTGCCGGTCCACGTAGGTCATATCCTGTGAGGTGTTCTTGCTGGCCACTTGTCTGACGTCATCCACCCCCTGCCGGTCCACGTACGTCATCATATCCTGTGAGGTGTTCTTGCCGGCCACTTGCCTGACGTCATCCACCCCCTGCCGGTCCACGTACGTCAACATATCCTGTGAGGTGTTCTTGCCGGCCACTTGTCTGACGTCATCCACCCCTTGCCGGTGCACGTACGTCATATCCTGTGAGGTGTTCTTACCAGTTACTTGTCTGACGTCATCCATCCCCTGCCGGTCCACGTACGTCATATTATTATTAATAATAAATACAAATTATTAATACCTAACAATAAATTATTATAATTTTTACTAGGTACTTGATAAAATTATTAATAATTAGTGATAATTGATGATAATAATTAATCTAACATTTAGGATCTAGACATTTAGACCTACCGATCTAGACAGAAGGGTGATCTGTACAAAGAAGATAATGAACCGTTGTGACAAGAATTTGCAGAGTTCTTGAAACGTAAACCAACATATTTTGAGGGGGGGGGGGGGGGGGTAAAAAATTTTTTCTTTGGGCGATTCCAATGGTTCATTATCGAAGATAATAAACCAAAAATCCGTCCGTCCGCCGTACGCCGTACGCGTCACTTTGCCCAGTTAGCTTTGAGCTAAAATTTCGAAATTTTTGTTACGGGTTCCGACCAACCCCACAATGATCCTCGAAACTTTTCATAACCCTAGGTCAAGGGGAAGAGGTTCAAAACCAATTTTGAAATCTTGAAAATTTCCTATCTCGAAAAATTCATATAGAACGGTGTTTTAGTTCACATTGGTTTTTGGTTTTTAGTTCACATTTAGTTAGAGTTTATTGTTTGGAATTTTTTAAAACCATCCGCAGCTTCGTACGACCAACTGTTCGTTCACAATGAGGGTTCAAAGGTTGAGCCGATATGAACCTGTCAACACGATCGAGAATCAAACGGTTGAAAAACAGGTCAATTTTCATACTAACGAGCTGTTTGGAACATTATAATATATTATGTTGTTCCAAACAGCTCGTTAGTATGAAAATTGACCTGTTTTTCAACCGTTTGATTCTCGATCGTGTTGACAGGTTCATATCGGCTCAACCTTTGAACCCTTTCATATATGATTTTATGTTTGGAACATCATAATATCATATTATGATATTATGGTTTTAGTGATGTCGAGTTTTTTGTTCTGAGGTAGGTACGTTTCGTGCTACGGAATGAAGGTAATTTCGAATGTTTGTTGGTAGGTACTTCTTTTATAGAAACATTATTGCCGACGTAGTATTAAAAACTCCAGAATTATATCGGTACATTTTATTTGTAATTAATTCATCATCTCTATCATTCAGGTTCTGCACAAAGGAACCCAATCGATTCCAACAGCCGGATATCGTATTATTTAATCATAATTAATAATAATTATTATTGATAATAAATACAAATTATTAATACCTAACAATAAATTATTATAATTTTTACTAGATACTTGATAAAATTATTAATAATTAGTGATAATTTATTATAATAATTAATCTAACATTTAGGATCTAGACATTTAGACCTACTGATCTAGACGGAAGGGTGATCTGTACAAAGAAGATAATGAACCGTTGTCAAGAATTTGCAGAGTTTTCTTTTCTTGAAATCGCGTTGCGTAACATCAAGAAAAACAAGAGTGTTTGAAAAAATCGTCGATTTCCCCTGAAATATGATTACACTGTTAGACCGGTTTCGGCGATTAAACCATCGTCAGTAACAAAACTATACTCTTTGTTTTGTATTGTTTTGTTACTGACGATGATTTAATCGCCGAAACCGGTCTAACAGTGTACTCATATTTTAGTGGAAATAGACGATTTTTTCAAATACTCTTGTTTTTCTAACAAGGGTTTCCACGATTTCGTCGCGAGTGATTTAGTTCGTTGCGTAACATCGATTTACCGAGCACGATCGGATACCTGTGCACCAAACTCAATAATAGAGCCCGGCCTGCTGTTGCCTGGGACTGCTCGAAAGTAGTTTCATCTTCAGAACAATTAGACACAACAAACCACTGAAATCACGAACACTAAGTCCGGTATAAAGTTACAGGTATTTAATTATCTATCCAATCCACCAAGCTGATATCAACCTGCTGAAACGCGCAAACAGCTCAGTTTGGCGCCCAAATTAATCGAGTAAAAGCTCGTGACGTCTACGTGGGATTGCTAGACGTCGATGAGCTTTTACTTGTGAGAAATAGCAAACTCTTATCCACACCGAATCTGAGAGAATGCTTTTCTGGCGAGCAATTGCTTTCGACTCGTCCATTCATGAGCTGACCCTCACTACATACGTCGGGTGGTAATCCGACGTTGAGGTGACGGTGTGGGGAAGAATGACGGGCGGGGGGTGGTGGGATGGGCGGGAAGAGGGGAGGGGTCATCCGTGACGCTGACCACTGACGATCGTTCCAAATGAAGCGGCGTTGCGGAAAGTCAGGAGGGTATGGAGTGGAGTGATCGTCATTCCACTCCATTCTACTCCACTCCATATTCGCCAGAAGTAGTATAGTAGGGTTTTCTGTGCAGAGCTGTTCCGTTCTCCAAAGGTGGACGAAGATGAATATCTCGTTCTGGCGACAGCTGCTGACGTCGTAAGAGGTCGGGAAATGCGACGCGACGACGTGATAGCGACCTCTCGAAGACCTAATGCCGACCACAAGGTCGCAGACCGCGACCTCAAATGAATCAACTTGGTCGTTTATTTCGCAGTAGGTACAGTTGAATACAGAAATCTGTAGTAGTATTGTAATACAACATTACAACTACTCGTATATACAATTCAATTATATTTATTTGTCATCATCAAAATTATACAAAGAATAAAGTAAACTCAGCCCTTTACAAAAAGCTCCCTGGACCCCCGAATGGTTACTGCTTAGAGTTACTGATTAGAGTTACTGGTTACTGATTAGAGTCTTCGGCTAAAACTCAAGAAACATGGAATATGCTTTAGCCGTGTTTTATTTGTTTGCTGTTTCCTTTTACTATGAATTTGTTGTCTGCGGTTTTAATTTAGCTCTTTATGGGCCTAGGTATTCTTATTATTAAGAAATCGAAAAAAAGCCCGCGCTCATAACAAAAGCCTAAGGTATCAAGATCCTTTGATTACATTCGTAAAAACCAAGCCAACCAACAACATCAATATAATCCACTAATCGATGTTGGTTTTTACCGCGAATGTTGTTTACAGTTCTTTTAATTCAGAGGTAGGTATATCTCAGCTTCGTCCATATTTACAGCTGTTTTAGCAGTAGGGTAACCATACAGTAATGGGACACCCTATAGTAGTGGGTCGCTCCACGTTTGAATTGCTAAATTAAGGCTTCAATGCATCAGTTTTCCACGAGATTTGTACGGATGGTGCCTCCACTATTTACCTATACATCAGCAGCTGTTAGGACGCCGAGTTGCCAGCTGAACGGCTCTTCCACTGAAATTAGGGTTGGGCAATCGAAGCCAAAAGTCGATTTTCGAATAATCGACTTTTCGATTGCTCGTATTTCGATGCCATGTCGAAAATCGTCGAAATCTTTCGATTTCCATCGATTATAATCGAAAAATCGAACTTTTTCTAAAAAAAATGCCTTAAATCTTTTGACCATTACTGATAATTGATTCAATAAATAAAATACACAGTTTATCTCACGAGAAAGTTCTGTATTTCACCAACAAAGTCATACTATAAAAGTAAAAAAGGAACATAAGTAAGAAGATATGTTAAACTTTAGAAGTAAAGAGAAACATTTAAGTATAACAAATTGTAAAGACTATACGCCGTTCGTACAAGTAAGTATTTATTGTAGCCGAACTGGCAAAAAACCACAAAACTAGAAAAGTGGTAACTAGGGACTCTTTCCTTTTTCTCCCTTACATTTTCTTCTCCCTTACAGTTTCCATAGTCCCTTACATCTTCTCACCCCTTCCTCTTCAACCTTCTGAACTCCAGCATCATGCTTTCCGCAATTGATCCGCGTGCTTCCTTTCCTCTTTGCCATCCACTACTACGACATAAGAGAGATCTCCGGTTCGATTCAGGATTTTCCCAAGTAAATAGCCTTTTCCTAATTTATTGCACACCCACACTTCTTCCCCCACTGTAAATTCACGAAAACTTTTCCCCTGAGCCTGATAACTCCTTTGCTTTGTGAGAGCATCATCCAATGTGCGATCAAGGTTAGGTTTCAATAAATCAAAACCCGTGCGCAATCTGCGACCCATAAGCACTTCGGCTGGAGATCTTCCTGTTGTTACGTGCGGTGCGTTGCGATAAGAAAAAAGAAAATCTCTCAGCCGATCGGTGAGGCTAGCGTCCGGCTTCTTCGAAGAAGTCATACGCGTCTTGAACGTTCGGACAGCCCGTTCTGCCAGTCCATTTGACCGGGGATGATAAGGAGTAATTCTGATATGTTTCGTCCCAATTTTTTTGCAGAATGAAGAGAATTCAGAAGAGATCCATTGCGGTCCGTTGTCGGTGACAATGGAAAACGGCAATCCAAACGTACAAAAGAGTTCCTTGAATTTCTCAATCGTTGCAGCTGCTGTTGTCCTCTTCATTGGGAAAACCTCCAACCATTTAGACGTGGAATCAACCACAAGAAGCCAATAGAGCCCTTCAAAGGGACCAGCAAAATCTGCGTGCAATCTCGACCATGGGTGTGATGGAACATTCCAGGAATACACTGGTGACTCTTCAGGTTTTTGACGAGACTGCTGGCAAGCATGACAACTCTTCACAAACTGTTCAATATCAGCGTTCAAGCCTGGCCACCAGCAATGAATCCTAGCTACCTCCTTCATCGTTCTTCCTCCTGGATGACGTTTCCCTGACGGTTTGAGGAACAACTATTCTACCATTCCACATCATGATTTCCTCCTCCAGAGAAATCTCTTCCCTTTTCTCGAAATAAGGCAGTAGACTTGTTTCCAAATTTTTCTTTTCTGGCCACCCTGCAGAAAGATGCCTGGCTACCTTCTGAATAAGTTTATCTGAACCCATTGCACTTTTGAGGTCCGATACTGTTATTGGACTAGCTTGAAGCCTTAGATGTAAGAGATGACCCGCTTCCAGTTTCCCCATCTTTTCTATACTTGTTGGGCGCACATAGTTGAGCGTCAACCTTGATAGCGAATCTGCTGGGCAATTGTCTTTGCCTTTGATGTATTCAATATTATAATCATAGCTTCTCACAATTAAAGCCCACCTCGTCAATCGGTTTGCAGCCATTTTTGAAATTTCTTTATCTTCAGCTAAAATTTGCATGAGAGGCTTATGATCTGTCCGCAGTGTGAAATTCCGACCCCTTAAGTAATAATCGCATTTCCTGAGGGCGAAAATAATGGCCAAGGCTTCCCTGTCCAACGCTGAATATCGTTTTTCAGCTGGTGTTAAAACTCTCGATCCAAACCCTACAGGCCGTTCCTCCCCATTGGGCATGATGTGGAATAATACCGCTCCCACGCCATTTGAACTGGCATCTGTTGCCACAATCAGTGGAAGATCTAGTGAGTAGTGAACCAGAGAGCTAGCTGATGTAATAGCCTCCTTCAGCGTAGTAAAAGTCCTATCGCATTCCTCATCCCACTCCCAAGTAACCCCTTTTCTTGTCAGGTTGTGGAGAGGGACACTAATTTGCTGTAAGTTCCTTATGAACCGCCCATAATAATTTATAGATCCTAAAAATGATTTAAGTTCTGAAGGATTCTGAGGTAGGTACTGGCATTCTCCTAATCGCCTCCAAATGTTCATCTGTAGGATGAATGCCCTCCTTGTCTATAATATGCCCTAGGTACTTGACACTATCCTGGAGCCATTTGCATTTAGTGTCTTGAGTCTTTACCCCTGCTGCTGACAGCCTACTGAGAACTTCTTCCAATGCTTGGAAGTGTTCCTCCAGTGTCTCTCCAGCCACAATGATATCATCCAAATAACAAGCAACGTTCCTTATCCCTGCCAAAATTGTATCCATTGTTTTCTGAAAAAAATTTGGGGCAAAGCAAACCCCGAACGGAAGTCTTTTATACCGGAAAAACCCTTTGTGAGTTGCAATAACTAAATACTCTCGAAATTCCTCTTCCACTTCCAGATGCAATACGCATCCTTCAAATCGATGACTGTAAAGAATTTCCCTTTTTCCAATTTCGCTAGGATCTCTTCAAATGTTGGTAATGGATGAAGATCAGTTTTAATATGAGGATTTATCGTCACTTTAAAATCGCTACAAATCCTCAGTGCCCCATTAGCTTTGATTGCGAGTACTATCGGAGAAGCCCATGTCAATGGAGTTTTCGTAGTATCCACTGGCTCAATGATATCTTGCTTCAACAACCGTTCCAGCTCATCTTCCACTTTCCCTCGGAGAGCAACTGGAACTGGCCTGGGACGGAAAACCTTTGGTGTAGCGTTTTCCTTCAGATGGATTCTCACCTTGTGCCCAATTATCTTCCCCATAGTACCATCAAAAACAGAGTGAAAACGCTTTTTCAACTCGTTGAGTTTTCTGTGCCCCACATATAGTTCCGGGTTACCATCGCCTACCCGCTTAGACCTACTGCTAATTGCACACAACCGGGCTCCTTCTGGCATTGGGAGGTTAAACTGCAAGGACCAATCGAGCCCAAACAGCGGAACATCAGTCCCTCTTACCACCACTACCGGTAAGTGTAATACTTTCCCAAAAGCCCCCACTTCCTCAATTGCTTTGCCCAACGTCTTAACTGGAACCCCGGTATAAGCAATTATATCACTGGTTCGTTCCAACTGTGGTGCCCCAATCCTTTCCCACAGTAAGGTGTTGATCACCGTTCTTGCAGCACCGGGATCGTAAAGCATGTCCACTTCGAAACTGTTTAGTGACACACTCAACATAATCCGGTTCCCCCCTCCAGCAATCTTATTCATCGTGCTTCGACTTCCATCACTGACAAATCCTTCTTGCTCCTCAGCAACTGGTTTCCCCAAGCGCCTTACGTGTTTTCCTTTACTCTTCCCCTCAGATGTCCTGTCAATCATGGCTCTACCTGAAGAAACGCAAACCCTTGCAAAATGGTTTTCCCTGTTACAAACGCTACACTTTTGGCCAAGAGCAGGGCATCTTTGATTCAAATTGTGCTTTTCAAACCCACATTGCAAACAATCTTGCGTCGACTTTAATTTCCGTGGTTTGATACGGCTTTGGTTCTGTTGCCCCTGTGACTTAACACTATTCACCCGCAAAGCCGTCCCCTGCAAGTTACTTAATGTTTTCCTTTGTTCCGTAGCCCTCTCCAAACCCAATGCAGTGTTTTCTACATCCGCCAAAGATGCATCGTTTGAGGGGTGTACTCGAATTAATTCTTCTTGCCAACGTTCCTGGTTGATACCTACAACTAACTGATCTCTCAACCTTTCCTCAAGTGTATTCCCAAACTCACATGTACCTGCGAGTGCACGTAACGAGTTTACGAATTTGTTAACTGTCTCTCCTTCCTGCCTGAACCGAAGCATGAACCCCCTTCTTTCAGCAAAAATGCAAGTTGCTTTAGTGTAAAACCGAGAGAGCACAGCCTTTAGCTCTGTGTAAGAAACTTCACTGATGTTTTTTGGACGAAAATGATCAGAACAAATCTTGAAAGAACAAGCCCCGACCGAAGATAGCAATAACATCGCATGGATGTGTTCTGGTACAGCCACCCCATAACACCGACGTCGTACCTCAACTTCGAACCTACTAATATAGTACTCCCATTGTTCATTTTCTTCATCGAAAGTGTCAAAACGAAAAGAACTTACAATTTTTCCAACCCTCTCTTCATCCGAAATCTCATTTCTCTTCCTACTGGATCCTTGCCGTTCGCCTCCATCATCAGATGAATCGTCATCCTGTGGAATGCTTCGACTGTTTTGTTTCCTCTTTGGTTTGACCATTCCGCAGCGCCACTTGTAAAGACTATCCCCCCAAAAACAACTCCGTTGTAAAAACTGGCCCGCCAAAAAACCTCAGCCGCAAAAAGGAATGATATCCATTTTGCCCGCCAGCCACATATATAGGATGCTCGGTGCTTCGCACCTCGCTGTTGAGTATGCATATAGAAACCTGATCCTCCTACCCCTAACCTCCACCGTCAATGTTTTCCTGTTCCCTGTCTCCTTCCCACAACCCCCTCTCACCCTTAGTCACCCTCAGTTTCACCTAATATGTTTCCTCTGTTACACCAGCAGGGAGCTTTACGCTTCTTTCAATGCTGTTGGCGGGAGCTTTTTGCCAGATGAACAAGCCTGAATTGAAGCATTACTATATTATAAGTATTACTGGTGGTCACGAGTAATCAGTAGTGGTACACCTATAATGAAGTAATGCTTCAATTCAGGCTTGTTTATGTGACAAAAAGCTCCCGCCAACAGCATTGAAAGAAGCGTAAAGCTCCCTGCTGGTGTAACAGAGGAAACATATTAGGTGAAACCGAGGGTGACTAAGGGTGAGAGGGGGTTGTGGGAAGGAGACAGGGAACAGGAAAACATTGACGGTGGAGGTTAGGGGTAGGAGGATCAGGTTTCTATATGCATACTCAACAGCGAGGTGCGAAGCACCGAGCATCCTATATATGTGGCTGGCGGGCAAAATGGATATCATTCCTTTTTGCGGCTGAGGTTTTTTGGCGGGCCAGTTTTTACAACGGAGTTGTTTTTGGGGGGATATCACATCTTTTTGCATGGCTAGTTTTTGAGTGGTACTTATACAATACGGTTCCATTTCCTATCGATCCTTAAACAGGCGCCACTCTACGACAATTTTTCTGACCACCGTTCAACTTTGATGTTTTCGGAAATTAGCCAAATCAGTAGATGTGGAATTTATTCACGTATTTTTGGCTGTGGATTAGTCAAATCGATTGAGATTTAGTTCAAAATTATTGAGCATATTGTAGACAACCTAGCGGACATTTTAAGACCAACCGCACCAATTTTCATCAATATTTGCGGCAGTTATTGTTGAAAATAGAAAAATCACCATAACTCCTTTATTTTCCCCCTTAGGAAGCATTTTTTGATCTCAAATTAAACAGTTTTGAAAGCTGAATAAAACTAAAAAAGGAAATCTGAAAAAGCTTCAATTTTGAAGGAGTTATGACCATTTGAAATTCCTAAAAATTACTATTTCCCCCCTAATTGGAGGGGAAATGGGGGGAGGGAGAAAAAACGTTCAAAAGGCACACCCTTGGAGCATAACAAACGTGTGTGCAAAATTTCAGCTCGATCCGATTTGTCTGCTGGGGTGTAGCCCCGTCAATGAACAACAACAACGAGAAGAAGAAGAAGAACGCGAAAAACGTGAAAAATAACTACCCTGAAGTTGTGTACGAATTCATAATCGAAACTTTGCCCCGTTGCCACGCCTTTGGATCTAATAATACTTGAAATCGGCAAACAGGAATCAATCACGGTGATCAAAAGCTCGATAGATGATGTCACAAATTTTCGAAATTTCAATTTTGGAATTTAATGAAAATTAAGAGTTTGCCCAGTTGCCATGGTGTGAAAAATCAAAAAAAAAATTTTTTTATTATCGATTCGGATTGGGAACGAGTATCTTTAGATAGATGTTCTCTTCGATTTTTAAATTGTCTAACATGGCGGTCATATTCATCAACATTGTGGAAAAATAGGTGGAGTCGCCGCTTTCCTCATCTTTGCCCAGTTGTATTCAGGGTGAAAAAAAATCGTAATTATAAAATTGAATACATATTCTGAACCGTAATTAAATTCTCTAGATAGATGTTCTCTTCGATTTTCGAAATTCTTAACGTGGCGTTCATATTCATCAACATTGTTGAAAAATAGGTGGAGCCGCCGCTTTCTTCATCTTTGCCCAGTTGTATCAGGGTGAAAAAAAATCGTAATTATAAAATTGAATACATATTCTGAACCGTATTTAAATTCTCTAGATAGATGTTCTCTTCGATTTTCGAAATTTGTAACATGGCGTTCATATTCGTCAACATTGTTGAAAAATAGGTGGAGTTGCACCATTCCTCAACTTTGCCCCGCGTACACGCCTATTTACCATGACTTAAATCCAAATGTTATTGATGATTCTGAACCGTATTTAAATTCTCTAGATAGATGTTCTCTTCGATTTTCGAAATTTGTAACATGGCGTTCATATTCATCAACATTGTTGAAAAATAGGTGGAGTTGCATCATTCTTCAACTTTGCCCCGCGTACACGCCTATTTACCATGACTTAAATCCAAATGTTATTGATGATTCTGAACCGTATTTGAATTCTCTAGATAGATGTTCTCTTCGATTTTCGAAATTTGTAACATGGCGTTCATATTCATCAACATTGTTGAAAAATAGGTGGAGTTGCATCATTCTTCAACTTTGCCCCGCGTACACGCCTATTTACCATGACTTAAATCCAAATGTTATTGATGATTCTGAACCGTATTTAAATTCTCTAGATAGATGTTCTCTTCGATTTTCGAAATTTGTAACATGGCGTTCATATTCGTCAACATTGTTGAAAAATAGGTGGAGTTGCACCATTCTTCAACTTTGCCCCGCGTACACGCCTATTTACCATGACTTAAATCCAAATGTTATTGATGATTCTGAACCGTATTTAAATTCTCTAGATAGATGTTCTCTTCGATTTTCGAAATTTGTAACATGGCGTTCATATTCATCAACATTGTTGAAAAATAGGTGGAGTTGCACCATTCTTCAACTTTGCCCCGCGTACACGCCTATTTACCATGACTTAAATCCAAATGTTATTGATGATTCTGAACCGTATTTAAATTCTCTAGATAGATGTTCTCTTCGATTTTCGAAATTTGTAACATGACGTTCATATTCATCAACATTGTTGAAAAATAGGTGGAGTTCCATCATTCTTCAACTTTGCCCCGCGTACACGCCTATTTACCATGACTTAAATCCAAATGTTATTGATGATTCTGAACCGTATTTAAATTCTCTAGATAGATGTTCTCTTCGATTTTCGAAATTGGTAACATGGCGTTCATATTCGTCAACATTGTTGAAAAATAGGTGGAGTTGCACCATTCCTCAACTTTGCCCCGCGTACACGCCTATTTACCATGACTTAAATCCAAATGTTATTGATGATTCTGAACCGTATTTAAATTCTCTAGATAGATGTTCTCTTCGATTTTCGAAATTTGTAACATGGCGTTCATATTCATCAACATTGTTGAAAAATAAGTGGAGTTGCACCATTCTTCAACTTTGCCCCGCGTACACGCCTATTTACCATGACTTAAATCCAAATGTTATTGATGATTCTGAACCGTATTTGAATTCTCTAGATAGATGTTCTCTTCGATTTTCGAAATTTGTAACATGGCGTTCATATTCGTCAACATTGTTGAAAAATAGGTGGAGTTGCACCATTCTTCAACTTTGCCCCGCGTACACGCCTATTTACCATGACTTAAATCCAAATGTTATTGATGATTCTGAACCGTATTTAAATTCTCTAGATAGATGTTCTCTTCGATTTTCGAAATTTGTAACATGACGTTCATATTCATCAACATTGTTGAAAAATAGGTGGAGTTGCATCATTCTTCAACTTTGCCCCGCGTACACGCCTATTTACCATGACTTAAATCCAAATGTTATTGATGATTCTGAACCGTATTTAAATTCTCTAGATAGATGTTCTCTTCGATTTTCGAAATTTGTAACATGGCGTTCATATTCATCAACATTGTTGAAAAATAGGTGGAGTTGCATCATTCTTCAACTTTGCCCCGCGTACACGCCTATTTACCATGACTTAAATCCAAATGTTATTGATGATTCTGAACCGTATTTAAATTCTCTAGATAGATGTTCTCTTCGATTTTCGAAATTTGTAACATGGCGTTCATATTCATCAACATTGTTGAAAAATAGGTGGAGTTGCATCATTCTTCAACTTTGCCCCGCGTACACGCCTATTTACCATGACTTAAATCCAAATGTTATTGATGATTCTGAACCGTATTTAAATTCTCTAGATAGATGTTCTCTTCGATTTTCGAAATTTGTAACATGGCGTTCATATTCATCAACATTGTTGAAAAATAGGTGGAGTTGCACCATTCTTCAACTTTGCCCCGCGTACACGCCTATTTACCATGACTTAAATCCAAATGTTATTGATGATTCTGAACCGTATTTAAATTCTCTAGATAGATGTTCTCTTCGATTTTCGAAATTTGTAACATGACGTTCATATTCATCAACATTGTTGAAAAATAGGTGGAGTTGCATCATTCTTCAACTTTGCCCCGCGTACACGCCTATTTACCATGACTTAAATCCAAATGTTATTGATGATTCTGAACCGTATTTAAATTCTCTAGATAGATGTTCTCTTCGATTTTCGAAATTTGTAACATGGCGTTCATATTCATCAACATTGTTGAAAAATAGGTGGAGTTGCATCATTCTTCAACTTTGCCCCGCGTACACGCCTATTTACCATGACTTAAATCCAAATGTTATTGATGATTCTGAACCGTATTTAAATTCTCTAGATAGATGTTCTCTTCGATTTTCGAAATTTGTAACATGGCGTTCATATTCATCAACATTGTTGAAAAATAGGTGGAGTTGCACCATTCTTCAACTTTGCCCCGCGTACACGCCTATTTACCATGACTTAAATCCAAATGTTATTGATGATTCTGAACCGTATTTAAATTCTCTAGATAGATGTTCTCTTCGATTTTCGAAATTTGTAACATGGCGTTCATATTCGTCAATATTGTTGAAAAATAGGTGGAGTTG